>QEPC01005805.1:1213485-1278316 GCA_003113815.1 Sphenodon punctatus
TGAGTGGCTGCACGTCGCACCACCCCGCCCCCTCTGAGGTTCCCCTCTGCGATCAGGCCGGCACGTCTGATGGACGGCTGGTCTGATCACGGACTGGGATCCGAGACAGATCCCGGTCCAGGGTTCAGTGTGGCAGGCTGAAAGGCCCGGCACATCTGAAATTACCCTTGGTTGTTCAGAGTCCCCCTTTCCCCTGTAACTATAAAGGTCATCAGCACACGTCCCAGCAACTTCTCAACTTCAGGAATGTCTCCCTGTCCCCCTGTTTCCCTCTCCCTTGTCCATCCTAGATTGTAAGCCCCTGTCACGGGGATGGGGGAAAACACAGACAACAAGGGGAAACAACAAGCGTGCTAGGGGGACAACCCCAGGACCTCCCCCGCCCAGGGGGCTGGGCACTCTGCACAGTGCTCTGAACTCTTGTCTGGGGGAAGCACCGCCTATCAGGATAGTATGGTGGCCCTTAAATCTCCAAGAGATTCATTGGGCACCGAGTGATCTGTGCAGGAGCGCTCCTTCTCACCCACCACTCACTCGCACTACTCCCCAAGTGGACAGGAAAGGTCATGCGGACTGTGAAGGCAACCAGGGTGAGGGACCCAGGTACACAAGGGCAGGCAGAGGGCACTTGCACAGGCGGGAAGGGATCCCAGGAGGGGGAGGGCACTCACGCGCCAATCACTGGTTGCTCACTCGCTCTCCCACACGCTCAGGGCCAGGTACAAGGGTAGGGGACACACCCACACACTCCATACAAACAATCACAGCGACACTCCTAAACACTCGCGCAAGGGTTAGGGAAGAACACACAAGACAAGGTAGGACAGGATAAGTCGGAGGTCAAACACACTACGCTTAGCTTCTCTCGTAGGGGGCCAGTCTGAGCAGCTCGCCGGTGCTGTGTGCTTCACAGCGCCGGCGTTTAAGGAAGAACCCCCGCCCCCCCCCCGTGCCTGGAGCCGCAATGAGCAGCACAACGGCGTTGGCCCCACCCCTGTGCGTTGTGCCGCAGCAGGGCCTGGTCCTATTTCGGAGTCCCGCCGTGGTGTTGCCCCGGCAACCGCTGGGTCCCGTGGATCACTGACGAGGGGTGTGGATGGCCCTGTGGCGGGGAAAGAAGGCGGGGGGCGGGCCCCCCGGTGTGCCCGGATTTGGCGGCCTCGGGGCTCCTGGGTGCGGAGATAGGGGGCGGCCCTGATAGCCCCCTGGGGTAAATGACTCTCATTAACTGTTCAGTACCGGGCGCACTGTTGGCACTATATAAATCATGAACAATAACAACATTGCTTCAAAGGGTTCAACCCAGGAATCTGCGGAGTTAATTAACTCTGCAGTACTAGCTAGTACCTCTCTTTCCATTTCCTGATGGCAATGGATTATCTTTTCATTCCTCTTGCTTCCCCAAATCTTGGCCAGTCCTTCCCAATGGGGTGGGCTGGCCATCCACACAAAACGCCCTCCCAGAGGGGTAATTACCTCAAAGCCTCCTGCCTCCATGGCTGGGACACCTGGACCTGGCCTGCAAGGCCTAGGGAGCTCTGTGGGGGCCAGGTTGGGGGCCTGACCTCCAGGTTTTTATCAGAGTAGAGAATCAGGACCCATCTGTCCTAGGTAAGCTCACCTTCCCTGGCCCTTTCTTTCTAAAGTAACCTGGCTGCCTGTTACTCTGATGGGGCGGCCCATCTCGCCTTTCCTCCCTCTGTGGGCTACGGAGCAATGTTACAGGCACATCTGTCTGTCTGAGCTCCGATTGTCACTGCCACTATAGCCACTGTCCTCTGGGATGGAGTCCGCATTCAAGCCCTTTGAAGCTGTCAGGAGAGTTTTATTTTCTTCTGGTAGCAGATGAACCAGGAATTAAAAGAAAAACAGGCTAAGCCCAGGCATTATGGGGATATCCGCTCTAAACAATGAAAGAGGCCAGCCTGACGGCAGCAATGCTCTCTCTGCAAGCCACAGTGCAAGTTTCCCTCACCCAGTCAGTGATTCTAAAGACTGACTGTGAAGAACAAGGTTTAAGAGGGAGGTTCGCCTCAGCGTTCGGCCTTTCTGCTGAGGTGGTCAACCAGGATAGAAGGGACTTCATGAAATGAACACCCATCCACTAGAAACCAGGCCTCAAGCCTGCAAATTTGTGAGCCAATGAACAGACAGCAGGTAGCAATGACCGTCCATCATGGCTGACACAGGCTGGATTTTAAATTGCTGCCTTAAGATGAAAGGATGAGTATGGATAAGGTGACCAGATTTGAAAAACCCCAAAGTGGGATGCCCCAGCTCCTCCCTCTTTCCCCCAACTCGTATAAGCACACACAAATCAACATGCCTGTGTATGCAAATCTGTGGTAATTTATGCATATACATTAAAAATGTTAATATATTATTTATTTACATTTATTGGCCACCCCCTCATGCCTACGGCATCTCGGGGCGGCTCACAACAACTAAAACAATAATAAAATACATAAAACAACAATATAAATAATTTAAAACTACACCCCCTCCCAAACATTTCCCCTCCCTACCCTGCCATCCCACCCTCTCCTCCGAAGGCCTGGGCAAACAGCCAGGTCTTACAGGCTCAGCGAAAAGCCATCAGACCCGAGGCCAGGAGAGCTTCCTCCGGGAGGGAGTTCCAAAGCCGCGGCCCGGCCACCGAGAACACCCTCTCCATCGTGGCCCCCCGTTTAACATGGGGGACCTCCAGGAAGGCGCCCCCGGCAGACCGCAGGGGCTGCCCTGGGGCACGGAAGGCGAGGCGGTCCCCAAGGTATGAGGGGCCCAGACCGTATAGGGCTTTATAAACCAACACCAGCACCTTGAATCTGGCTCGGTGCGCTATAGGCAGCCAGTGCAGAGTGCGGAGCACAGGTGTAATATGCTCCCGTCTCCTTGTCCCCGTAAGGAAACAGGCCGCTGCATTCTGCCCTAGCTGCAACCTCCGAACCAGAACCAAGAGAAGCCCCATGTAGAGTGCGTTGCAGTAGTCTAGCCTCGAGGTGATGAAGGCGTGAATAAGAGTGGCCAGGTCGGGCCCAGAGATGTCTGGGCGCAGCCTCTGCACCAGATACAAAAATTGGTCACCTACCTTGGTGAATTTGTTTCTTCTCTGTCATACTGTCAGTGGTCCGTTGGGTAGCTCTGCAGATGACCGTCAGGAGGCAGAAGAAGAAAAAAAAAACTTCTGTGCATGCGTGGAGCTGCCCGTCCATTTTGCATCAGTCCGTAACCAAGCTGAGGATCGTCTCCACTGCTATAAACTACTTAACACATCCATTAGTGAGCCCCCACACAGCCCACCTGGGAATCCATCAATGAAAACTGAACCATGCAAACCTTGCTTCTCCCTAAGTTAATCTAAAATTCTAACGAACTAACAATACACCCCTGTGACACTCCCTAACTTGATCAGTGCTGTTTGGCAAGGAGGGACGGATCACTGACAGTACGACAAGAGAAGAAACAAATTCACCAAGGTAGGTGACCAGTTTTTGTTTCTCCCTCTGTCTCCTGTCAGTGATCCGTTGGGATGTACTCGAGCCCAACACCTTAAGGGTGGGAGCAAACAGCCCTGGGAGACTCCAGAACTGTCTGCAGAACCCTCCTGCCAAAAGCCGCATCGGCGGATCTAAACAGGTCTAGTTTATAATGTTTTACGAAGGTATGCAGGGAGGACCAAGTCGCCACCCTGCATACCTCGGCATAAGAAGCTCTTGCTTTGATTTGAATGCATAAGATGTTGCTGCGCTACGCACCAAGTGTGCCCATATCTGTAAGGGGGGCACTTTGCGTTTAGCCTTGTAAGCCATACACTGCCTAACCCATTTTGAAATTAGGGCCTTTGAGGCCTTCCTTCCCCCAAAACTGGATCTAATATTAATGAACAGGGCCAATGTTGATCTAATTCCCCTAGTTCTATTCAAATAAATTTTCAGGGCTCTTCTAACATCCAAGGTGTACCACACCTTTTCCTTTGGATGAGTTGGTTTAGGACAAAAGGGTGGTAAGATAATGTCCTGGGCCCTATGAAAAGCTGAATTAACCTTCGGAATAAAGGCCTCATCCATCCGGAGGGTGACCAACTGACTCTGGAAGGAACAAAAATGATCCTCCATGGACAATGCTCCCAGCTCGGAAACCCTCCGGGCGGACGTGACTGCCACCAAGAACACCACCTTAAGAAACAGCATGTAAAGAGATACATGCCTAAGGGGTTCAAAGGGGGGTCCAATCAGGGCATCTAGCACTAAGCTAAGACTCCAGGAAGGACATCTGTGCACCACTGGAGGGCAGATATTTCTTGCCGCTTTCAGAAACTGCCTGACGTGTCTATGCGGGAAAAATCTCTTGTTTGACAAAGACTGCAGCACAGAAGAGATAGCCGCTGCCTGACCAGCTAGCGTGTTTGGCCTTAAACCTTTTTCCAAACCCTCCTGGAGGATAACCTGCACCCCTGCGAGACACGGATCTATCCCCCTATCTCCTGCCCAGAGAGCAAAAACTTTCCAGGTCGCCCCATAAGACTTCCTGGTAGCCGGTCTCCTAGCTTGCTGCAAGGTAGTTAATACTACGTCTGAATACCCTGCCTTTTTTAATGCTGCACATTCAAGGGCCATGCTGTCAGTTTTAGCACGGAGATGCTGTCACAGACCAGAGGGCCCTGCAACAGTAAGTCCGGACGTAAGGGCAGAGACATGGGATTCCCCTGGCGCAGCTCCATGAAATCTGAAAACCAAGGTCTTCTTGGCCACCACGGTGCTACCAGGATCACTTGCGCCTTTTCCCTGATGATTTTGGCTACTGTCCTGGATAACGGGGGCGCCGGCAGGAAGGCATATAGTAAACCTCTTGGCCATCTCTGGTTGAGAGCATCCACCGCCTCTGCCGAGTTGTCCCTTGTCTTTGCCATGTAACGGCTCAGTTGTCTGTTGCCTTTCGCCGCAAACAGGTCGATTACTGGACAACCAAACCTCACTACCAGGCTCTGGAATACCTCCGGGTGCAACTGCCACTCGTGGGGTTCTAGAATCTGGCAACTTAGCCAATCTGCCTGTACATTCTGTGACCCTTTTATGTGTAGAGCCTTCAAGAATTTCACGTTGTTTTGGGCCCACGTGAACAGCCTCACTGACTCCCGTTGTAGTTGAGTGGATCTGGAGCCTCCCTGGTGATTTACATATGCCTTCACGGCCATATTGTCCGTGTACACCAGTACGTGAGCATTGCCAATGTTCTGTGTCAGTTGTTGTAGAGCTAGGCAAATCGCTGTCAGTTCTAGGACGTTGATGCTCTGCTTCTTGTCCAGGTGAGACCACAACCCCTGTATCGATGTGGTTCCCATGTAGGCACCCCATCCCGTCAGGCTCGCGTCTGTTGTGACGACCGTCCGTTCTGGTTTCTCTAGAGGAACGCCCATTTCGAAGGTTGTTGGTTCTAACCACCAAGACATTGAGTTTGGAAAACTTCCTGGTATCCTGACCCAAGGATTGAGCCCTCTGTTGAGCTCTTACTGAAAAGGCCACAGCAGCTGCTGCAAGGACCGAAGATGGAATCGGGCCCACTGTACCTGTTTGGTGCAGGATACCAGAAGGCCCAGCAACTGAGCCAGATCCTTCAAACTTGCCTTCCTCTGGTGCCTCAGGAGTCGGATTCGAGATCTGATTCTCTGTTGCCTGTCGACTGGAATGTACGCGGTTCCTGAGCTCGTATCTAACCATACTCCGAGGTGCTCTATTGTGTGTGTCAGTTCCAGTTCCACACAGTGTGTCTTGTCCTGGTTTACTAAGAAGCCGTGGTCCCCCAAATATTGAATGACCCTGAACAGATCTCTCTGGACTTTGCCTCGGTCTTGAGCACAAACCAACAGGTCGTTGAGATATGGGTACACGTGTACCCCCTCCTTCCGGAGATTCGCCACCAGCGGGACCAACACCTTGGTAAACGTCTTCGGGGCTGAGGACAGCCCGAAGGAGAGAGCTCTGAATTGGTAATGAGCCCCCTGATAGCAAAAACGTAGCCACTGGCGATGAGGCTCCCAAATAGGGATGTGGAGATATGCATCCCTGAGATCCAGGGACACTAGCCAATCCCATTCCCTGATGCTGTGGCAGATTGATGATACAGTCTCCATTTTGAACCTCTGGGTTCTTACCACCCTGTTCAACCAATTTAGGTCCAGAACCGCTCGCCAGGACCCTGACTTCTTTGCCACCAAGAACAGAAGGGAATAAAATCCCAGACCCCGTTGATCTAGGGGGACCGGTTCTATTGCTCTGATCATACTGAGCCTCTGAATCTCCTGGAGCATGGACAGGTGTTTCTCTAAGCGTCCTGATTTTGGGGAAACCATGAAGGCATTTTTTGAGTTCGTTTTGAACTCTATATGGTAACCGAGCGTTACACATTGTAGAACCCAGGCATCGGAGGCTGACCAAGCCCACACGTCTGAGAAAGCCTGCAGCCTGCCTCCTACCTCTAACTCCTCTGAATAGTTATGCCTCTTGTTTCTGGAAACTCTGGGCAAACTCCCTGGCTCTTCGTTTGTCCTGCCTGTAACCCTGGCCCCTGCCGCCTCTGCGAGATGCAAATCGGCAGGTTGGTCAGACCTGTACTGTCCCTGGAACCTTCTGAAGGCACTGTACCCCACGCTATATGCCCCCCATGGTCTATAGTTGGGGCCGTGAAAGGAATTCTTTTTAGATCCCATTTGCTGCAAATTCTTTTGTTTTGTTTTATCATTGGCGTCCGCCAACACCTTTTCCAGACAAACTCCAAACAGCTTAAAACCCCTATAAGGAGCAGCCGCGAGAAGGTTCTTTGCCGTAGCGTCACCCTCCCAAGACCTGAGCCAAGCTTCCGCCTGGCTGACACAGAACTTGCCACTGTTCTATAATCTATTGTTGAGTTGGCTAAGAAGGCAGTTGCCAAATTAATACGTGCCGACAAAACCTGTGCCCTCCTATCTGAAATGTTTGGGTCCTGGGCCTCCTGCATCCAGGCCAGGAGAGCCCTAGCCACACAGGATGAAATGACGTTAATCCTCATCGTTGTGGCTGAAAACTCTAGGCCCCTACGTAAAGCATTCTCTACGGCCCTATCGGTGGAGTCCTTCGGGTAGCAGTCACCCTCAGTAGGGAAAACAGTCTGTTTGGCTAGCGAGACTGCTGCCACATCCACCTTGGGATTTTTTAGGAGGGGTTCCTTCTTTCTAGGCAACGAGTACAGAGAAGACTGAGTCTTATTCATTCTCTGACTCTTTTCTGGCTGTTTCCATTCCTGTAGTATCAGCCTCTCAAAGGCCTTGTCCAATGGGAACCCCGAGTCCTTCCTATGTACAGAGGGGATGTATTCACGCTCCCCCTCTTCCTGAGAATCGGAAGAAGCGTCCTTAGGGGACTTCTCTACCAGCTGTAGCATCTTTGCCACTTGGGACAGAAACTCAGCCTTATATTGCAGAGGAAACTGTCTGTCCCTATCCGGAGAATCCTGTGGGGGGCGCCCTGTGGCTCAGGTCCCTCCACATCCTCCCACTTCTGATCGGATTCTGAAGCCAACTGTGAAAGGGGTTGACTTTGTGGCCTCTTAGGCCGGGTCTCCTCCTCACTGTCCCCTTCTGAGGTTTGAGGGGATCTGAGGAGTTTAGTGAGGGGTCCCCCTAGAGGGCACTTGTGCACCTTGCTTTTTCCCCTGCGCGGGGCTTTTCCCGCTCTCTCTTCCGAAAGAGAAGGGGCTGTCCCCATCCCCGCCGGAACTGAAGGGCCCTTTCCCGCCCCTGCTTTCTGAGGCGGGTGATCGTGGCCGCCCCAAATCCCTGTGGCGGGGAACCGGGGAGGGGATTGGCTGGAGTCTCTTTCCCCTGTACCTCTGTCAAGCGCTCCAGCGCTATCAGACTCTTGTCCATTCTGGCTGTTATGCTCAGTGCCTCGGGCAGACGCCCTTCCTGAAGCGGCGCTGCTTGTTGTGTTCCGGCCGCCCCTGCCCCGTCCAGCCTGTTGGGGAGGCGGGCGGGGATCTCTAGCACTGGCGTGGCCTGGCCTGACCCCCGCCGAGCGGTGTCAGGGCCCTGAGCCGGGGGAGACTTTTGTGATCAGAGACTCCGCGGCCTCTCAGCTACCGGGGCTAGGCAGCCACCTCTTTTTCCCCGGAGTCGTTTGGCTCCCCGGTTCCCGGGCGCTTTGTGCGGCAGCCTGGCGGGCGATCGCGAGCCTCCCTGTGCGTGGAGAGGGAAAGGGTCGCCGCGCCTATTGCCCCGCTTTTCTATATTATTCTCTTTTCTTTTTTAAAAAAATTAATCGCTGTCCCTTCTTCTCTCCTCGGGTCAGGAGAAGCTCTGTGTTACCTCCGACGGCTGAAGGCAGAAGAAAAGACTGAACCAAAATGGACGGGCAGCTCCACGCATGCGCAGAAGTTTTTTTCTTCTTCTGCCTCCTGACGGTCATCCGCAGAGCTACCCAATGGATCACTGACAAGAAACAGAGGGAGAAACAGCTGGCGGAAGGCGGCTTTAGCCACCACCGCCACCTCCCGATCCAGACGGAGGCCCGGATCCAACACCACCCCCAGACTCCGAACCTGCTGGGCTATATGTACATTTGTGCAAATTGATGTGCTGCACACATGCACAGGACACACACACTCACTGGCAGTGGAGGTGGCAACTGTGGGCCGTGCTGCCACACTGCTCAGGCCAGGCCCTCACTGCTGCATTGACCAAAGGCAGGACAATTCAACGGTCCTGCCTAGCCACTAGGGAGACAGTTTGACCATCCTGTCTAAAGTGAGATGCCTGATCTTCTTAAGTATGTTTTCTACTCCCTGCTACTTAACCAGCCAGCTCCTAGTGATGGTATGATTCATGCAAGAGGCAAATCTGGGCTTCCCCAGGGCTGAGGAAGACAAGGAGTGAAGGAGAAGGGATACAGCAGGCTGTCTAGGCTGACAGAGTCATTCAAAAGGAAGTCCCCATCACATGATGGCTGGAAGGAGGGATGGTCCTCCTCTTCAAGGACCCTGACAGATTGATATACAGCAGGGGTAACCAACAGGTTGATTGCGAACTACTGTTTGATTATAAACAAGCCTCCAGTAGATCACACTGTAGGTAGAGGGGCACCTCCTAAGAGATCACCTCTAGGCTTCTGATTAGCCCTACTCCAGCCTTCTCCTTACCCCAGCTTTCTGATTGGCTGCCTCCCAGATAAAGGTTGACTTGCAGCAGCAGGAAGCTGGACATATCATCTTGTTTATTCTAGCCTTCCTGTTCCTCTGACCTACATCCCTGCTGAGCATCTGGCTCTTGGGACACCAACCCCGACCCCACTTCAGCTGACCTGGTGCTGAACCTACTCATTGGATCTGATGCTACGTGACATTTGGTGCCAATTTCCTGTACGCCTGACACTCTGTCCGCACGCTCAGAGCCCAGCACCTTCACCATGTAGCCAAACTCCTCCTGGGCCCCTGGTTCGGCCATGCCTGCCATTCCTGTGCGCTCTCCTGTCACTAAGTGCAGTAATTAGCCCATTAAGCCCTGGGAGACTTAGAAGAAAGACAAGAGAGATAGAGAGAGAGATACAGGGGGAAAAGAAAGAGATTCTATTTAAGTGTCTTCAGCAATCCAGAAGTTTTATCTCTTTAATCTCTGCCTCTGCTCACACACAGGTGCCCTTCTCAGCTTTCCTTTCCCAGCTGGACAACCATGGGGACTCAGGGTTGGAAGCCATTAAGGAAACAACTGGGAATAAAACCCATGGATTTCCCCCTCCCTCCCTTTGCTGGCCTTAGAATTGGGTTGGATGAGTGGAGCTGGAGAAGCCTCCTCTGTACAAACTTTGTGAGTGGAGAGACATGTAGTTAGAATGGAAAGAATCCTGGTGCAGAAGCTGGAATTGGGCCCTCCTGCATCTACCTAGGAGCAGGGGATGCAGCTGCATCAGGGAGCATGCTTTTTGCCCCCCCTGTGCAAGCTGCACCACCCCACCTGTCCCTATCGTAGCAACACACTTGTTTGTGAGAACACCCCCCCATATGCCAGTCCTGGCTTAGCCATGGGTGGCCTTGGGCAAGTCACTGTCTCTCAGCCTCAGCTCCCCATCTGTAAAATGGGCATATATGTATTCCTGTTTCTCCTTACGTTCCCTTTTCTCTTATCTCCCCTTCCTTTTATGTCCTACATTGGATCAATATGGCCGGCGGGATTGCTCTGTGGGTAGATTGCTCTGCCCCCTTTGATCTTCACTGCAGAGGATGTTGGGGAGATACCCATGCCGGAACCTTACTTTGTAGGGGATGAATTGGAAGAGCTGTCACAAATCAATGTGACTCTGGAGGAGGTTCTAGAGCAAATCGACAAACGAAATACTAACAAATCACCAGAACCAGATGGCATTCACCCCAGAGTTAAGAAGGAACTCAAATATGAAATTGCAGACCTACTGTTAGTGATCTGTAACCTATCGCTAAAATCTGCCACTGTACCGGAGGACTGGAGGGTGGCAAATGTAACCCCAATATTTAAAAAGGAATCCAGAGGTGATCCTGGAAACTACAGACCAGTAAGCTTGACGTCTGTGCCGGGCAAAATGGTGGAAACTATCATTAAAAACAGAATTGCTGGGCATGTTGATAAACATGGCTTAATGGGGAAGCGTCAACATGGATTTAGTAAAGGTAAGTCATGCCTCACTAATCTGTTGGAATTCTTTGAGGATGTAAATAAGCATATGGACAAGGGAGACCCGGTAGATATAATGTACCTGGATTTCCAGAAAGCACCTGATAAGGTTCCACATAAAAGACTCTTGAGAAAATTAAAAAGTCATGGGATAGGAGGTAGTGTCTTACTATGGATCAGAAACTGGTTAAAGGATAGGAAGCAAAGAGTAGGACTAAATGGTCAGTTTTCACAATGGAGAGATGTAAAAAGTTGGGACTGGTGTTGTTTAATGTATTTGTTAATGATCTCGAAAAGGGCGTTAAGAGTGAGGTGATCAGATTTGCAGATGACACCAAGTTATTCAAGGTAGTTAAAACACAAGCAGTCTGTGAAGAACTGCAACAGGATCTTACGAGAATGTGTGCCTGGGCATCTAAATGGCAGATGAGATTTAATGTGGACAAGTGCAAAGTGATGCACATAGGGAAAAATAATCCAAACTATGAGTACATAATGCTGGGTACTAAGCTAGGAGTTACCACTCAGGGAAAAGGATCTGGGAGTGATTGTGGATAATACACTGAAATCCTCAGCCCAGTGTGCAGCAGCAGTGAAAAAAGCAAACGGAACGTTAGGAGTTATTTGCAAAGGGATAGAGAATAAAACTAAGGATGTCATAATGTCTCTATACAAATCAATGGTGCAACTGCACCTGGAATATTGTGTGCAGTTCTGGTCACCCCATCTCAAAAAAGACATCGCTGAACTAGAAAAGGTACAGAGAAGGGCAACGAGAATGATAAAGGGTATGGAACGGCTTCCGTACAGAGGCTTGACAAGCTGGGTCTCTTCAGCTTAGAGAGGAGAAGACTGAGAGGGGACATGATAGTGGTTTATAAAATCTTGAGTGGTATGGAACGAGTCGATAGGGAACGGTTATTTATCCTCTCAAATAGTACTAGAACTAGGGGACACTCCATGAAACTAGCTGCCGGCAGATTTAAAACAAAAGGAAGTAGTTTTTCACGCAACGCATAATTAACCTATGGAATTTTTTGCCAGAGGATGTTGTCAAGGCCAGTAGTATAGCTGGGCTTAAATGGATAAGTTCTTAGAGAGTAGGTCCATTAATGGCTATTAACCAAGCGACTTACGGGATGAACTTCTTACTGTCGGGAGCTGGGAGTGAACAGTGGGGAATGGATTGCCCATTGGGACTGTTGGTTCTTCTCCCATGCGATCGAGATTGACCACTGTCAGAGGACAGGATGCTGGACTTCATGGACATTTGGTCTGACTCGGTATGGCATTTCTTATGTTCTTATGCCCCGGAATGGAAAATCGTGGGACACTGAACTGACGTGCCTGCAGTTGGGGGAGCTGCCCGAACGCCTGAGTAGGGCCAGGAGCAAAGCATACATGTGGGATGCCGTCTCCACCTGCACCTTGCTCCCAGCGCCCTGCCCCTGGTCGTGACGGACAGTCATGGCAGCCAACAAGGTGCAGTCTTGGCGGCCCTGGCAGTGATGCTGCGGCTGCACAGACGTGCTAGCCGCTGTGGCCGCCTTTAGCCTGGTCGGGTGGACCACGGGTCACAGCCCAGGGTAGCTGCCAACATGTCCCGGGGCAATCTGGTGGCACCTGCCCACACGTGCAGGTTGGTCCTGGGCTACTGTGGGCCACGTCCGTTTTTACCCATTGTAAGCCCCTTGGGGCGGGGATCCATTTCCGATTACAACTGGTCAGCGCCAGGAACATTGCTTGCACTATACAATCAATAAATAATAGTGATAATAGTTTTGATGGTAAGAGATGACCAGGGTTCCTTGGTTTTCCGTTTAAGGTGGAAAACTTAGAGAAAAACACGGATTTTCCATTTTGTCAGAGAAAAACACGGAATTCTTTTCCCAGAGGAAAACACGGAATTCCGGGTTTTTCTGGGAAATTTCGGCCTGCAAAAACTGACCGGCGGCAGCAGAAATTTAAAGGAAGTGGAAGCTTTAAAGGAAATGGAAGTGGTGCTCGCCTATAAAGCCCTAAACGGCCTTGGCCCGACTTATCTGCGGGATCGCCTCACCCCTCAAGTGCTGGATCGGCCCCTGTGGTCATCAGGGGGTGCTCTCCTTGAGGTTCCCCAAGTTTTTCAGGGGACCACAATGGGGAGGGCTTTCTCACTTGCTGCTCCACAGCTGTGGAACTCCCTGACGCTAGAGGCCTGTTTGACCCTAGATCTCCCCTCGTTTCGATGCAGTTGTAAAACTTGGCTGTTCCACCTGGCCTTTGGTGGGGAGGGAGTGGGTTAGGGTGGTGGGTGATGAGGGATATTTTTATCCTCCCTTTTACGTGTTGTTTTAGCTTTGAGAATGTTGTTTTATTTTGTTTTACTGTAAGCCGCTCAAAGCTGCCTGTGGCAGGATGGGTGGGGAAGCAAGTTTTAAAAATAAATATAAATAAATAACTAAGCTCTGTGGAGGTTCCAGTGTGCATCTGCGTCCAAGAGAAGAGATTTGGCGCGAGAACACAGTCGTGTCTGGCTTTTGGCGAGGCAGGGGTATATTGGGGTCTATGCCGGGGCTGGCGAAGAGAAGGGGGTTGGAGCGGCACCCCCCACCCCCACAGAGGGAAAGATCCAGGCTGCGTACCAGGGCTGGCTGGCGTAGGATATTGCTTAATTTTGTTATTTGAGTGGCAGTGGCAACTGGTGCATCAAATTGTCACAAAAAATGAATAATTTGCAATAAACACTTTCTAATTTTAACGGCCAAAAATGCAGATTTTGGTGTTTTTAATCAGAGAATTTGGGTGTATTTTCCCCCGCAGAGAATGTCCAGTTTTTTGGAGCCCTGGAGATAACCCTGTGCTCAGCAGGTCTAGGCACCGCGTTTGCAGGTTTGGTGCATCCACTTGTGGAGTCCACCCTTTCAAAAGGGATTCTGAACAAGGGAAGCAGGAGCGGGGAACCTATTCCCTCCCAGGGGCCACTATGAAAATGAATTCAAGCTCTGAGGACTGCACCGAAGTTGGGAGTGTGGGTGTTTAAGGGACGCGTTCAAGCAAAGGCAGGTCCAGATAATGAATCTGTCCCCTATCCTTGTGTGAATGCCCTCGCCTCTACTTCCCTTCCCCGGAGCTCAGTTTTTCAGTGGCTGGGAGTAGAAACCGCAGGGCGCGACATATGCAAGTGCCTGGGACTCACTGGCGCACAGAAAACTGAGGCTAGCAACTGGTTCAGAGGGGTAGTGGGCCAGGAACGGTTTAATATCAGGATAAAGTCTGGCAACTGATTTTTATTTTTTGGCTCCCTGAGTTCGATCTGAAATTTCATGCCCCGGATCTGGCCCCGGAATGGGAAAGGGGCCCATATAAAACATGCCATGGGCAGCATTTGGCCCCCAGGCCTGGGATTCCCCATCCCTGCCTTAAAGCAAGAGACTCAAGGATGAGCTGAATGTGTTTAGCTTATCGAAAGGAAGTTTAAGAGATGACCTGATTAAAGCAAATTAGTACAAGTTCAGTTCTGCAGGCCAGATAGGAGTGGGAGAAGAAGAGACTTAAGGGGTGCGCTCAGGATGGAGGGAAGAAGTGAATGCAGGTCATGGATCTATGCCCTGGATCCATCTCCCATCCTTGAGTGCAGGTCCTCATCGCTGCTCCCTTCCCCGGAGGGCTGGGTCCATGAGAAAGATCCAGGAACTGGAAGAGATCCAAATACAAACCAGCCCCGGGCCAGATTTGGTCCATGGGCTCGAGCTTCTTCCCTATCACTGCTGGCCATAAAATATTATAGTATTCTTGAGCTGGGCTGTACAGATGAGTGTCCAGCCCAACACAGCCAAGCCTTTTAGAAGCACAGGAGAGCTAGAAGTTCATCCAAGAGAACATAACTTTTTCTTCTAACCAATTAAAAGTTAAGCACCTGTAATTTAAGGAGGGTTTTGTTTGTGTTTTCTTCTGCAAGAGGAGGGGGGGCGGTGAGAAAAAAAAATCCAAAGACATGTTCAAGTAATCACTATTTTAAATAGCAGATCTGACACCTACAGGTGCAGAGGACCATAGATCTCCTGTCCTCCATCCTCTTCAAATGAATTCCCCACTCAACGTGATCCCCCTTAATAGCCTCCCCACTTTATAAAGTGCCAGCCTGCTCTAATCATTTTAATCTGAAAGAATAAACGAGGTCCATGGGAGATAATGCCAGTTTAAACACCTGGCCTTCTACCTTGGAAAGGGGAGGGGGAAGCGGTTTCAAAGCTACCAAGGCACAATAGGATGCGGGAAGGAGAAAAATGACACACGCTAATTAGCCTCAAATTCGGAGACTAGTTACAATAATTAGGTGTTAAAGGAAGAAGAGGTGGGGGGATGAAAGTGAGGCCTCCAGCAGTCTCTCTCCGCTGGGCAGGAACCTGTGATTTGCACTGCACCGGCTCTGCCTTTCATGCCCTTTGCGCCATGCTAGAGAATTTGGCTGGGCTGTTTGTCGTGGTTGCAGGGTGGCCCAAGCCCAAAGGTTTGTTTTTGTTTGTTTTTTAAAAACTAAAACATCGTGTGTCAGGGCCCTAAAAATATAATAATTTAAGACTGGCTCAAAATCATGAGATTTCAAATATCAGATTGTGGTCACTTTTCCTTTGGCTTCTGCTTTCAGAGCTTCCAGAAGTCCTTTAGGTGTTCCTGTCACCACATGGGTTTACATTTTTGTGTTGTTTTTTTAAAAGGCAAAGTTTCTTACAGTTTTATTGCAAATCTGGAAACATTGGTTGTTGTTTTTTTTAAAAAAAAAACAACAACCCATCGCAATCACAAGATTTATGATAAAATCATGAGTTGACAATCCTACATTTACGCTCAGATACTAGGGTTAACATCCCTTGGTTCTGTCTCAACTGGAGTGAACTCACATGCTGAAAAGTGGCCCCATACTAACCCATTTCTATTTAAACCTGCAAAACCCCCAAAGGTATCACTAGCAACTACGATGGGCTGGCAGCTCCCATTCCACCCCTGGGACACAGGCACACGGCCGGAAACAGTTTACCCTGTGATTGCTTCCATTGGGGCAATGGGCCATGTCTCTGAACATTGCAGTGTAGCAGTGGAAAGGATACAGGGTGAAAACACACACAATGCTAACTCCACTTTAATTCCATTTTAACGTTGCTTATGCAAGTTGCAGGGCTGCATAGGGCACCAATACAGCCCTGCAACATGCATAAGAAATGTTCAAATGGAGTTAAAGCGGAGTTAGCGTCCTGTCTGGTTTCACCCACAGTCTCTGTTTAAATAGTGACCATTTAACTTAGAGATAGATCGTGTCATGTGAACCCTCTGGGTCAAATGTGGAATAACCTGTGGGGTTATTTGATCATTTGTCTGAATGTGCCCACAGCCTTAAGCTGGGATGAAGATGTCCAAAGCAAGGGGTTTGCAAGAGATTACATGTATCAAAATATTTCACAAGATCATATGTGTACATGGCTCAAACATTTATGGACTCTCAGCACCAAAGTACCCGTGGTACTATTTGTATTATTATTAATTACTAATAAAACCTTTCCCTCATTTAAAGTTTTTTTGTTTTGTTTTTAAATGGCAATTTTTTTAAAATTGCAAAATTTAAAAAAGAAATGATAAAATTTGTGATTTTTTTTAAAAACAGATTTTTTGGAAAAAAGGTTGTGGTTTTTTTTTTAAAATCACCTTTTAAAAAAGATCCCAGTCTCGTTCTTTTTAACAGGTGAAACATCTCATTGGAAATAAGCAGGAAAGGAAAATAACCAGGAGCAATGAGAAGAAGCCGGGGGAGCACATTAAAATAAGACACGTAGGGAAAGAGCAGTGGAATAGCAGCAATCCATACTAGGGAGAAGGGGCAGGGTAGGTGTGTGGAATGACAGCTCTACCCCCTATAAAGCCCATCCCCCTGATCCTCAAAGCCCCTGAGTCTGCCCTTCACTATCACATGCATCCACTGGCACCAGAGCTGGCCTTACAACTGGCAGGGCCCAGGGCGAAAATAAAATGTGGGGTCCCTGGTGGCTCCACCCCTTCCCCTGTGGCCCCACCCCTTCAAAGACACCCTCCAGGGGGCCCCTAGAAGTAATCGTGTTTGGGCCCTGCTAGGAGGGATCACCGCGGGGCCGGCGGGAAGTAGAGAAAATAGTTGGGTTGAGGGCAGTTGTCCTTGGTTGCCCTGTGGTAAGGTTGGCCCTAACTGGCACAAAGGGGGGGGGTGGGCACTATTCTGCTTCTCCTGGGATTAGAGAAAAGGAGTAGCAGGTCTTTTCACTTCCCCCCCCAACTAGAAAATATGTCAGCAGGGAACAGAGCGGTGCAGGGGGCAGTCACCAACTTGGGGATCATGGGGGGCTGGGGAGGAAGAGGTGAAAATAAGAAAGAACTGCCCCATACCTGGGCACCATAATTATATGCCAGATGCCTGGCTGCTCATGGTCTAACTCAGGGGTGGGCAAAGTTTCCTAAACCCAAGAGCCATATCCATTTACTACAATGGGGCCAAAGAGCCACAGTTTGCCCACTTCTGGCCTAACTCATTGCTGTCCCCCTGGGCAGATCGGCAGGGTGGGTTTTTTTTTGGCCTTCTCCTGCAGCATGGGTGTGGCTCACCAGTTTGAGACATCTTGGGAGTTTTCATTTTTATAAAATTGTTCCCAGTTCATTCAAGCATCAGTGTGCTCTGGTTGAGCCTGGTTTCTACTGGTGGCAGATTTTTTTTCTTCAAGGTTCTGCTTCTTGTCGGATAGTTTTCTCTGTGCAGGTGGTTTGAATATGGGGAACCCTGCATTGGTGCAAGGGGCTGGACTAGATGGCGCTCGAGGTCCCTTTCCAGTTCTCTGACTATTCATGGGAGACAATACCAATTTATACTAATACTATATACTAACAATACTAACCAATGCTATTCACTAATGGATAAGAAGCGCATGGCCAGTATAGGAAAGCCTTGCCTCTTCCTGCCCTAACAAACTGCTGCAGTGGACACAGCTTCAGAGTTAAGATTTATGTCCCATTCCCAGTTCCCTAAAACAGACATTTCCCTCCCCTTTTAGCATCCTAGGCTGCAGTTTGTGGATTGGGGCCCTAATGAACTACCAGCTGCATGGTGGCAGGTTACAGCATCAAAAACGACAACTTTCTTGTCCCCAACCACCAGCTTTTTAAACCTGAACTATGTCTCTCATGCTACTGTCTTTGCTATCAAACCGAATCCCTAACCACAGAAACATGCACAGTGCCCCACTGTGGGCTCTCTGCCTCATAGCACCATTTCCTTCCAGGAGAAGGAAGCAAAAGCCAAACAGTGGTTGGGGGAAAGAATTACCAACATGCATGTCCCCCCACCTTGCTAAAGCCTGCTGATATAGAAACACCACAACATTCAGATCTGGGGTTCCGACATTCTAACATTTCAAGGCGGATTGGATCCTGTGTGGATGGATCCAATTTCAGCTACCACCCTGTAAAACACACATCCTGGAACCCCTCACTGCAGAGCATAATGGAGGGTCTGCTGGGCCAGGGCCCAACGATGATCCGACAAGGCCTGCCTCCCACCACCAACACTGGCCAACGCTTGAGACTTCAGAGGAAGGAACAGCGCTCCCATAATGCACCTGGCCAACCGCCACAGTGACAAATGTCAAGGGCGGGTATTGTCTAGCGAGTTCCTTCCTGACCCCTGCAGGGGATCAAAGTATGCTCCGAAGCATGAAATTCAATTCCCATTATTATCCCAGTCAGTATGGCCGCATACCGTTATAAAATTAACCAGCCCTTTTAAAAACACTTCACTTGGCGGTCTCCTGCAGTCACTGCCATGGCAGCAGTGATAGTGATGGGCTGAGCTGCAAACTTCAGCTGAGCACTTGATCTTCCAAAATGTTGAAGGCTGTGGACGTTTGGGGTTCTGTGCAAGCCCAATTTTTGATTGGAGTTCCTCCATGAGCTTACAGCACCCTTCAAATTCACTTACCACTAGAGATTAAATGGTTATCTGTGCGGATATTTAAACATCAGATTTTCAGGAACCAAACTGGTGGCTATTGGTTGCAAAGCAGTAACCGTTTATTAACCAACCTGTTCTCTGCGTTAATGTTTAGTTTACCATATTACTGTTCTCCTGCTCTGCACTTTACCGCATTGCTGTTTTCATCTGTTTCCTCCTTATTCACTACTTCTGTTTGCCCATAATATTCCTTTTCTGTTTACCCCGGACCTAGTTTCAAGTTTAACTCAACTTCCCATTGGGCATACCTGGTTCCGGTCTCCTGGATACAGCTTTGCGACTGGTCAGTGTGTGCCATGGGGTTGGGGACCACAGCCAAAGTAACTTTGCTATTGGCCAAGGAGTGCCATGGGGCTGGCTTCTCAGCCCCCAATAAAAAAAGATATGCAGTACTATTTCCCCTCTTACTTTGATGGACTTGGGCACTGGCAACTGGCACAGAGCACACAGTGAGCGTACAATCTTACTTTTATGGGTGTGTTTGGCTTGGGGGCACAAAGGATTGTCCTGTCTGAAATGGAACATCAGTTACTTGGTAATGGTAAGTCGATTTTGTCATTACTTGGCAATGGTATTACTTGGCATTTCAGAGAGTCACTTAGCTGCCATGGTATGTAGATTAGGGGTGAATGTCTGATGGAAACTACAGATTCAGATCCATTGTGGATCAGGAGCTGTAATTTCCGGATTTAAATATGGATTCAGATTACAGATCTGTATTTAAATCAATAAAAAATGATTTAAATTTTTTAAAAAAATCATTGCACATGCGCGAAATGGCCACCACACTGTTCTATGCCCTTTTCCAAAATGGTGGTGGCAGGATCGCCGCCATTTTGGAAAAGGACAGCCAGTCTGCACATACACAAATGGCCACTGTGCATGTGCAGGCTGGCTGCTCTTTTCCAAAATGACGCAAAATGGTCACTGCACACGTGCAGACTGACTGCCCTTTTCCAAAATGGCAGCAATGCTAACCACTGCCATTTTGGAAAAGGGCATACGTGCGCTGAATGGTCTGGTGGCCATTTTGCGCAAGCACAGTAATTTTTTAATAGATTTTAATATGAATCTGTAATGGGCATGTTGCCACTCTTGCAGTTAATTACAGATTAATCCGTAACCACCCATTACGAGCAGTTGTGGATTAATCCAAATCCGCAATGCCCACCCCAAATGTAGATACCATCAGTTTATCAACTGATTATCCAAAATTGTAGTTATTCACCATAGTTGTGGAATTAGCTATCATCAGTTTCAGCTCTCCTTGTCTGCATGGTATCGCATCATCTGGTAGCGGGTACTGGATGCAAAATGGTTTCTGTTACCTGAGTCACTCTACCTTTCAGTGGCATCACTTCAGGTTCAGATGGGTATCACTGAAAACGGAGTCTACATTTCTAAAGCACTGAACATTGTCTAGCAGAAAATCTCCATGTTCATCAAGCCAAGCCAGAGAGCCACTCTGCACAGGCTCTGAACCGGCTGTGAATGGAGCAGCACCTTCAAAGTCAAGTGACAGATTGGGTGGAAAAAACGCCCAGTGGGAGAGACTCGAGAGATATCAAAGCCAAGACACCCAAGGAGAGAGGTGAAAACAGCCCCTCAGGATCAAAAGCAGCCAGCTCAGAAGCTAGTGCCAATGATCATCACTGGGGTAGGAGGAAAGGTCCCTGAGGCAGGGAGAAAGAGGCTTGAAACCCCCCACGGGGCGGGGGAGGAGGAAGGCTTGGGTAACGGAGCACTAGGATCCAATGAGAAATAAGAGCCCTAACCCAGGGAAACAGAAGAGGCAGCTTTCACACACAGGGCTACTCAAGAGCAGGGAAGGATAGCGGGTTGCTCAGGGCCAGGGGAAAAACAGCCTGGAGATAGGGGAGGATTGCAGACATAGGGTTACTCGGGAGTATGGAAGGATAGCAGGTTGCTCAGGGGGAAACAGCCTGGAGACAAGAGGAGGATTGCACACACGGGGCAGGCTACGACACGGACAAAGGAAGAACAGATTGCAGACACAGGGGAATAGTGCAGGGTGGGGGCAGGAAGAGTCAACACAAGGACAGCAGTAGAAGACTATGGTTAGAGAGGCTGGCTGTAGCTCCCAGGTAGAACAGATAACCAACTCTGAGGTACCACAACTTCAGGGGCTTATACAGAACCCAGGGTCTGTATTATTATTATGACCTAAGCACACAGGAGGTGAAGACTGGAGGGGGTGCTGGGACCAGGCGGTCCTCTTGAGGGGTGGTTTCCTGAGAAAGGGACACCAAAATATGAAGAGGCTGGAAGGAGAGATGCAAACGGAATGACTGCGTGGAATCCTATAGGAATGACTGGGTGGAATTCTGCATCAGGGTGGGGAACCTCAGGCCTGCTCTGGGGGCCAAATGCCGCCCTGCAGCTAGTTTATTTGGCCCCTTTCTTGTTTGTGGATTTGGCCCCTGGATCCAATTCCTGCCTCCAAGCACTGAAAGACTGAGCCCAGGGGAAGGGAGCAGAGATGAAGGCATCTACACAAGGATAAAGGACAGACTCATGGCAGAGATCTATGATGTGGTAGACCTGCATTTTCCTGAGCACTTCCCTCAAGCACTCCTGCCCCCAACTTCTGTGCAGCCCTTGAAGTTTGTGATCATTTTCAAAGCGGCCCCTGGGAGGGGAAAGCTTCCCCACACCTGCCCTATATTATGCAGGAGGTCAAAACAAATGATAACTTGGCCTAGTCACAATATTCTCTCAGCCTAACCTAGCTCACAGTGTTGTTGTGAGGATTAAAAGTTGTGTTAATTAGTTCTACATGACGCGATCTGAGTGCCATGACAGCCAGGTGCTATATAAAAATAAAAATTAAATTAATTATTATTATTATTATTAATAAAAATGGATAGGCAGAGGTAAAGATGCACAACTGGCATAAGCATCATATGTCATGATTAGAGCTAAGGTTTTGTCACAGTAGTGACAGAAGTCACGTTTTTAGTGAATTTCTTCCCTCACCGTAACTTTTACAGCTTTTCCGTGACTTCCATGACTTTTGCCTAAAAAACACCAGAGGAGTCGCCTCTGACTCACCCCGGAGAAGAGAAGTGCCGCCAAGAAGAGCGGCGTGGAGACTACAGTCAGCACCGGCTGCCACACTGATGTCTCTGGGGTTCTCCAAACCCCGCCCCTTCAGAGCATGGCGTGGTTAGAGGCGGAGGGCAGAGCTTGAGAAGTTCCGCCCAGATGAGCAGCGTAGATACCGCATTCAGTGCCAGCTGCCACGGTCACGGGTTGCCCCAAACCCCTCCCCTTCTGAGCACGGTGTGGTTAGAGGCGGAGGGCAGAGCTTGAGAAGTTCCGCCCAGATGAGCAGCGTAGATACCGCATTCAGTGCCAGCTGCCACGGTCACGGGTTGCCCCAAACCCCTCCCCTTCTGAGCACGGTGTGGTTAGAGGCGGAGGGCAGAGCTTGAGAAGTTCCGCCCAGATGAGCAGCGTAGATACCGCATTCAGTGCCAGCTGCCACGGTCACGGGTTGCCCCAAACCCCTCCCCTTCTGAGCACGGTGTGGTTAGAGGCGGAGGGCAGAGCTTGAGAAGTTCCGCCCAGATGAGCAGCGTAGATACCGCATTCAGTGCCAGCTGCCACGGTCACGGGTTGCCCCAAACCCCTCCCCTTCTGAGCACGGTGTGGTTAGAGACGGAGGGCGGGGTCAGAGCTAGAAAAGGCTTCATGGAGGAGACGGCAGCATTTCCTCTGCCTTTCCTCATGCCTTGCTCTACCTTCCCTCCTTCCTGTGGGTTTCATTCTAAGGGAGAGAAGGGGGAGGGGGTCCCTGTCCCTTTCCTCCTGCCCCAGGCTTACAATCGAATAATATGTTACGTCAAGAAACATTGAAGTAAAATGGAACTTTTTTTGACCCATGACTTTTCCGTGACTTTTATCTTTTCTACTATGACCTAGTCATGACTTTTCAGAAAAAATACCGTGACAAAAATCTTAGCCCTGGTCATGCTGTGCATCAGAACCAGTATAGCCTAGTGGATAAGGTGTTGGACTTGGCCTTTGGAGGCTAGGGTTCAAATCTAGTCTTAGGCACAAGTTTGCCGGGTGGCCTTGGGCAAGTTGCTTTCTTTTAGCTTCAGATCCCCATCTTTAAAATGGGAATAATAATTGCCTCTCTCAAGGGATTGCTGTGAGGAAAAACTAGATTAGGAGTGTAAAGCACTAGAGAAATGATAACTAATGTGGTAACACCTCTTAGCATGATGGGAGCCATGGGGTGGAACAAGAGGAAATTGTGGCTGAATGTGAGGAGAGCCCTCCCAAAAGCAAGTCCGGTTAGAACATAGGTTGTCTACAACCAGTGTAGTTTAGTGGAAAAAAGAGTTTAACATGACATGGGAAAAACCGGGGTTCAAATCCTGTTTTAGCCATTAACTCGGGGTGGTCTTGATCAAGTCACTTTCTCAGTCTCAGTTCCCCTTCTGTAAAATGGGAATAACAATGGCCTATCTCAAAGGGTGGTTGTGAAGGGGAACTAGGTAAGGATTGTAAAGCACACTGAAAATTGAAAGTGCTATAGAAATGATAAATAAGGGCATCAGTGGACACCTTAGGGACTGGAGCTTTTCATATTCACCTAGACAGCATGCTCTAGGAACCAGCTTTCAACAGCATAGCAATCTTTCCCCATCTCTACGAGCGGCCTCCTAACTGAGTTGAGTTCCACGGCTCTACTAAACGCCAATCAGTGCAATAAACAAGTGGGTGCTGCTTTTAGCAGTCCTAGGGAATCCGGAAGCGGGGATTGGGGTGGTAGGAGAAGCTGCGTTTGCGAGAGGTGGATCAGAGGGCTATGCTACGTACCGTTGTACACCAGCTCCGAGAATTTCAAGGCGAGCCCTTGCTTGATTTTGCGCACTTCCCGGTCCATGGTGAAGGCCTCGATGTCTAAATGAGCATGGTAGAGGATCGTCCCCGCCAGGGTCTCGTAGATACCTAGCCATTTTTCCAGGCAGGGGGAGGAAAAAAAAAACAAGAGAGAGGAGGAGAAAAGCAACGAATGAGACCGAAACTGTCAGCAAATGACAAAAAATAATGACTTGGCTGACAGAAGGAACGTGGTCGAGTCCCATTCAGTCCCAGCTTGCTGTAAAATGCATCTGTCATTATATTCATGCTGGGGCTGAGACAGTCCACTCCGCACCTTGCGGAGAAAATTTCTAGATTCCCCTCTTTGAAGAGGCACTCTGACGAGGCTAAATGACAGGGTTTCGGAGCCGATCCCCCTGCCGATGCAAGCCCACCGGTCTGCGGCTGAAAACCTGTAATTAAATGAGCTGCGCGGGGCACAGGCGTAGGTGCCTGGAAACATCCCCCTTCTCTCCTCGGCTGACGGGGGGAAGAAACCACACATCAGCTGTGAAGAAATGAGGCTACCTGGGGGACTGGAGTGCAACCTCATTTTGGGTTGCCTACCCCCGATTGGCCCCCTCTCCCCCCGCTTCCTCTTGAATCACAGCGGCGCTCACCAAACAGCCACAACAACCAAACTTTAATTATTTCAATGACTGAGTCATGGGGGCCTGCGGTGGCTGGGTTCTTCCCGAGATGAGGGGGAGTAGAGAGAGGCATAGTTCCCTTTGTTCTCACAGCTTGGCTTATTTATTTAGCGTGGGTTAAACATAACGCTTTCCTTCGAGGCAGTGTGGGACAGTAGTTAAGGACACCAGCTCAGGCCCTGTTGCTCTGCTGTGCAGCCTGACCTTTGGCTGTGGCTCTGTAGCACTTGGGCCTTGAACCAGCTGCCCTGGGGCAGTGGCTAGCCCCACCACACTGCTATTGTGCTGTGGCTCTGGTTTGTGCTGCCCTGTGGACCCTCCTTCTGTGCTGGCTAGGCCACACCCCCAGCTTCCTGATTGGCTGTCTGCCTGCATATAAGGCTGTCTGGCAGCAGCAGGAAGCTGGGTGGAACATCCGTTACTCCCTGTGGCCCGCTTTATTCTTGCCTAAACCCTGTTCTGCTTCTTCTCTGCCCAGACCCAACCCTGTCCTTAAGCTGAGACGGATCCTTCCTTCCTTGCTTGGTTTCTGAACCTGCTCTGCTCAACTACTATTTATTTATTTATTTAATTTCATTCCACTTGTTAGCCGCCCCCTCATGCCCACGGCATCGCAGGGTGGCGTACAATATTATAAAACCCGATATAACAATTTAAAAAAACAATAAATCAACCCCCAGCAATTTAAAAACATCACTAAAAACCAACCCCCGCCCCCCCGTACCCCACCCTGTCACCCTCCCCTCCAAAGGCCTGGGCGAACAGCCAAGTCTTACAGACATGTCGAAAGACCAACAGGCCCGGGGCCAGGCGAGCCTCCTCCGGGAGGGAATCCCATAACCGTGGCCCAGCCACCAAAACGCCTTCTCCATTGTGGACCCCCGTCTTACACGGGGGACCTCCAGAAAGGCGCCCCCGGTGGACCGAAGGGATTGCTCTGAGGCGCAGAGGGCGAGGCGGTCCCCGAGATATGAGGGGCTCAGACTGTGCAGGGCTTTGTACTAGACCCCAATACCAAATCATATCCACGTTCTGGACTATGTGGACCCTGACCAGGCCCAGCCTTGCTGAGGCAACCATGCAAGGCTTCACAGGAAATGCCAGGCCCATGATGGGGAAGCAGGAAGGAAGTGCTGGCCCGGAGGAGCTCAAGAGCCATCCTCAAGACTGCCACAGCAAGGCTCCCATCAGGGCCCCACATTCGAGAAGTTTCTTAGGACAGTGGTGGGGGAAGGGTCCTGGGGGGAGCCTCAAACAGCAGGATTCTGCCGCTGCAGGTGTCGTTCCTGCTCTTGAGGACAGCTAGTCTCAACCCCCGTGTCAGTGGCTTTTGTGCTGCCATGACCCCTGCCCTAAGGCCCACGCCATATACCCTGGATGCTTTGGCTCTGCCCCCATCTCCCACCAACCCTGCATCCCTCCTTATCTAAGGCCAGCCCTTACCCTGACACACCCAGTATAGTGGTGCCCTGGTCTAGAGGCCTGTGACCCGGCCCAACCCAAGCCTCACGGTACCTCACAGGTCCCCTTCTGGCCCAGGCTGGGCCAGGTACATTCTCTGCCAAAGCCTCTAGTTGGGCTCAGTAGCAGTAGGAAGACCCACTCCGTACAAAACACCATGACATCACAACACGCCACAGGGGGCGTGGCGTTGCTGCAGCATGGCGATACCCTAGTGCTCTGCAAGGACCACTCAAGACACATCAGAGCTTGGGTTCAGAAAAGCCCAGCTGGATCACAGAGTGCTTAGATCAGACCCAGCGGTATAGTGGTTAAGCATACAGTCATTGGACTGGGAGGTAGTGGGGGAGGCCCCCAGTTCAAGTCTCCCCTTAGTTAATTAGTTAGTTAATGTTATGGTTAACAAATTAAAGAATTGTAAACCACCCTAAGCCTAACGGGATTAAGTGGGATAAAAAAAATGCTATGATATAACAATAGTATTTTAATATTATTATTCAATCACTCCTAGACACAAAGACATATAGAATGACAAAGCAGGCATACCCTACCCCCCAGATGTCACATGTACACAGATGTGGACTTCAGGTAGCATGTATGGATGAACACACACACACACACACACACACACAGAATGATAATGCACACATACCCTTCCAGGAGACACAGGTAAACACACGTGCACTTTAGGTAGGTATGTTTGACGCGTTCAAACACACACACGTTATTTTAAATATCAGTTACAATTTGCATATACCTGGTATTTATCCACAGAGATCACATGCCCACAAATGTACACCTAAGCTGTCCTCATACCTTCCAAAATAGACTATTATAATAACTTGAGATAATACCGGGTATTATAATTCCACAATTTTTGTAATGTGCGAATGCGCTATTCCCCCCTTTTATGCTGTGAGATTTTTGGGTCATTGTAAGAGCTACCAAATGTGGCTTTTTACAACGATACGAGATCTCGCAGCATAAAAGGGGAACAGCACATTCACACATTACAAAAAACTGTGGAATTATAATACCTGGTATTATCTCCGTTATTATAATAGCCCATTTTGTAAGTTGTGAAAGCAGCCCTAGTTTGCACACATGTTGATCCCAATTCTGAAAGTGTTTACACAAGCTGCAAACCCTCCCCCCGCCCTCAGCGTGACTCATGTCGCCAAGTCAATGGGGCTCCTCCTTATGGGTTAGTGTTAGCAGCACTGACATAGAAACGTAGGACTGGAGCATAGATGCTCATTAAGCACACAGATGTCCCATTCGCACCCATGGAGCACATGCGTGTGTATCAGCAGCATGTCTACAGCATTGCCAGCGGGGACAGAACTCAGCACCCCCACTAGATGGGGACAGAGTTTCATAGACTCTATGTGGTCCAGCACCGCCACTAGAGGGGAAGAGAACACCACACCCTCCGTGTAAACTAGCACAAAAAACACAGGGCTACTACCCAACCTCTGTGTGACCAACTAACTGTCACGCTCACACATACCACTGAAGAACGTGCAGTTTCCTGTTATTTTTTCTTCTGCCTTGTGTTCATGTTATTTATGCCCCAACCTTTTTTAATGCCTTAATCTCTGGGGATAGTGTGACTTAGTCAAAAATTGCTGCACAACCAGCAGAGGGAGCTCTCAGGCAACAGCTTTAACGCACACACACATACTAAACTATCCACGCCACTGAATGAATACAGCTTGGTTAGCCTACCATGAGTCATCTCGAAATAACACTACAGACAGCTAGAACCAAGTGGATGTTTCACAGCCTCTGCAAACTTTCTGGGTTAATCCAATGTGTAAAAGGGTCAGGTGTAGTCATCCATCAACTGGAAGACACTGGGGAAATCGATGTCAAAACTTAAACCTTGTGAGGGCTCTAGAAGCACACATGGAAACAGGGTGGGGGGAAATGCCTTTTCCTCCTAGACCTGTGTTGTGTCTCCTGTCGTGTCCCCTCCTGCTGCTTGTTCTGGTTGCCTGTGCATCTGAAGGATGGGATAGGGAGAGGAGGGATGTGATTTCTCACAGCTTCCCAGCCTCGCTGCCTCTTGCTGGTTCCTTACTGCTGCACAAACTGCACCCCCACCCCCCAGCCACTCCTGGTCCTGGATTCTTTTTTAAACCAGGTCCTAATTTTTAAAAACTGTTTGGGTGGGTCTCTCCCTGCCAAAAGGCAGAGATCTATCACCTTAGAGAGAAGTAGGGTTACCACCTCCCCTCCGGGCTTTCCTCTAAAGGGGGCATGCCCAAAGGCCACACAGCAAGTCAGTGGCAGAGAAAGGATTAGAACTCAGAGCCTCCCAGACCCCAAGGTAATGCTTTAACCACTGTGAAGAGTCTACATGTTCTTTTGCTAGCCTATGGCAACCAGCCGCAGGGTTTCCTGGGAGGACCCCAGAGAGGTTGCGCAGCAGGAGAAACAATGAAATAAATAAATAAATACAGCCAAACCCACTCATCACCAAATTAATGTACCTGCTTCTTTCCTCAGAAGATGTTAAAGTTAATTCGGGCTGATGATGAAAAGCTTGGTTGTTTTTTTTTTTAATCTCTTCCCCACCGCCACTGCCCACCCCCCGGGGCTCCCCAGCACTTTGCTCTGAGCGCGGCGAGGGCAGAACAGGCGCTCTCCCTCTCTGTCTGTCTATTATATATTTTTTTATATGATTCTTGACAGAAACCTGAAGCTAAGAGACTGCGGCTCCAGAGCCTTTTGACAGTCGGAGTTACGAACCACCGCGTGAGGGGGAGAGGAAAGTGACAGCCATGCTTCCAGTGTCACCATGGAAGAGACAAGAGACACCTTCAAAGTGACACTCACAGCATCTCCAAGTGTCTATTTTCATCTCTCCGTGTTTACAGGAAAAAGACAGAGGTGTCAGCGATGCAGGCTCGCCGCACTTCAATCACACCATAATTATTGCTGAGAAAGGGGGGGGGGGGGGGGGGGGGGGGGGGGGGGGGGGGGAGGCAGAAGGGGGGGGGGAAAGAGAGAATGGAGACAGCTGCTGCTGCTACTTAAAATTTCCTAATTTGTAACCTCTGCTGTCAGTTTACCTCGAATTGAGCAATTTCGTCATATCGACTGTGATCTGTCAATTTCAACAGGGATCAATGTGCTGACATTCCGAGGGCGGCAGTGGCGGCGGATTCCTGACGAGCAGAAGCCACGAGAGCAGAGGGGAATCGACCCTCGTGCCCTATGTGGAAAGGAGAGGAGAGGGCGCCCCCTGCCATGCTCCAGCATCTGACAGTGCTGGATGAGTAGCAGGGGCATGGGATTATAAACCCGTCAGGACAGAAAGATATTCTTTATTATTATTATATCTCGAGAGCTCTGGTATCTAGCCTGGCGTGTGGACCAAAATTGTCCCCTTTCCCATTCCTGATATGGCCATGGAACCTCAAGCAGAGCTGGAAGCGTTATCCAGACAGATAACTGTATCTGGTTGATTTGCACGAGCCGAAATCGCTTAAAGGCAGGCTCAGCTATCGCAACCCCTCCCTCCCCCATATAGTACCTGCCCAGATATCCATGGCAGCTTACCAGGTAAGAGAGTGTTGGGCAGTGTGGGAGGGGCTAGTCATCCCCTACTTGTTGCTGCTCCCCTAGGGTGGCCCAGGTCTGTTGGGGCCCAGGTGAGCTGCCCTGGGTGCCTGTGCATATAAAAAGTGCCATTCTGGGTCAGACCAATGGTCCATCCAGCCCAGCATCCTGTCTCTGACAGTGGCCAATTTTAGTTCCTTCAGGGAAATGCACAACAGGTCATAATGGAGTGATCTGTTCCTATTAACTCACTCCCAGCCTCCGACAGTCAAGAGGTCTTATTCTCTGACCAATTTGACTGGTAGTCGTTGATGGGCCTATCCTTTAAGAACTTAGCCAATTCTTTCTGGCATCCAGTTATGCTCTTGGCCTTCACAACATTCTCTGGAAATGAGTTCCACAGGTACTTGTACATTGAGTGGGGCAAAAACAACAACTCTCCCTTTTATTTGTTTTAAACCTGGTACCAGTTAATTCTGTAGGTTGTCTCCTAGTTTTAACAGTGAGAAGGGGTAAATAACAGCTCCCCGTTTACTTGCTCCACACCCCTCCTGTTTTATAAACTTCTATCTCTTCTCTAAGTTGAAGATCCCGAACCTATTGAGCCTCTCCACATATGGAAGCTGTTCCTTGCCTTTGATCATCTTTGTTGCCTGTCTCTGCACCTTTTCCATGTCTACTTGCCCTTTTTTGAGACAGGAAGATCAGAGCTACACGCAGTATTGGCACACCATGGATTTATTAGTGCTGAAACATGGTATGTGAAATCACCCAGTTTTTATTGAGTATCTCGGTATTCAACTCGGTTTTACCGAGTAACCGAGGAATCAGCCTGGTACTCAGTACTTGGTCCAATACTTGGACCAACATATGGGGCTGTTCCTGCCCCTATATAAGGTGACTCAGTACTCAAAAAACACTCCGTTTTATTTTACTGACTATGTAGCAGGGAGCATTCCTGCGGGGCTGCTGCCCCTTTAAGAAAGAGGCTGCGTGGGTCAGCCGGAGGGCTGAACATGCCCAAGGGTGTGGCAGAGCCAGTCCCATTTCTGGAGATCAGCCTGGGAAGAAACAGGCTGAGAGACCCTGTGACAGAGTGGGCAGGACACTGGCCATTTAAGGCTGAGAAGAGGAAGCCTGACCATGCCCACTCTGCCTGGATATAAGGAGAGGCAAGGCAGCGAGGAAGGCAGTCTCTGCCTGGGAGCTGAAGGGACCACATTGCTGTGACAAAGTCTAGCCCCACCACGCTATCCAGGGTGCTGAAGAGGAGAACCAGGTACTGGGAGAGGCTGTGCCCAGGAGGGAGTCTTGTGCCTGGGGCAGGCTTGGCCAGAGCCTGGGGCTTTGAGGCCTGGCTAGATGGACAAGGGGGGTTGTTGTTGTGATGCTCCTGAGCTTGAGAGACTGACCTGGGCCTGCAGGGTGGAGGCGACTGAGCTGGCAGCCCCAGGGATTGTGTACACTGGACTGCACAAATAAAGGACTGTGGACTGATACCCTCAGAGAGAGAGACTGTGTTGGGTCCTACAGGCGGGGACCCCCTTTCTCAGAGGGGGATTCAGCCAAGACTGAATAGGTGTGGCAGTGGGCTAGAGTTAATTCCCCTCAAGGAGACCCCAGCCCTTGTGTGACCCTGGGAAGACCCCCTTGCCACAGAGTATTTCACCAAGTATTCATCTGAGTTTCCGAGGACCGACCGACCACTCGAAGCCAGTCCTTTGAAACTTGGAAATAATCATGAATAAAATTTTTACTATTTGTTTCAGCTGTAGGATTTATATACTGGTATTATGATATCTTTTATTTTAGTTCCTATCCCTTTCCTAATCATTTTGAAATCGTGTTTGCTTTTTTGACTGCTGCACACTGAGCTGAGGTTTTCAATTTCCTAATTAAAAAACCCTCTGGTTTAAAGATTTAGTTAAGGTGGCATTATAATTTACTCAAACTTTATAACAGTAAATTGGTACCCTCCTATTATTCAGAAATACCTATAGTGCAATAATATTACCTATTTCCAACAAACCTTGACAAATAAAAGGAAGACATCCCTTTCAGTTAAACATAGTAACACTGTTCCATTTTTAAAATAACATATCAATCTACACATTCTTAATCTCTCATTCATCAATAGTCCAAAATAATATAATTTATGACTTAACAGAAGTTATATGTGATGAAGAATATATGAAATTTAATTTCAGTTAAATCATAAATTATACATTTAAGTGGAAACCACCCACTTAAATGCCCCCCAGCTGTCTGGGTCCAGTGAGGATCCTGCACCCACCAGGGGGAACATTTGAATGAGATTCCCTGGACTGGCCCACCATGGGGCAGCTGTGCTGTCCCAGGGAACCTCAGTGAAATTTCCCCTGGTTGGCTGGATGATCGCTGCTGGAGCCAGATGACTGGGGGGGGCATTTAAATAGGCTGCCCCCCTTCCCTGACAGAGCACATCCCTGTCTGGGGTGTGCTGGGACAAGGAAGGGGAACAGCTCACTTAAATGCCCCCCAGCTGGTTCCCTGAGAAGAGAGAAGAGAAGAAGCCTGCCTCCTCGCCCAGCAGTAGCAGCATTGTACAAAGGGGAGTTTGGTTGGGTACCGCTGCCCTGGACAGTGTCCTGGAGGGGGGGGGGGTGCTGTTGGGAGAGCTTGGGGACTCCTGCTCGAGACACACACACACACACACACAAAGAGCCCCCTGGGTTAGCAGCGGCCAGGCAAAGACTCTTTGTAGACCGCTGCTGCTGCCAGGTGGAGAGCGAAGGGAAGGCTCCCTCTCCACCTGGCGCTATCAGTGATCTGCAAAGGGGGTTTCACTCAGCACAGCTGCCCATGGAGATTCCTTGCGGGGGGGGGCTTGGAAAGTCATACTCCAATGTCACCACCACCACCCCCATGAACCTCCTCTATCAGCAGCACACATTTAAATGCTCCGCCAGTCACCTGGATAGCCCCCGGGAGATGCTGGCGGGTGGGGGAAGGTAGAACGAGGTTCCCTGAGGCAGCAGATCCCAGGCTGTATGCACTGGAGCAGGGAACCTTGTTCAAATTTCCCCCTGCCGCCAGGATGATCCCTGTTGGATCCAGGGGGTTAGGGGTAGTTTAAATGCTCTAGCCCTCATCCCTAGCTAAGCGCATTGCGGGCCAGGATGCGCTGGGTCAAGGAAGGAGAGCACACCATTTAAATGGCCCTCAGCAGCCTGGATAGCCCCCAGGACATGCAGGCGACGGGGGGAATTTGGAATGAGATTCCCTGAGGGTGCGCTGGACTAAGAGACCTTGTTAAAATTTCGCCCTTCCGCCTGGTGGTTCTAGACACCTAGGGGTTGGGATTATTTAAATAGTCTGCCCCCCATTCCCCGGCCAAGGGCACCGAGGGCTGGGATGGGTTGAGTCGGTGAAGGGGGGCAGATCCTTTAAATGTCCCCCTGCTGCTATTTGAATGGGCTGTTCCCCTTCCCTGACTGAGTGCATCCCTGCCTGGGGAGCTCTGGGACAGGAAAGGGGAACAGGCCACTTAAATGCCCCCCAGCCGGTTCCCTGAAGAGAAAGAACAGAAGAAGCCTGCCTCTTCAGCCAGCAGTAGTAGCATTGTACAAAGGGGGTTTCGGCTGGGTGCCAACATGGGGCAGCCTATTTAGCCCCCAGGAAATCTCGTTCAAATGTTCCCCCTGGTGGCTACAGGATCCTCACTGCACCCAGTCAGCTGGGGGGCATTTAAGTGGGATGTTTCCACTTAAATGTATAATTTACGATTTAACTGAAATTAAATTTCATATATTCCTCATGTATAATTTATGTTGTTGTAAATGATATTATTTTGGACTACTGATGAATCCTAACTGCTGGAATACCAGGGAGCGCAGATTTAGCTATTGCCATCTGTGATGGAGCAGGTGCTGGCCCTTTAAGGGTCACCTGTCCATCACTCTGGCCCCACCCCCTTCAGGAGCTATAAAAGTAGAAGACAGCAGACCAAAGCCAGTCTGCTATGGGCTGATAAATGAGCAAGAACTCTAGCAAGGCAGATTTGTGATGAGAGCTGTCCCAGGTCCTATAGAGAAGGTTCAAAGGACGGTTCAAGCTAAAGAAGTGAGTTAATTTCACAAAGTTGCGTGAAGAGTTACTTGGAGGGTATAAAGGGCAGTGTTGCCCAGTGATGAGTACTCATTACTGTCCTTCTAGACAGCAACATGTCCTGTTTTGTCTGAATAAGAGAGCGTGCCCAGCCACAGGCCTGGCACACAGCAACTTCCTTGATATTCAAGCATAATGACTAATTTAAAAAACAAACAAACAAACAGCATTTTTAACTAACAGTATGTTTAAAACAAACAAAAAAGAGAGACAATTGAATTAGAAGTCCTCCCCTCTCCTCCCAAAAGAAAATTCTAGGATAGCCTAGTGGGTATGGTGTTGGCCTTAGGTGGCTTTCAGACGTGCTTCAAAGAGCACGTGTAAGTGCTGTTGGCGGGATACGAATGCCAAGTATGCACGGCTTTGATGACATCTGAAAGGCACCGTGCACACGATTGAAGCTTGTCGGCGCACTGACACGCGCACTCTACCGACCTGAAAAAACAGGTGGGTATAGTGCATGTGTCAGCATGCCCACAAGCTTCAAGCATGCGCACGGCGCCTTACAGACATCATCAAAGCCACGCATACTCTGCATTCGTATCCTAGCGCCAGCACTCTATAAGTGCTCTTTAAAGCATGTCTGAAAGCTGCCTGAGACCAAAAAACCAGGGTTCAAATCCCATCTTAGACATGAACTCACCATAGAGACTCTTAGGCCCCCTTTCCTTCTATTTTTGACTTGCAGGTAGCTGTATGTGTTTTCTTTTGCACCACTATAGTTCTATTTATTTTAAATTTTAAATATCTCTGTCTTTATATATATATATATTTACATTAGCTGCATTTTTTACAGCTTGACATAACTCATTCGCCTTAGTTTAAAGTTCTTTTGATTGACCCACTCTTCAGGTAGGAAGGATTCTTTCATATTTTTTTCCTTTTTTCACTCTCAAATTGTAAGCCCTAGGGCAGGGACCGTGTCTATTCAATTACTTTGTAAAGTGCCAGGTACACTGTTGGCACTATATAAATGTTTGCTAATAATAATAATAATAATAAAGTCACTAAGGGTGATTTTAGATGCCACAGCCGGCCGCTTTCACCATGGGCAGGGGGTGGTTCAGACCACGGCCGGGGGTGAAGGGGCGCGCCACTGTCTCTTATACACATCTAGATGTGTATAAGAGACAGGGGGCCGCACGGCGCAGCATGCTGCCGCATGGTCCCGCCCCCTGCGTTCCCCGGCGGCCCTCCCCCCTCCTGAGGGGCAGCGGCAGCAACCAGAGGCGGGGGTGAATGCCATTGACCGCGGTGAATGATAAGTAACCAGACGTTACTTTCCGTTCACCACGGCCATGGTGGCCTTTCACCACACTTCTCGACCTCCTCGTGTCCGGAGGTCCAGAAGTGTGGTGAATGCAAACACGGGCCGCGTTTGACTGTGGTGCACATCTGGCGGTGAACCAACAGACGTTCTCCACAGTCAAACGCGGCCCGTGTTTGACCGTGGTTCAGCCGGGGTGAATGTCAGATGCATTTCGTCTGAAATCACCCTAAGCAGCTTTTATGTATTCCTATACTGATTACTTAATACAGCCTTTCACTGGGTTTTCATGAGTGTATTAAGATAAACTATTTGTTGCAAACTTTCAGCATTGTAAGATATAGCTTCCAAGATAAGTTTTCTTTTTGATACTGTTAGTATATGTCAGTACACATTGTATGAATTAATTACAAATTTTTGAAACCTTTTCTTTGAATAATCATCTTTCCATAGGTTTTCATATTTCAATTCAATATGAATGTATAGATAAATGTGTTGAAAATGAAGGGGTTTTTGGATCTCATTCCAGTTTTTCCTTCTCTTATTTGTCCTTGAATGACATTCTTGAAGAGGATCATGGATCTGATTCCAGATTTGTTTTTCTTTGATTGTCCCTGAAGAAGATCATGGATCGAAACAGGTTCGGCATTGGTGAAGATATTTTCTAGATTGAACTGATCCGATACATTTTCAATTTCTTGGACTGTGTTTATTATTTTTTTCCACACATACTAACTTCAATTTATGGTTTGGGAATGTATAAGTTGATTTAACCATAAGACATTTGGTCTGTTTGGTATACAATACACTTTTTGTAATTTTACGGTATCTTGTGCATTCTTCTGTTTTGTTTTGTTCTGTTATTTATATAGCACTAGCCATATGCCTGACACTGAAAAGTGGGGTCTAGAGACAGATCCCTGTCCCAAGGGGCTTCCCACCTCAGATGGACAAGGAAGGGGATTAGGAGAGAATCAGGGGCACACTGAAGAGATTGAGAAGCTGCAGGTGCACATGCCTAGCTTAGGCCCTTTTCACATGGGCTGCGGTGCGGGGGGGATGGGTGTGCGCTGGCGGCAGGTGGAGGTGGGTGTACGGCCATTCCCACAGGCGCACACCCATCTCCACGCACGGAGCAACGGGCATTGGTGCCCGTTGCTCTGTATGTGAGTGATGGGTGGAAGTGGGTGAAAATGGGTGGAGCGTGGGAGCGCGCGGTGTTCCTACCAACGCCTACCCACTGTACACCTGCCCGCCGCGGCATTCACATGTGTGCGGGGGGCGCCTGCGTGGAAAGGGCCAGAGGCTGCTTTTATACGAGCGGGTCGCAGTCGTGCGACCTGCTCGCACGTTTTTTTCAAAATCCCGGAAGGCGGGATTCTACTTGACAGTGGACACAATCACATGCATTCAAGGCGGTTGTGCATTGTTTGCCGACCATGAACTAAATACCTTGCACAACAAGGTATTTAGTTCATGGTCGGCAAACAATGCTCAATTGCCTTGAATGAGCATGATCTCGTCCATCGTCACGTATAATCCTGCATCATGGGATTTTGAAAAATCACACAAGCGGGTCGCACGACTGCGACCCGCTCATATAAAGGCACTGTTAGTTACAAAAGGAGGAGAGGGATCGTAGAGGAGAAGTTGGTATAAGGAAAAGCATTAGTGAGCAATCTCCGGGGGGTGGGGAGGGGTGAGGATCATGGGAAAAGGGTAGGTTTTCAGGAGGGATCTGAAGGTTGGGAGGGTTTGTCCTAAGCCCTCTGCCGCGTCACACCCTATTTTGACCCCATTCTCTCCCCACCATTGCCCATGATTTGTCCTGAATTGTGGCCATTTTTAAACGGGATGTGCCCACCCACCCGGACGCCCATCTGAAGGCAGGGTGGGTAGGTGGACGCATTCTCCCATGACCCACGCGCTGCCCGCTCATGCCCCCACACGGAACATCGGGGGGAAATCTGGGCTGGTCCGGGGGGGGGGCAGTGGGCGGTGCGTGGATAGGGGTGCACACCCATCCCTGCCTGTGTAAATCCCACCCCCTCACGAAGCACACATGGACCCACCCCCTCAGCTGTGCCCATTTAAAAAACAGCAGAAGTTGGCAACCCTCTGGACCATCCTTCTTCCAGGAAGGCTCTGGGGTGAGATTGAGTCTCTTTCCAGTAAGGCCTTGCGCCTTCATTCCGAGGTTTAAAAAAAGGTGGCATTTGGGTTTCTGACAAAATTGAGGATGGCATCTCAGGCTAAGCCAGCAACGAGCCAGAGTATTGTGCGGTTCGCCTAACTGGGGTAGGAGTGAAAGAAAGAAAAGGAAGCAAAGGAGAGTAAAACTCAGCCACCCAAGGTGGGAGCCTGCCTTTCCCCTCCCCCCACACCCTCCTCACTGATTTAATTTACTTCACTTAATGAGCCCCCCTTTGGAGTTAAAAAGATAATTTGATAATGAGAATGTGAAAAGCCACTAGGCAGGAAGACTACTCCCGTTTACAGTCTCCCCTCTCCTGCCGCCTGGCCCTGCCTCACGCTGAATGCTGCCTCAGTCGCTTGGCCCATGGTTAGCTGTAGGAAAGGGCTACTGTGTAAGTGTGGGCTGCCGGAGTGCTTATTAATTAGTTACTAAAACAACGAGAGAGAGAGCGCGACAGAGACGCTGCCACACAGCAACACCTAGTTAATAGGACTTAGTTGGCCGGTGCAGAGATTCCCAGCTCACCCACCTCTTGTTGGTCCTTAATGAATTTCAATTAGGAGCTTTGGTTTTTTTTTTAAATCAATGCAAACAAATTTCTCTTTTTCCCTTTGCATGTTGGGTTTTGGAGGATGGCATCTTTCCAGCCAATCCCCTCTGGTCTAATTGGCTGGCTGGTACAGAGAGGGGAATGGGCTTGTGGCCTTGGCCAGCACTCAGAAAGACCTAGGTTAGTATTGCTTATCATTTCTATAGCACATTTGCTGTTCAGAATGCTTTACCATCCTTATCCAAGTCACCCTCACAACAACCCTGTGAAGCAGGTCATTATCATGCCCAATTTACAGAAAGCAGGAAACTGAGGCAAAGAGGGACTTGCCCAAGGCCACCAAGTGAGTTCACAGCTAAAATGGAATTTGAACTCTTGTCTCCCAGGTCCAAATCCAACTTCTTATCTACTAGGCTACACGGGTCCTTGGTTCAGTACCTGCATCTACCACAGACTTCCTTTGGGACCCTGCACAGGTAACGAAGGTTAGTTTTGTGAGGGACAGCTTAGCTTGGCTTCTGTTGGAGTCACCTACAGCTTTTACCATCAACTTCAGTGGCAGAACAAGACTAGCACCAGGCCTCTGTTTCCCCATCGGTAAAGTGGGGATAATAATCCTTCCTTTGTTCCAATATGTGAACCCATGTTGCGAGGCTTGGTTTGGGAACCTCCCTGACCTGTGCCCGTCAGGCTTGGGCTGGGCTCCACGCAGATAGGAGCCCCCACCTCCATTGAGCACTGTGACACATCAGCTATAACATTCACCTGCCCCTTTCCTGGAATGCCCCTGAGGGTGCTGCCACATCAAAGCTCTCTGTGGGGGGCAAGGCTATCACTGTTGTTACACCAGGCCTAGAAGAATCTGGTTGCATCAGGACTGGGTTTGGGTCAGTTCCAATGCAGTCGAGCTTGGACCAGGCTCTGAGTTTTTAGCCTGCTCAGGGCCCTAGTCTGGACAGCCTAAGTAGTGAAGGGCAGAACCTATAATAGCAGGAGCCCGGGAGGATGCTAGAAGCTTGCCCAAAGATAAAGAGGGGACCCCCCTCAAGAGGTGAGGTCCAGGGACCCTAGGAAGTGAGGCTGAAACTTGATCTGGTGTTTTTCTTGGTTATCGTATCGTCGAGAATCACGGTTCTTGGCTCATTTTAAGCAACAAACGATAATCAAGAAAAATGTTGATTCTCGGCATTTCTTGGTCAAGAATTCTTCTCAAAATACCATTTACCGTATACCGCAATTTACCATATACCGATTTACAGTGTGCTGCTTACCGTGTTCATCCCAGTAATGTGCATGTGCAAAGTGTCATTTTACGCATGCACCTTACCGGGATGAATGGTACATGGTAATGGTAAATAAGTACACGGTAAACGGTAAATTACGGTAAATTGTAAAAGGTATTTTTGAGAAAGATTTCTCAACCAAGATCTGGTCTGATATTGAGATTGTACCGAGATCTCTGTGATAATTCTCGATTCTTGTGATATTTTTGCGAGAAAAAAATTGCTTCTCATTTCAGCCCTACTAGGAAGGGACCGTACACTGTATGGTTTGCGTGCTGAGAGGTCTGCTACTTAGCTACCCTGGCTGAACGTGTAACGATGAAGGAGCATTGTAATGATACGAAAGGAACCTGACAACTATAGGCTCTGAATTGGTGATGGGCAGAATAACGGGGCTTCTCTGGCAAGGATGTACCCACCACGAAGGGGGGGGGGGAAACTCATGATGGGGCCACTCAGTGTACAGTATCACAACTTGGAGGCTTTGTGGCAACTTCCATAGAAGCTAGCCACCATGCCACAAAAATGAGACTGTAGAAAAAGCCTTGAGAGAGGGCTGACTGCAAAGGAGAGCGGCCAGGGGCGGCTCATTCATGTGGGCTAAAAGGGCTCAGCCCCCCACTAGCAAATCCAGCTGCCTGAGCACTCTAGGGAACAGAAGTGGTTCCAAGCTGGCTCCAGCCAGCTGTGACCAAGCTTTGGTCTGCACCAGCTTACAAGTCCCAAGCACAGTCTGCTCTGCTACTGGTGGAGTCCAGTCCAGATTGGGTCGATAGATCTTTAGCCTCTCTCTCTCTGCTCTATTCACAGCACAGCAACTTGTGCTTGGGAGCTGTGAGCAAGAGCAGAATAACGCTTGCTCGCAGCTGCGCGGGGCTAGCTTGGAGTTGTTAGGTGGTAGCAGTACTACGCCTCCTTCCAGGAAACAGGTGTAGTAGTTTCCTTTTTGGGGGAAGAGGGGGAGAGTATGGATATGTGAGAGGGCTGGGGGTGAATGAGTGATGGTTGAGGGGTGGGCCTGTGGACATTTATTCAGGATATATTTTCAAGGTGCTGGTGTTGGTCTATACGGTCTGGGCCCCTCATACCTTGGGGACCGCCTCGCCTTCCGCGCCCCAGGGTGGCTCCTGCGGTCTGCTGGGGGCGCCTTCCTGGAGGTCCCCCGTGTTAAACGGGGGGCCATGATGGAGAGGGCGTTCTTGGTGGCCGGGCTGCGGCTTTGGAACTCCCTCCCGGAGGAAGCTCACCTGGCCCCAGGTCTGATGGCTTTTCGCCGAGCCTGTAAGACCTGGCTGTTCACCCAGGCCTTCGGGGGGGGGGGAATCTTGGGATGGGTAGTTTTAATTGTTCATATTGTTGATGTTTTATGTATTTTGGTATTGTTTTATCTGTTGTGAGCTGCCCCGGGATGCCATAGGCATGAGGGGGCGGCCAATAAATACAAATAAATAAATATCTCCATCGCCCTGTCCCCTGAGCTTCAACTCCCACAGCCCCACCAACATTTTCAAACGTTAGCCACCACAGAGGGCTTCTGTTTACATGCAAACAGGTTTCCAATTGTTCAGCAGTGACAGGTTGGAATGCTACCTGACAGTTAAATGGGGTTTAGATAAATTATTGAATGGTGTCAGGGTCACTGGAGCATGTCAGTGCTTCTTTAAAATAATATTTAAAAAATCCCCTGAGCAAATTACTCAGCATCCTGGAAAGGACCAAAAAAAACAACAAAAAAAATGTTGGAGGGCTTTCTGTTCTTTAAAGAAATAAATTCAATTGCACTAACTTAATCAAACAATTTCACTCGCGCGCTGGGAAGGAATTTCATCCTTTCCTGCTTTTGGAGGGAACAAAAAAAAGATGTTTTGCTGCAAAGTGTTCGAGCAGAATATTGGCCCCCATCTCGAGGCCAAGGGCGAGTTTTAATTAATTGATTCACATTTTTATCTCACCTTCCCTTACAGCTCAGGGCAGGCTACAGAACATAAAAATATATTCAAAAATACACAGATAAAACCAAATAAAATCCCCATACCTCCCAATATATTAAAAATACAGAAATAAATCCAAGTAAAACCAAGGGGGAAAAAACCCTAACCCACAACTCGCCAAGCCCTGCCCCTGCTTGCCAAATGCCCGGCCAAACAAAAAGGTTTTCCATCACCTCCAGAAAATGAGCAGGCTCGGGTTTAGAGGAGCCTCCAAAAAATGGTAGTTTCCCCTGCTCCTCAAAACGCATCCGCCCCTTTTCCCCGGCAGCCCGCCATGCCTGGAACTCCCTCCCTGAACACATTTGCTCAGCTTCCTCCCTCCAAATCTTCAAATCTCTCCTCAAAACCCACCTCTTCCTCGATCCCCACGCCGACTTATCCTGAATCACTGTATCTCGTGTAGCATTAAATGAGTAACTACATCTTTGTAATTAAGCCAAACACGTGCACCTGAGACCTCACAAGTTCGTGTATGTATCCTTGTCTCTTCTTCGGTTTCCCTCACCCTGTCTCCCCCCAGCCCCTTGTCTCTCTTAGATTGTAACCCTCCTGGGGCAGGGACCATGTCTTTTTCTAACAAGTGCCAGGTACATTACTGGCACTATATAAATGCTTAATACTACTACTAATAATAATAATTGTGGGGCAGCCATCGAGAATACCCCTCTGCATGCCCCTGCTGTGAACTTGATGGACAGATGGTACACACAGGAGGGGGTCTCCCAGCTGAGCTCAGAGGTCATGACAGGACAAGAGGGAAGAGGTGGCCTTTTAGATATTTGGGGCCCAGGCCATTTAGGGCTTTAGAGATCAAAACCAGCACCTTGAATTGTGCCCAGAAAGGTATTGGTAGTCAGACTCTGGATCACCAGAGATTAAGATTTTAGAGCTGAAACGAAGGCCGTTTTTAGATTGAGACAGTACCATGCAAGTCCACCCAGCGGACACGTGTGGTACCATCCGTGCAAAAGTGGTGGTGGTTGGGTGCGCACTTTTGCGACCCACGCATCTCCCCGGGCGGAGCAACCAGGAAAAAACCGGGTTGTTCCGTGCAGTGGCATGGGTGGCCGGCAGGGTGGATGGGGCACACCCATCTGCCGCCATCGAAACCCTCCCCCACCTATTGGAAGTGTGCGTGCATGCCACTGAGCACACACACGTCCCCTCCCCCCCACCACCGCAGCGGCGGTTTGAAAACGGCCTAAGATGCCATTGCGGATTTGCGAAGCTTACTCAGTTAAGCCATTCAAATGAACAAACCTCCTAATAAATCTTTGCTGGCAGATGTGATAGTCACATATTGAATGGGTCCTGCCTCCTCGGTCTCAGTTCAGTCGCTATTTAGCGCTACTGTGAACCCTGCAGTGGTGTCACAGCATTATTGAGCTGTCGCTACAGAGCGCTGTGACGTCACAGGGGTGGTGCCTCCCCGTTACATTGGGCGCATCTCGGGAAGGCCTAGCTATGTTGGGTTCAGGTTGGCCCCCACGCAGTCAGGCTCGACTGAAGGTTTCAGCCCAAGCAGGGTTCTAGTCTGGTGTGATCCTCCAAGTTGCCCAAGGTTTGGAGGGGGGAGGTTATAGGGAAAAGGTCTCTCACCTCTGGACTTCATCCCAATGAACCGGTTTTCTACAATGTCAATGCGCCCAACGCCGTGTTTGCCGCTGTGGAGAGAAAGAAGAGGAGGAGCTGGAGTACAAGTGACACACCTTCCAGACGGGATGGGGTAGACCAGCTGTGCTGTCAGATTCATGAAACTGTGTGGCTTTTGGTAGGAACCAACCACAGAGTCAACCCTTTCAACCTAGGAGCAAGATACCTGCAGTGCGAGGCACCAGGCCAGGTTGCTAAGGGCCTTTCTGAACAGGTCTGTCTAGGATAGGGATGGGGAATCTCTAGCTTGTGTGTCAAATCCAGCCCACAGCTGATTTTATTTGGCCCTTTTCTAATTCCAGATCTGGCCCCTGGATCCTGTCCCTACCCACAAGCCCTGAAGGAGCCTGCTCAAAAGGGAACAGAGTCGAGATGAAGGCGTGCACGGATTCAAGACATAGATTCACAATCTGGATGCCCCTCCATCCCATTTCCCCCCTCCATCGTGAACACACTCTGTATGCACGTCCAATCCCAACACTTATGTGGCTCATGGAGCTTGTACTATTTTTCCCTGTAGTAGGGAAAAGGTTCCCCAACCCTGCCCTATGCCCAAAATTCAGAACCGGACAAGTCTCTCCTGTAACAGGGTGGGTCCAAAAGCCTAAGGGAGTTGTTTATCCCTGCTGCCTGAGCAGCTATATATGTAATGGCAGGCTTTGGAGCATGCCTAGTTGGGGTTATGAAGCCTTCCTGAAACTATGTCAAGGAACATGCCTTGTTGAACTGCCAGACTGCTCCCGAGACTAAGTCCCCAGGCATGCTCAGTACGTAGGACAGACTGAGCATGCCCAAGCCCTTTATAGGGGCTGCGCTCAGTCCAGAGAGTGTGGCCATAGGAGAGGCGCTCTTTCCCTAACCAAGCAGGACACCCGGAAATCGTCACGGAGATTAGTAGCTAGTCTACACTCTGAGGGAGCTACAGGAAGGAAACCTCCCCAGGTGGGATCTCTCTAGCTTTGGCCACACTTTGAACTATGGCGACCCAGAGGGGTCCTGAACCGAGAGGGGCTTTAGCCCGAAATAGACTCTTGCACTAGTGGTGGTGTAAGCTTGGCTGGAGGCCAAGAACAGGGACCCCACTACTGTGGGACCCTGCAATAAAAAGACTTAAACCCTGGCAGGATTAGCACCTGCTGGTGGGTTGGTGCATGGCTAGGCGGTTCTGCTGATTCCCGATGACACCCCAGTGCCTGCACGAGGCCCTGGGAGGACCCCTCTGCCACACTGGGTAGGTGGAACCATCTATCAGAAGAGTGCTCCGGTGGGGTTGCCGGGCCCTACCTCCCTGTCCCAGAACCCACCGCCTTTCTACCAGTGATCCCAGTCTTCCTGCACCGAATGGCTCCTTGACCCTCCCTTCCTCCTCATCTGATCCATGAGCCAAAGGTTTCCTACCCCAACTACCAAAGGCAACAAAATGCCTAAAATGAAAGAGAGGAAATAGCAGCCCCACCCGCCCTGCTTTGCCCCACAGAGCCAAATGAATGCAATATATCTGTGCCCTGAGCATTGCTGGCCACAGGACACTTGAGTACTGGTGTCATCAAATGGTTTTGGAGCAGGTGTGGTTGGTCGGTCCGTCCATGAAGCCTCTCATCTTTCCTCTCAGGAATGCCTCTCTTTGGGCTGGGATAGAGCAGGGAGGATGGCACCCCACCCAACCCCAAAACGCCAACCTCATTGCCCATGCAAATCCCCCTTTCTTCTCCTGGCTCACCCTTTGGGGCAGGAAGGAGCAACAAGGAAATCCGCAATTAAAACGTGGCAGCGACTGCAAAACTCACTAAGTGGGCGAGAGGGGGGAATACTGCAGCTGTATTCATGATGGGCAAAGTCATTTTAAAACCACTTAATTAACATTTAAAAAGAGAACTACATGGAAAAAGTTCATTCCCATTCAGCGCCGGGGGGTGGGATAAAGGCAGAGGCACAAAGGAGGAACGGGGATGGGGAAAGCTGGGTGGTACATGGCAAGGGAATGGAGGGAGGGTTCCTGGCGCTTACAGATTTCTTAGCCGATGGGGGCTCCAGTATGGAAATATAGCACCGTTCAGTTCAGTCATTCCCTGTAAATCTTTTGAAGGCCCGATCCCAAAATCATTCTAGACAATTAGAGGTTTCCAAGTCAGGGCCATTTATTTGCAACACACTCTCAACATCACCATCTACAAAAAAGGCAAATCCCCCAACCAGAGCTCCCAACCAATGCCTGGCCCCTCTTAGTTTTCAAGTCCAGACTTTGGAGAGCTCCCAGTACACACTAGTCTGGTTTCAGGTCCTTCTTAATTGGCCTCCTGCAGCAGACTGTCAGAGTTCTAGGATCTGCTGCTCTTATAGCCTCAGAGAAGGTGGGGCTGAGGCAATTAGAAGGCTCTCTTAAAGGGCCAGTTGCCTGTTCCATCTCAGGGACTCTGCACCTTTAACAAGCAGAGGGACACAGGGCCTCTGGGGCTCCAGCGTAGTGGCTGGCTCCCCAAGCACCAATGTGCTGTGCCTTGGAGGCCTTCTGCTCTGGCCAGACTACACACCTCTAGCCTGCTGATTGGCTGTCTGAGCATATACAGGTAGGAACAGGAAGGTGGGGGACCAATGTCTTCCCATCTCTGTTCCTGCCTGTGATGACCTGGTCCAAAGCTTGTGCCTGACCTGAACTTGTTCATTCCCGGCTCCTGTTCTGTTCCCAAGCTGAATCTGTACCTGCGCCCATCCTGCTTGCTCCCACTCCACTTCCAGACCTGATCCTGCCAATCCAATCCACCCACGTCCTGGGCCCAATCCTGACAGGCATGCAGGCCTCATCAAAAGCTGAATGGATCAGGCTAAAATTACACCCCCAACACATAACCTGAGTTAGGAAAGACTCTGGGCCAAATTTTTCTTGGTTAGCCAGGGTGTGCCCCTGGCAACTCAGAGAAACTGGGGCTCCCATGGGGACTTTCTCTGCCCCCTTTCTGACATGGCCCACCACTAGAGAGTGTTGTAGTGTTGGAAGGGACCTCAAGGGTTACCTACTCTAACCTTGTGCTTCTCCAAGGCAGGATATCCTCCAGCTACCAAATCCCAGACTGATACTGGTCTAGCTGGGTTCGGGGCAGGGTTACCTCAGAAATGGGCAGGACATCCCTTTTGCCCCAGCCCTGCAAAGATGGCCCTGCCCCCCCTCCGTAGGAAAGTCTGGAGGGCGGTGGTAATCCTAGTCTCGGGGTATGTAAAGTAAGGCTGAAGTGAAGCAGGCTTTTCCAAATCATGAATAAAAATCACAAGATTAATCTCTATTAACTATCCTTCAGATTTGATTTTGAACCATTGGACATACTTGGACTTCATTAAGTTTGATTCCGAATGAAGCCAAAGTTTGAGTCTGGTTAGAGTTTAAAATAGGAATTCGTTAAAATTTCACTCAATGGCCAGTAAATCCCAAGTTACAGAATTATTGTATTACTAACATTAACAGACACTCGACATTGAACTATCAAATTCACAAATACTGAACCATGAATATCAAATTAATTTCAAATCTTGAACTTGCAAATATTTAATCTGACTATGAGTTATGGGAATTCATCCGTTCTGAGTAGCTAGCTACAATACGAACAGTATACATTATTTATTTATTTATTTATTATTTATCTATCACATTTTACCTTGCCCTTCTCCTTCAAGCGTAGCTTGAATTTTCAAAGAATTTTCTTTGAAAATTCAATTTTAATATTTTTTGTGGGTAAATTCTGCTTGTGAACTTTGCAAAGGGGTGCAAATTCTCAAAGGAAAAAAAAAGGACAAATGTTTGAATTTATTTGTTTAGATGTATTATTTCCCACCCTACCCTAGGGGTTCAGGGCAGGACTTTTAACAATCCTTACCTAATTCACTCTCCCAACAACCCCGTGAGGTAGGTCATGATTATTATACGTATTTTACTATGAAGTCTAATGAATAAGGTGTTTGACCTGGACCTACGAGACAAGGGTTCAAAGTTTGTCTTAGCCATGACTCATTGGGTGGCCTTGGGCAAGTCACTCTCCCTCAACCTCAGTCCCCCATCTGTAAAATGGGAATAATAATGACCTCTCTTACAGGATTGTTGTGAAGGGGAACTAGATAAGGATTGTAAAGAAGTCTGAACACTGAAAGCCCTATAAATAAACAACACACAATGCTAAAACAACAATAATTAGTGCTGGAACAAGCTATTTCATGGCACTAACAGGACTCAGGTGTTCAGTCCAATCTGTTGAAGTCAGAAAGGCAGGGATGGCATCACAAGGATTGGGCGGCAAGTGAGCTAAAGTAGGAGGGAGCCCCTGTCACAAAAACCCATCAGAGTGTAAATCCTGTACTGCAAAGCCCACTCCTGCTGTAGGAGAATGGGAGACGCAACCCAAACCTAGAGAGGTAGCAAATCTTCTCTTCCTGGAGCTTGGAATGATCTCAGCCCTTCTCCGTGGTTAAGGGTAGAACAGATGTGTAACTGGAAAGTTGAAAGAGCTCTTGGGACAGAGGATGCTGGGCAGCTGGCATATAGGGATTAGGAGACACTCCAGCTGGACAGTAGCTACTCAGTCACTGGGACAATGGCCTCCTTGGGAAGGAGAAACTAGGGGCTGAAGGCTCTGTGACATCATGATTACCGCTCACCACCATGCCTTCCTGTGGGCCTTGGTGTTCACCAGATGCATTGCCGGCACACCCCTCACTGAGACAGGACACAGGAATTGGGTTTAAACGGCCACACTCTTTATTCGAATTAACTTAACTCCAGATTAGATTTGGTGGGGGGGAATCACTCCTGTGATTTGGGTCGAGCACCTCACATAACCAATAACTCAAACTCAGGGATTGGCCTGATATACCATCCGGTACCAATCCCTATTAACTACTTAAAACATCTCCCCCTCCCTTACGACGGGCTGTTGGGAGGGGGACAAGGCCCCTTCTGAGCTGGAGGAAGGAGGATAGTGCCCTCAAGCTGGGGACAGTGTGCGTCCCTACTGCCCTGGTGATCACTTCTCCCAGGGGATTGACTCCACCGCTTGCCATACCCTGCAATTACGGCAGGTGTGACCCCCCATCTCTTATGAAGATGCCTCATATTCTCACTATAACCTATCCTAAATCTGGTGCTGAACCCCTGCAGAGTGCGACAAGTGTAGCAAGCAGCAAAATTATAACACACAACCTACAGGGCTCATTGCCAATTAAACCGAATAGCCCCAACATTATGAGGAAGGCGAAAAAACTGGCAACAGTGTGCCAATTATGGTGACCCGTCAAAAATTCCTTCCTGGTCTTACTAAGCGACCGTTTTCACCACAGTGTTGATTGGGCGGGTGGGAGGGTGCTGCTCTGTCCGCCGCCGTCTTCCAACTGAGGAGGTGAGCGGCAATCGATACCTAGCACTGCCCCCGGTGCGGCGGGGCTCCAATCCCCGTGAGCGCTCTTTGGGCCCAACTTGGCCAGGGTTGCCTACCAACCCTAGCCGGGTCAATGCAAAAGAGCGCGGCCGCTCGTTCACCCCCCCCTGTGGGCAGAACCCCTGCGCCTGCGGGGGGGGAGGAAGGGGGAACCCCTCTACATTCCCTGTCCCACCTCGTCTCCCACAGGGGGAGGGGGTGCGGCAAATTAGCCGTCGCTGCCACGGGGGGCCGCAAAGAGGCAATTAGCAGAACGTTAAGTTACTAATGATGAGGGAAGGGGAGGTCTCTAGTAATTAGAAGACAGCGGCTCCTACTTTTCTCCTCAGCACCGTTGCTAGGGTGGCCACTGATGCATCCCAAGAATATAGGACATCTTTCATACTGCCAGGGGAGAGCACCCCTTACTGAGCCCCACCCCATCCAGTTCTCAGCTGAGAGCATGGGCGGCAGGGGCGGGGAAGTGGCCTTTCAGACTCACAAGCCCTGTCTGGGACCGCTGCAAAGTCCCAGCCAGGGCCTGTCACTTTCAAAGGCCGGCTGGCGCCCCCCGCCCCCTCAGTACCTCTCAGCGTTCTCAGGGGGAAGCGGCCTTTGAAACTTACAAATCCCAGCTGGACCACTTGTCCCAGCCGGGGCTTGTCACTTTTAAAGGCCAGTCAGTGCTTCTCCCACACAGCACCTCTCAAGTGAGAGGTGCTGTCGGGCGGGGGGTGGGGGAGGAGTGGCCTTTCAAACTTACAAGCCATGGCTGGGATTGCTGCGGACATGGTGTAGGTGCCTCCCTTCCTGACCCTCACACTAGCCTCCACGCTGCTGTCATTGCTGTTTCCACCTGGAAGTCATGAGATCATGACTTCCGTGGGGATGGGGGTGTGTAAAAGGCTCCGCGCCGGCAGTATCTCAAAAATACTGGACAAAAACACGTCCAGCTCAGTTCAGTAACAGACAAGGAACAAACCTTTCAGAAAATAGGACTGTCTGGTATAAAACCAGATCAATGGCCACCCTAGCCATTGCTGACTCCCTGTATGACCCACCCTTGGTGGCAGAGTCAGAACGTCCGCCATGTTCTCTGTCTCTCCCCCTCCTCCACAACTAGTTTACCTGAGGGAGAAAGGGGCGTTTTTAAACACAAGTGTTGACAGTCAGTCTTAACTAGAATTAGCTCGTTGAGATCACGCCTTTACCTTGCCCAGGGTTAGCTAAGAAGTGCTTAAGCTCGCATTGGCCTGTCTGCATGAGGATATTAAAACCCCAGACCTTTTCTCCTTGTGGAAACAATCCTATAGTCATGTACCCGAAGCACTAGATCACTCTTCCTTCTGGGGAACACCAGGCTCCAAAAGAGAGGTGGGGGGTGGAGAATGACCTGGCACCAATAAAGGTTCAGTCTGCCAGGTACTTCTAAAATCAAGCCTCAAGCCACCACCATGTATTGCTCCCATGCCAATCCTACAGAGACAGGCTGCCTCCTACATGCGGGGCTGAAGGACACTGTAGTAATTTAGGGTCCAAGCATGGAAAGAGCAGCAGAGCTGGCTCTTAGGGTAGTTGGAGCAGCTGTGCCAGGCCTCGCAGGAAGTGTCAGCCCTGAGAGCTGGGGCATAACACTGAAGGTTCCCAACTGGCACTTTCTCCAGGACTGGCTGGCACTACCTGAGGCATCTTAGGCCAGCGGTGGGAATGGGGCCCCTGGGCATGTCAGGGGTGGCAGCGGAAATCGACACTGCCATTGAGGGAGAGTGGGGTACCACCATGGTCACGCATGAGAAGCGAGTTCTTCTGAGGGGCCCTGACCCCCACCCTGTCCTATTTGGATAACTTGGCCCTGCTCCCATCCAGGGCCAGCTTTAGGATTTGCAGGGCCCAGGGTGAAGATAAAATCCAGGACCCCTGGTAGCCCCTTCTCCTTGGGGGTAACCTCTGCGGTGCCCTGAAGGTGGTCAGGCTTGGGGCCCCACTGAGGCCGCTTTTAGATGAGACAAATTTGCACATGATTGGTGAAAAATGCGCATGTTTTAATGCTCGTTTAAACACCTAAACCATTTTAAATGCGCATTTGGCATGATCGTGTAAAAGCCAAAACCGTTTTGAATGTGGTTTTTAAATAATGCGCATTTTTTAAAACCGGTTTTGAGCCCCTTTGATGTTTGGGGGATGCCAAAACCAGTTTTAAAAATGCGCATTATTTAAAAACCACATTCAAAACGGTTTTGGCTTTTACACGATCATGGCAAATGCGCATTTAAAACGGTTTAGGTGTTTAAACGAGCATTAAAACACGCACATTTTTCACCAATCATGGGCAAATTTGTCTCGTCTAAAAGCGGCCTGAGAGGGAACGGTGCCCCCACAACCTGTCCCAGTGAAAATAGAGGCCACTGCGGGGCCCTCAGAAAGAGCAGGACCCGGGGCGGCCGCCCCACGTCACCCTGTGGTAAGGTCGGCCCTGCCCCCATCCCAGAGCCCCTGTTCAGGGTCAAGACCTTATTCCAGTCCCCTGCCTTTTCGAAGGCCAGACCTGCAGCAGCATACTTGGGTATCACCACCTCAGAACCTGTATATATGGGAGGTAAGAGACAAAGGACTGTCTTGTACAAAACTTCTCTCATGGGCCTGTTGAAGAGACTGACACCGCTCATGCCATACAAACTCTCCTCCAATAACCCAAGCCTGCCTACCAGAAACTGCAGCCATGAGCCCCATTTTTGTTAAGTGTCCTGTTCTCTCTCTCTCTCCTCCATTTACATCTTGTTTGGGGGAAACCAAAGCCTGAGACTGTGCAGTTTGCTTAAATTTTTCTCTGTTTACCCCCTCCCCACCCAAAAAAGCAGCACAAGAGGGGCCCTATGGCACAAGACACTTACGCCATTTCATTCAGGTAGACAAACAGCTCCAGGGAGGACAAGTGAGTGGACGCATCTTTGACATTTGTGACCTTTACGGGGACACCTGCAGAGGGAGAGAAAGAGACATAGAGACGTGGCGCAGAGGGGTGAGGGAAGGGAGGGTTGAATCAGCTTTTTAATGTCAAGAACACCTTTTAACATCACCCGGAATGCATTAAATAGATGTGACAGATATGAACTCTAAATAACTTCTTAAAAAGGCATTTCCAAGCTGCTGCGCTCAGGGGATAAAAAAAAATGGGGACTGGGAGGGAGAAAGAGGAGAAAAGAGAAATAAAAAGAGGCAATAAAAATGCTCCCTCCCACACACACAACACACCCCTTCTCTCTCTCCCTCTCTCTTTTTAGGGGCTGTGAAATCGCAGCCAGGGCCTTAACTAATTGAATTTCACGCTCCCCCATTGTCTTAGGCCCCAACACCTTCTGTCCCACCAGTCACTGTGGCTGGGCCCGACAAATGACTTGATGGTCAAATGGGAAGGGGGGGGGGGGGGCGGGGAGGAAGGTTTTTGCAAAGCTGAGTTGCGGGTGCACATACACACCCTGCCCCTGTAGCGTCTGTTCCGTGGACAAACGCAACACATGCTTCCAGTTATCCGCCTGACAAAACTGAATAGGGACCCCGTCTAGGGTTGTTCCTTGCCAGAGGACACTGAGGGCTCCATGAATTAATTATTACACCTTTAAAAAAAAAAAAAAAATGGGGGCAAGTAGGGGGAGAGCTCCGGGTGGGAGGGAGAAGGGAGGAGACTGAATAGAAAGAGGCATTTTCTTGAGCAGTGTGAAATGAGCAATCAATGTATTAGGAAGCTGACATGGGGACTGTAGGGGCCCACAAAGAGAAAGCTGGTGAGCGTTTGGAGGCTAATCTCCCCTCCATCTGCCCTCCTCATTACCATTTAGCGCACTATCAGTTGCCAATCAGGGCTCAATGGCCCCCTTTCTAGTCTTTATTATGGAGGCGCCTGCTAAGGCCGCTGTCTAGTGAAGGGTTCTGTCAGCCTCTCCATTCTAAACCCCCTATTTTCAGGGGGTTTATAAACTCGGCTGTAAATTGCTATTAAATGTAAGTCCTTGCAATAATGAACCTTAAGCCCCTTTCTCGACGACCCCCCCCCCTCCCTTTACCCCACACTCCTGCCCGCACCCTTCCTTCTCTTCCTATTATCTATCTTTAGCCCAGCTATTGGACGCCGTCCACCCGTCAGAGAGCAGACATTGTTGGAGAAAGCTGCTTATTCTTTAAAATAGTTAATAATTAGATTAAAACTTCAAATAAATTAACTAGGGGCTGAATGAGGGTGAGGGTGTGTGTGTGTGTGGAGTGGGAGGGATTCGCCACAGCGCTCAGGGAGGGATCATTAAAATGGATCAGGTCTCTCCGGCCTGTCTGTGGGAGAACTGTGCTCAGACACACACTCTTAGTCTTGAGGGGCTTCTGGAGGGGCTTAGGAGCCCACAAAAAAGAGGGGGAACCGGGTTGTGGGCTTCCATTCTGTGCAGCGAATACATTGCACTGTACGGCCAGAGCTCGTGGACAGTGTGGGCTAATAGCTTTCTGATGGGAAAGCATAGGAGGCAGATAACACGTTCATACCACACGCGCCCCCACGGCAGCTCTGAGGTTATCCCAGAGGGTGGAAATAAAGGACACAATAGCCTCATGTTGCGAGACGCTCACCCACATCCTGCAGGTTACAGGTGTTAGCACCCAACCGATGGATGTGGCCGGTTATCCATTTGACACTCACAGCCCCGCACGAAGGGCTATCCCAGTCAGGTCCCCGTCCCACTGGGGTAAGAGACCAGTCGAGCCTCCTTCCCATTACCTGGCTGCTTCCTGAAGCAGCAGGGCGGTGAAAAGGAGGAACCTCCATGCAATTGTGATCCCCGCTCATCTCCTTCCCGCCAGGAGATAAGTGGGGTCATGGCTGCTGCGTGGAGACGCCATCCCTGGCTAATACATGACACGCACATGTGTTGGCCTGTGTCCCTTAGCCTGCACGGCATGCTCTGTGTTCCTGGAGAGGATGTCCACCTAATAAACAGCCCAGTAGACAGACACGTGGGTGGCCACTGTGCCATTTATTTCCATCCACAGTGGTGGGTTTGGTGAGGTCTGAATGGCTCTCCCATGCAGCAACCCTGAAGTGATTTGTGGTAGAGGCATAATAGGAAATAATCCAGGGTGTGTCTGCCATGAACCACCTCAGGTAGGGCCAAATCTGGGCATGTGGAAACGGTGCGACCATGCAGGGCTCGCATGTGCTGGGGGCACCCCAAAAGAGCCCCCCCCCCTCAATACATGGTGTCCATGAATAAATACAAAATGGCAACATAAGCGTGAGAAGCACTGGCATAAACAAGGCCCCGTGTTCATTGTGTTTTCCTCATTGGCAGCCATAGGGAAAATTCGGTGAACATGAGCCATTGGGTGTTTTTAAATGAGCGGGATTTCTCCCGCAGGTTAAAAATGTGGCTTGGGGAAACCCCCATGGGGGGGGGGAGGGTTTAGATGCTCCTCACTGGACCGGAAGTCGCCCAGGTTCTCTTGGAAGCAGCGGCGCCTGGAAACTCCCAGATGTGTTGAGACGCAGACTAGGTAAGTCCCCAGTAGCTGAGGTCTTACCAGTCCGCACCTCAAAACTTTCAGGAGTTGCCCGGGGCTGCTGTTTCCAACAGCACCCGGATGACTTCCGGTCCAGCGAGAAGCATCTAAATCCCCCCCATGGGGGTTTCCCCAAGTCACATTTTTAACCTGCGGAAGAAATCCCGCTCATTTAAAAAAAAAAAAAAACCCACAACATTGAAAAGTACAGGCCCACAGATCCTCAAATATGGAGAGCCCTGGCCTGTGGAGGCTCCATGGTCATTTGGGAGCGGGCCTATGCCACCACTGCACAGGGCCCCAACATCCGTGTCTCTGGCACTGATCTCCGGTTTGCCATGTGGGAGAGCCCTTCAGACATCAAAGAGAACGCTACTGGACGGCAGCCCCAAGGCAATCCATCCTGTCGCTGTGTGAGAGGGGAGAGGTGGGTTGTGAAGTTCAAGATGGTCGCTATAATAGGGGCAGGCAGTGCAGCTGCACCAGAGCCCATTATCCCTCGGGGGGCCCCCATGCTCCCTGATGCAGCTGTGTCCCCTGTTGCTAGGAGGAGGGGGTGGGTGTGTAGGTGGTGTCTTCATTCCATCTTCTATACCAGGGCCCGTTCCAACCCAAATGCGCCCCTGCTGCTGCTGTCCAAATGGCAGATGTGTTTTCAGAGGCAGAAACAGGGGGAGTCACTTGCGTAACCGTAAAAGATTCACCTGGCAAAGTCAACAGCCGTCCTCTGAAGAAAGTCCCGGTGACCTCATGCCCAGTCCCCTCCTCTAGTCAATGCCTCACACACTTTTCAGGCAGGGCTTGCCCAAACCAGCCTTAGCAATTGGTCACTTTGCCCACGCTGAGCCAGTACCACCTGAATGTCCCATTGCTCCACGGCTGTGCTAGAGCAACAGACTGACTGAATGCAAATTTACTTAACTTCCTAACACTGAGGCCGCTTTTATACGAGGCGCTGAGTTCCGCATTGAAAGGAAAGCCGGCGCGGGGAGCATGTAAACACTCCCCGTGCGGCTTTTCTCTCAACACGGGGCTCAGGAGGCGCTTTTCAGCGCCTCGTATAAAAGCGGCCTAAGAGCCGTGCGGCAATGGAGCGGGTTGCCTAGGAAGGTTGTAGGCTCTCTGTCACTGGAAGTTTTCAGAAAGAGGCTGAACAGCCTTAGTGTTAGGAAATTGGGGATTTTGTAGCTGTACTCATCCTACATCCAAGCAGGGGGTTCACTATATGACCTTCTCGGTACCGTCCAACTCTATGATCCTAAGTGTAGAGCCCTTTTCTCCAAAGCAACTGTTCTTATTGCTCCAGAGTGGGGCATTGACATCTGTTCTGCCAGAGCAGCAATGGACTAACCCCGGGGTGGGCAAAGGATCCGGATGCAAAAGTTCACTTGGACATAGGGTGGCCATACCTCCCCTTTAAAAGTGGACACTTATGAAAAATACATGGTGCAGGACTGCACTGGAACCAATGCAGCCCTGCAACATGTATTTTTCATAAGCAACCTCTTTTAAAGGGGAGGTATGGCCACCCCACTTGGACAGGTTCTCAAGTACTGCTTGCTTTTCTCCCCGCAGCCCTCCCATTCTTACACTCATCACTTCAATTGTGTAGCTATCAGTGGACTGAAATAGGCACCTCCACCATGTATGGCGTATGGTGGGGCAGCAGATACTGAGTGATTTTAGACAAGTGCCTCCCCACCTATTACCCACCAATCACCCACCCATCATGCATGTTGGAGAGCTGCATAGGGCGCCAATGCAGCCTTGCAACATGCATGATGGGTGGGAGATTGGTGGGTAATAGGCAGGGCCCTGATTCTCCCGTGGATTTTTTTGAAGAAATTCCACAGGAGTCTGGGAGGCTCGGGGCCTGATTTTGCACCTCACTGTGCTGGGCTGCGTTGGGTGGGTGGGGCTGCCAGGGCTTGCCTCCTCTCTCTCCCCAGCCTTGCAGATGAAGCACGGGGCTCTCCTGGCCAGGCTGCTTTGGGTGGTGGGTGCAGGGGGGCGCTGCCGGGGGCTTGTCTCCTCCTCCCCAGCCTGGCAAATGAACACACCTAGCAGTGGCGGCAGCTTCTCTCAGCGCTCTTAGGCTGTTCCTTCTGACCGCTTCCTGGCCCCTCCCAACAGGGCCTCCCAGAATGACGCAATCAGATTATGTCATCTGGGCATGTCGCTCTGGGATGGGAGGTCCCATTGGGAGGGACCAGGAAGCAGCCAGAAGGAGCGGCTGAAGAGCGCTGAGAAGAGTTGCTGCCATCACCACTACTAGGTGTGTTCATTTGCCAGACTGGGGAGGGGAGCTCTGGCAGCCCCCCCACCCAATGCAGCCTGCCCCCCCGGGGGGGGGGAAAGAGGCGGGGCAAGCCCTGGCAGCCCCTCATTCACACAAATGCAGTCTGGCTGGGGTGGGGGGAGCCCCAAGGATTTATTCATCCCCTGCCCCCCATGGAATCTCCTGCCCCGCATCTCCCCAGCGCAGGCTGTAAATTCTGTAATGGGAAAAGTGGGGCAGAAGATTCTATAGGGGGAGGGAGATTCTGCAGGAAATCCTCAAATCGTGGACCTGCATTTGGCTCGAGGCCCTGGTAATAGGCAGGGAGCCGTTTGTCTAAAGACACCCCCTGTTTCTGTCTGGGGTTATTCCATCCGATCCCCAGGTCAAACTACGCTGCCCTTAATACAAGGGCCCCAAGCCCATGAGAGTTGACCACACATCACTAAAGTCAGAATTTGGATTAATGCTACTGCAGCTCTTTCCTGTCTTGCTTCAGTACCTGCTAAATTTCTCTGTACTACATGCCTCCTTGTATTTCTCCGCATTGTGCCCCAAAACTAGACCGAAATCTTATTAGTAAATTATTTATTTATTCATTCAAATTTCTACCCCACCCTTACCATAAGGCTCAGGGCAGCCTACAGAATAAAAAGCACACATCACAAAAATACAATAAAACTCGATTAAAAAAACCTCACTTAAAAACCCACCCTCACCCATAAACCTTCCCACCTCAACCCCTAACCCCACCTGCCAAATGCTTTGCTAAAGAGAAACGTTTTACACTGCCTCCAGAAATATTATTTTATTGATATAGCACCAGCAGTGTACCGTACCTGGCACCGTACAGTCAATAGCTATAGACCGTAACCTACCCCAAGGGGATTACAATGCTCAGGCTCAGGGGGAAGGAAGTTCCATAACATCGGGGCAGCAGCCGAGAACGCTTCTCTGCGAGCCCTTGTTGTTCAAACAAGATCAGCAGGTGGTACCCGCAGGAGAGCGCTCCCGGTCAACTGCAGGGGTCGCAATGGAGCATGGAGTCCCCCAGGCCATTCAGGGCTTTATAAAAGGTCAGAGTCAGCACCTTGAATTGTGCCCAGAAGGCTATATGGAGCCAATGCAGATTACAGAGTACAGGTGCGATGTGCTGAACGCCCCTCAAAGGAGCTGGGCCGCTCCTTTCATAATCACAGAATTTAAGAGCTGGAAGGGACCCTCAAGGATCATCTAGTCCAACTCCCTGCCTCGCAGCAGAATACCTTGCCATGCAGCAAGATAATGCGTTCAGGATACGGCAGCTCGTGTGCAAGCTCCTTTCTCTGGGCAGACGTTTCTATGTATCTGGACTTCTGCTCGATTCCCACCATGTCAGTGGATGCGTCCCTTAACCTCGCACCTACACACAGCGCTCATGTGTGGGGCCTATGGGCAATGGGCAGGTCTATCTCTGTCCTCTGAGCGGGGTCCTACAGGCCTCTCCATGCATTTGCAGTTCTACGCCGGTCGCCCTGAGCCTTCTGGGAAGGGCGGGGTAGGGACTGAAATAAGTAATAATAACAATTATTATCTCTAGGAATCCAGAGCAGGAAGTGGGAGTGCCTGTTGTGTGTCACACAAGTTTTGAGGGGTTCCGGGAGTGCAGCAAGGAGATGAGCCGTCTTGCAAGCAAGGCAGATGGAGGGATGAAAAAGCCAAGGCCAGGGTCAAAGAGGACCCTTGGGTATTTGACCTAGGTAGTGAAGTACAAGGTGTGAATTAAGGAGAAAAGCAAAACCAAAAGGCATTAGGCAAAAAGCCCTCGCGCCAAAAAGAAAGCCTTTCATCTCAGATACATTCAGCAGGAGGGAAATTATGGGGGAGCTAAAACTGGGTGGAGTCAAGGAAGTGAAGTCAACATGGACGTGGTTGAGGAGGAGATGGAAGCGCATGCCAGCCACGGAGCAGTTATAGCCAAGGAGAGAGAGACAGACAGACAAATGCATCATTCCAGAAGACGACTTTAGGAGTGCTGCAGTGGAAGGGATGAAGGGAAGGCATCGAGCCTCCACCAGCTCCAGAGTCAGGAGAGGACTTGTTAAAGACAGAGGATACAACCCTCGTTTGCTAGATGTGTTAGAGGGTCGCGTTAGCCTGAACTGACACACTAGATTTACATGGATGCTAAATCCTTCACAGCAAGAGGTAGCTGTGGGTTTCATGATCACAGTCAGCAGGCTGCTGCTTCTAACATGGAAACATGGAATGTACCTCTGTGCCTAGAGCAGGAGTGGGGAACCTTTTCTGTCCTGGGGGCCACACTGAAAATTAGTACGAGCTGAGAGGGCCACATAGAGGTTGGGAGTGGGGGTGCTTAGCAGGTGTACTCAAGAAAAGAAGGGCCCAGATCATGGATCTGTGCCGTGGATCTGTCCCCTACCCTTGTGTGCATGCCCTCCTCTCTGCCCCATTATCCTGAGCTCCGTTTTTCAGTGCTTGGGGGTAGAGACTGGATCCAGGGGCCAGATCCAGGCACTGGAAAGGGGCTGCATAAAAACTTGCCAATGGCTGCATTTGGCCCCCGGACTTGAGGTTCCCCACCCCTGGCCTAGAGCATACCTACGAGACATGCAGAGGGGCCATGCCGGGCTCTAGGGAAGTGACATTTCATGGGCAAATGAGAGCAGGCAGGGACCTGCATTCACTGGAAACGCAATAAATACCGGTCCCACTTGCTGTGAACAAGGATCTGGCATCCACTTACGTCCAGAGTGACACTTCAGCACACAACTTAGTTGCGAGTAACTCCCTTGCGTATCTGCTGAACGAGGACTGCACCCACTGTCTGCTGAACTGAGATGAAACACGTAAGGTGACAAAGGGTCCTGGAAGTTGCACCAGTCTCTGATCGCGTGCAGTGAAAAAGAAACGATTGGCCAGAAAAAGAAGGCCCATCTCTGTAGATGAACAACTCTGCTTCATGTCCCCCTGCCTGGTCAAAACTGATGGACTCAAACTTTCCTAAACCTCCTTCTTAAATGCACCAGGAACCCAATGGATAAGACAGACAGGGCCAATATCCTGGGCACACTGAAGCCAATGTCTGAACTCCGATTGATCCAAAGAAAGAGGGAACAAGAAAAGCACTTACCCTTCTTGAATTCAATCTCTAGGATGTCGGGAACATCTGGAGAGGTGGCAGGATCTTTTGTCTTTGTATAAAGGCCAGGAGGTGCAGGATTCTGCAGGAGGAGACAGAAAGGTTATGAGAGGCATGCAAGGTGAAAGATCTGCTCCCAGCAATAGCAATGGATATCAACATCACATCAAGGGCGTAACATCACCAACCCTGTCTTGGCATCTGAGGAAGGTGGTTGGAGAACCACAACTCCTCCATTACTTCCACCCTGACTCCATTGTCACCCATCCCTTGCCTTTTCCTACTCTAGATTCATCTCCTTCCCAACTCAACTTTCTTATCTGCCTCTTCATTCCCTTGAAGGTTCAGGCCACACAATACGTTCCGCTACTCCCCTATCTGTGGTTTGCCTGCTCCCACGATTGTAACTTTGGTGGTCACGGGGAAGACGAAACGGTCCACAAAGCAGGAGTTGGCTGGAAGATACATATCCCATCTGCCCAAGGCTATTCGCTCAGGCTCCTTCCCATTGCTTATTTGTATGTACGCCAAGGCGCCCGCCAGCTCCCACTAAAAGTAGCAGCCAAGGTTTGCACCGGCAGCAAAACCCGACGAGCAAAGAATTGTGGGGTTTTGGTGTGGTGGTGTTTTTTTCCTGACGCCGTCACAAAGGAGAAAGCTGGAGCTTACTAGGGGTCTGGGAACAAAGGGCTAGAGAAATCAGACAATTTTTCCCTTCAACTTGATCTCATCTTTTTCTTTGACGCCCCCACAGCTGGAGATGGAATAGCTGTGGAGGAACAAGTCAGGCAGGAAAAAAAAGTGTGACTTTGGCAGAGAGAGAGAGAGGCAGAGCGTGCACACTTCCAGAGAGAGAGACACACACACACAGAATTGGGGTTTATTCTGCACTGACCGAAAAACTAATGACTAGCCGTGACCCCAGCAGGTGCTCCCACCGTATGTGCTTTTCGACGGTGTCCCCGAGGTTAATACACCCAGGGGGAAAATAGAGGAACAAAGCAAAAACCCATTTCAAAACACATCAACCTTTATGTATATTTCCCCCCCCCCAGATTTATAGAAAAAGGAGGCGTCTTCTCTCCTTTAAAACCATGCTGGTGGAAACAGCCCTGCTCTCACAATTAGTTTATGCCTCAGGACTCGGGTGCCTCCAATGAATTTCCACATTTGGAAGCACGCACTGGGAAGAAAAGAAAGAATTTAAAAGGACTCTCTGTCCAGGAATGTGGATGGAACGGCCTTTCTTTGCAAGTGTGGCAATTTAACACAGCCCTCCTCCTGTTCGCTCTCTCTCTCTCTCTCTCACACACACACACACACACACACACACACACACGCACACCAGCACAGCAATGCTTCGAGGCTGCAAACCTGGGTGCCATGGCCTGAGTTCAGAAAGGTGCTGAGCACCCACATTTACTGAATTCAAAGGTGTTAAGAACCCCTGACAATCAGACTCTTTTATTCATTTGCTAAACAGCATGATCCTGCAAGTAGAAAGTGCAGGATCAAGCATTTATAGCAGGGACAAGTTCCATTCACTTCAATGGGACTGTTTCCTAGGCTAAGTATCAAGTGCTGGTGCTCAAAGGATCACACCCTAAACACGTGGTTAAGCACCTAACTTTAAGCACTTGGCTTTGGAAGTTTTGGCCTTCTGTGATGTCAGGGCTCTGTTGCTTACAGTTCTAAGCCCTCTCTTCTACTGCAACCAAGATGCTTCATTCACTGCAGAGGAAGCTCTGAGGGTCTACTCTTGAGAACACATTCTCACAAGACCAAACAAGCACCAGAACCTGTTTTCACCAGGCTATTTTTTAAATTGTGTGAACAGATTAGGTTGCAGGATGCCTTGGCAAGTGACCCGCGAGCATCAGAGCACGAACCAAGGTTTAACAACTGTACTTTTTCCACCTTGTGCATTCCTTATAAACACAGGAACAGTCACTTCCCACTTTCAAGTCATTGGCCTCATACAGACTTGAGAGAGCTGAACAGCATCATGGGATTGCTAGCAGCAGCAGCAGGGACAATACCCGAAGCAAAACTGAAAGCAGGGAAAGCAAGTTGTGAAAAACTGTAAGGTGAAGTTGTTCTCCCACAGGAAATCTAAGATGGAGGCAGCAATGGCACCTGTTCTTCCCATCAGGACTTTTTATGGCTGCCTCAGTCTGACCGTATGGCAACCCAGCCAGGTGGGAAGTCACTGTTGAAGATTGGGTGGCATCTCCCTCTTGCCACAGAAGCATCTAAAGGTTTGATAGAGATTCCCCCGACTATGGAAAGGAAATAACAGCTTCCTCAAGCACTTTGCATTTGATCAAAGCGTAACTTTGGAGAGGAATACTGTTTTCACACAAGATGGTGTCTCCTGTGGTTTTCTTTGTCCTTGCGACCTGCCTGCGCTCTTCAAATCATGTGATTTATTTTCTGGGCACCATTCTCGCGAGACATGTCTCTTGCAATTTTGTTCTTTGCGTGTTTTCACTAATCGTAGAATCCACCATTCTCATGAGTGCAAATTTCACACAATTTTTGTCCTCCCCCTTCTGCCCTAGGCCCGTTGCCTGACTGACCTCAGAGCGGAATTGAAATCCACAAACCAAAAGCAGATTGAAATTGACAACCTAGAAGCAGAGCTGGGTGAAATTAACAAGACAGCTGAAATTAACTAGCCGGGAACTCATCCTGCTAGTTTGCTGGTTTCCACATCTGCTGTCCTGTGACTGTAATTCCTCTTAAAAATCACTGCTGAACTGGCACCAGGGCACTCGCATTATGCCGGAGCTTCTCCCTCAATAGTCCTTTATTCATAGGGTCATCCTTTTCACAATTTCTTATTACATCTTGCTCACCCCCACCATCCAGGGTCAGCACCCTGGCTAGCTCCCAGTTTGCTGGAGCCAAACTGCTTCCCAGGGTCTGGCTCACTACAGACTGACTTGGTCTCAAGAGCTCCCAGCTCTTATATCCCCAGAAGGGGGTGTGGCCAATGGAGACAGGAGCCCTCCCCTTAAAGGGACATATACCTGCTGAACCCTGGCCTGCTTCACAGGGTCTCATCCAGCAGGCACTCTCAATCTTATCTGTTACAGACACACAAATCGTACATAAAGTAGAATAGACCACTATTATTATAAATTAATAACCCCTCCCTGTCCTTGAAGGCTCAGGGTGGCTTACAACATCAGAACAAATATAACAAATAGAAATAATAATATAAATAAATCACCTATATAAACCCCCAACCCTCCCACTCGTGTAATAGAGTCCTAGTGAATCCCAGAGTCTCTGGTTTAGGACCATTCATGAGTTCAGTAAGTCTCACAGCACGCTGTGTATGGCAAGGAACTGGAATTATCCCCATTTTGCATATGGGTAGACTGAGGCACAGAGAATATAGTATAATTTGACCAAAGCCATGACCACCACCACCACTTTGAAGAGATCATTCTTCCTAAAGCCTCTACCCAGTGCATTCTAATTGCTTCCCCAAAAGGTGGCGAGGTGCTAAGCACACTGCAGGATCAGACCTTTGCTATGTAGCCTTCTATGCTTTGAATTTTGGGGTGGAAAGCAGTCTCTTTTATCCTGCGTATTTATTTATTTATTGAGATTTATGTCTCACCCTTTCCTGGAGGCTCAGGGTGACTTACAAACGTATAAAAGTATTAAAACCAATAAAAATGAATCATCTAAAATTTCAATTAAAATCACTCCCACCTCCATTCCAAAACCCTATCCCCACTTGCTAAATGCCTGGCCAAATAAGTAGATCTTGCATTGCCTTCTGAAAATTCTCTTTTGAAGACAATGTAAGACCTACTTATGGCCAAGTGAGCTACAACACCCACTGCAGGCTATCAGCCCATGTATGTTCTTCCTCCACAAAGAGCAGTGGTTAAGAGTGCAGTACTTGGAGCTCTCGGTCCAAGTACTGCACTCTTCACCACTACACTTTATGGAAGAAGAACATACATTATATATCTAGGGGGAGCCCCCCCAGTTCAAGTATCACCTTAGCCATGAACACACTGGGTGACCTTGGGCCATTCACAGATCTCTTAGGCTAACCTACCTCAGAGGGTTGTTGTGAGGATTAAGAATTAATAAGTTGTTAATGTTACAGTTAAAAAGTTAAAGAATCGTAAGCCACCCTGAGCCTAAGGAATAAATAAATAAATAATACAGCCTGGTGCTATTTTACCATGCCACGTCTCCACAGAGCGGCCTCTGAAATACAGCTTGGCCGCACGTGGTTTCTGACACGGCTGGCTTCTGTCCAGGAAAGTTGCCATTTACTTCAGACTCCTGAAATAAACTCCCAACGTCCATGCAAGTTTGATTTTTTTCCCTGATGTGATGCAGCAAAGGAGAAAAACGGGACCGCCACCAAAAACTCATAACCACCTCTGCAGAGTCTCATTTGAAATGTCTCTTGCACCAGGTGATCAGTTGGCCCAAACGTTACTGTGTTTTCTTGATTGCCGTCAGTGGGGGAAACGCAGCAAACATGGGTTCTTGTTTACAAGTAGGGTTGCCAACGTTTGCAGTTTGACTTCGAGACTCACATAGGCCAAAAAGGCCAAGTCTCACAGTCAAACTGCAAAAGGTGGCAACCCTAGTTACAGCGGACAGCTGTCCCCAAATGCTTAATGTCAAGCAAGACAGGGCACAAAGTTCTACATGTAAGGGAGTATAGGGCATCGGGGATATGGGCAGACATTGGAGTGTTGAGTCAAGACTGAGGCCAGGGCTGGGAGTACGAGGGGGAACACGTGCTAGGAGCAAAACAAGGCAGAGCAGGGCAAAAGAAAGGAAGAGCCAGGCAACAGGAATTAGGACAAGGCAGGGGCAGGAAGCCGAAGTGAGCTGGAAGCTCTGCCCAGGTTCCTGCTGCTACCAGCTAAGGGCGTGCCAAGGGCTGGGACAAGCTACAGGGGTGTGACGGGTGTGATGCAGAAAGGCTCCTTCAGGGAGTGGCTGGGCCTGAGGCAAAGGGAGGAAATGAAAGAAATGGAGTCAAGACAAACAAACATGCAGTGGTTGGCTGGTCCAGCTTCTCACGCTACACCTGCCCTCCAGCTACATCCTACAGCCATTGGCCAAGGGGAATGAGGGTATTCTTTCCCTCCTTGGACAACACCCTCCTGCTTGGAGATCTGGGACCAAGCAGGGACAATTAGCTTGGCTTAACAGACTCAGGCTCCAGTCCTCAAGTACTCCGCTGGCGTCCCATCTCCCAGGCTTCCTTCAGCACCACACAGACTTATCTTAAAGGGTAGCCAAAGAATAGCCCGTTGACACCCATTGGCCACAATCCCAAACCCCCTCCACACGGGATCTGCACAGGATCCGTGCGGGGCCCACGCAGCACAATGTACTTGCAATGGACGTGTACACGGGTTGCACAATATACACACGTGTTGCGTGCACGGGTTGCACGCAGCGCACATGGGGCATGGGATCAGCACCACTGACATAATGCTGCCTCACTGGGCTGGACAAACACGGAGGCTTATCCTCACAGGGAGCCTGGTCCAGCAACCACTGAAGACCTTGGAAAGGTTTTCATTTACTGCACCGTGCTCTGGCTCAGATCCAATGGGATCATCTATCCCACAGGGAAAACTTCAACAGATGGGAAACCTAGGAGTGACATGGGGCCTAACAGCAAAGGGTTGAATCACTGGGTGGGGGTGGGGCTGATTTAATTATTTAAAAGTTGCGGACCGAATCGCCTGCTGCTGCAAGTACGTGGATCTCCAGAAAGTTCAGTGGGCTGGTATCCATGTGTATCATTAGAGAAGGTGGATACTTTTGTAGACAGAGCTCCAGCCATGTGCGGGGGATACCTACCGAGATGCAATGAGGAACACACTCAGACCTTCATGGAGGAGGATCACAATGGACTAACAAAATGGATGCGTCTTGGAGGCGGCCTCCATCCAGCAGCAGATCGACACAGACTAAGCATTTTATATACAGTATCACTTCCTGTATCCAGATTGGTCTCTATTCTGGACCAGCATCCTCAGCCTCCCAACATATGGTCACCACCCTAGTTGGGACAATAAGAAAGCTTTCCAAGGCATCCAGATATGTGAAGTTTTACTGTACGTATGTACAC
>QEPC01005805.1:1279785-1292336 GCA_003113815.1 Sphenodon punctatus
TCTTAAAGGGTAGCCAAAGAATAGCCCGTTGACACCCATTGGCCACAATCCCAAACCCCCTCCACACGGGATCTGCACAGGATCCGTGCGGGGCCCACGCAGCACAATGTACTTGCAATGGACGTGTACACGGGTTGCACAATATACACACGTGTTGCGTGCACGGGTTGCACGCAGCGCACGTGGGGCATGGGATCAGCACCACTGACATAATGCTGCCTCACTGGGCTGGACAAACACGGAGGCTTATCCTCACAGGGAGCCTGGTCCAGCAACCACTGAAGACCTTGGAAAGGTTTTCATTTACTGCACCGTGCTCTGGCTCAGATCCAATGGGATCATCTATCCCACAGGGAAAACTTCAACAGATGGGAAACCTAGGAGTGACATGGGGCCTAACAGCAAAGGGTTGAATCACTGGGTGGGGGTGGGGCTGATTTAATTATTTAAAAGTTGCGGACCGAATCGCCTGCTGCTGCAAGTACGTGGATCTCCAGAAAGTTCAGTGGGCTGGTATCCATGTGTATCATTAGAGAAGGTGGATACTTTTGTAGACAGAGCTCCAGCCATGTGCGGGGGATACCTACCGAGATGCAATGAGGAACACACTCAGACCTTCATGGAGGAGGATCACAATGGACTAACAAAATGGATGCGTCTTGGAGGCGGCCTCCATCCAGCAGCAGATCGACACAGACTAAGCATTTTATATACAGTATCACTTCCTGTATCCAGATTGGTCTCTATTCTGGACCAGCATCCTCAGCCTCCCAACATATGGTCACCACCCTAGTTGGGACAATAAGAAAGCTTTCCAAGGCATCCAGATATGTGAAGTTTTACTGTACGTATGTACACGCACGCACGCACGCACCCCCGTATGTTAAAGGCAAAAGTTTAGCTCTAGATGTTCTGTAGAATACCGAAGCAGTGTTTACAAATCCAAAATGCTGATCAGTAGGTATTCCACAGAGTGTCTAGGGGTTATATACGTTTCCTGTAATGTCCTTCAACCCTGTCTAAAGTTCCCAGGATTATATAGAACAGGGGTGGGAAACCTCCAGCCCGGGAGCCAAATGCAGGCCATGACTAGTTTTTACTTGGCCCCTTTTCAGTTCCTGGATATGGCCCTCGAATCCAGTTCCCACCCGCAAGCACTGAAAGGCTGAGCTCGGATGAAGGGAGCCGAGACAAGGACATGCACACAAGGGCAGGGGACAGCTCCATGATCTGTAACCTCCTCTTCCTAAGTGCACCCCTTAATCACCCCCAACTTCTCTGTGGCCCTTTGGGTTTGTGTTAATTTTCAAAGTGGCCTCTGGGAGGGAAAAGGTTGCCCACCCTTGACATAGAACATCTGAGACAGACATACAACCCATCTGATACCGGACACATTGCTAACAAGCTGCAGGCGTTCTACAGACTGCCTACCATCAGGAGTGGGGAACCTCCAGCCCATGGGCCACATCCACCCCATTGCTGGTTTTTATTGGGTCCTTTCCCAATTCCTGGATCTGCCCCATGGATCCAGTCCCTACCCCTCGAGCACTGAAAGAGTGAGCCGAGGAGAAGAGAGTGGAGATGGGGGAATGCACACAATGACAGAGGATCGGTCCATGGCACAGAGCCATGATCTGGGCCTTTCCCTCCTTCACCAACACCTTAAGTGCCCCCAACTCCTACTCCCAACTCCCCAGCTCCTATCTAGCCCACAGAGCTTGAATTGATTTTCAAAGTGGCCCACGGGAGGGAAGATATTCCCCATGTCTGGCCTAGGTGTTGTCTAAATTGTCTGCATTTCATTTTACTGTAACCGTGCGCACGCGCGCGCACACACACACACCCACCCCTCCTCCTCAGCCAAGCTCTATCAGCCTTAAAGGGTCTATATCAACTCACATCAGACGATGATGTGACCCATCTAATACACACACACACACACACACACACCACAGGCCCAATTTTTAAAAACCAGAGCCTGATTTTCAAAAATTAGGTCCTGATTTTTCCAAGCGCTCAGCATTCAAAATAAAAGCTGGAGTTGTCAAGAGTGCACCATTCCCATGTAGGAACTAAAACCAGGCTTAGCTCTGCAAATAAATAATAATAATAGCAGCTCCCACTTGATCACACTGAACCAGATTTTCAGAAGAGCAACCATGAACACCAGAGTTCTGAAAATCCAGCTCCCGCTCATGGGTAGTGAGTGAGCCTTCATAATGCCTTCCCCTCTCTGTACAGACACAACACACACACAGAGAAGCTAATGGAAGAGACGCTTTGCCCCCTCAGGAAGAGGCCAAAGAGTATTTGTGCCATTTACTTTCCCCTAAATATATATTTTAGTTAAAAAAAAAAAAAAAAAAAAGCCTGGTTGGATTTTCATGCTTCTTTTCCTTTATTTAAACAACACATCTATGCGTGCAAACACATATGCACACACAAATTACACGGGCTGCAGATTTCAATTTTACATCGGCTGGCCTTTCCCTAGCCCTGATCATACTTATTAACTAGACAAACCTGCTTGAGATGATGAAAAACTTTGAGTTCAAAAGGAAAGGGGAAAAAAGAGAGAGAGAAAGGAGGGGTGACCAGGGAGGAGCGGGGAGGAGGGACGGGGGGAAAGTATTAAAAACTCTTTACTAAACATTGGAAGTCAAAGTGAGGTAGTTTCCAATTTCCTAAGCCGACTATGAAAGCCCCTATTAAATAAAATAACTAAATAGAAATAAAAATGACATTTGGCTTGCATTCCATCATTACAGTGCCTGCCTGCCTTCTCTTTATCCCTCTTCTCCTAAAAAGCACAGTTCAAATGACAAATAGTTTGTTGCAGTGTATCAATGCCTTCTATTTATCCCTCCCTGCAGGAGGGCTGGTCTTGCAATGTCATCTTTAAAGGGGTGGGGGAGAGGGAAGGAAGAGTGTGGTGCGGAAAGAGGGGGGGTTGGGGAAGAGGGAGAGAGCGAGAGGCAAGAAAAACGGGGCAAGAAGAGAAGAGATTGGAAGCAAATGGTCCATGAACTAAACCATGATGCAGAGCTATCGATGCCGCAAATGGTTTATTCATCCGGCTGATATTGTTGTGCCCGGGACTGAATGAACTCTTTCAGAGTGCCATATGAAGTTAAAGCAAGTAAATTTCTATCTTTCTCCGCATTAGCTGCCTCATTGCCCTTCAATCGGGCCTCACGGAGGCAGAAAATGGTTCAGCCATCTGCTTTCCAATCCCTCCGTTTGGCAGGTCTCGGGGGTTTTTCGTTGGGGGGAGACTCGCAGTGGCTTGGCACCCTCTCTTCTCCACTCCCCGCCCCGTCCTCCTGAGGCTGTCTCCTCACTGGAGCAGCACCCAGTTTTGTTTCCTGGGTGCAGGAAAGGCGGGGGGGGGGGAGCAAAACGGCTAACCGTGTCAAAGAGAAGGGAACACAATCTGAATGTCTGAGACAGAGCAAATTCCATCACTGGGAAATGGGAGGCACTTTAGTGGAGGCCACCAAAGAGGGGGGGACCTAGGAAGGGGTGAAGATAGGATAGGAAACTTAACAGGGTTTGGGCACCAGTGGAATGAGTTCTGGTAGCCTCAGCATAGGCCCTTCCCATGGCTTGCTGTAGCTCTCCAAGGCCAGTGCTGGAGTAGAATGGAAGTGAGAAGGGGAGCGTCATCAATAGGTGAGGGACATGGTCATTGGAGTGTGCTGCAGGGCAGGAATCAACACTGGTCTGCTCACTTGATTCCAGCCAAAGTTTGCCATACATCACCTGAGCTTTTTAAGAGCCTTAGCGAGCCAGTGTGGTGTAGTGGATAAGGTGCTGGACTTGGTCCTGGGAAGCCAGGGTTCAAATCCTGCCCTAGCCATGAACTCACTGGGTGGCTTCGGGCAAGTCACAATCTCTCAGCCTCAGTTCCTCATCTGTAAAATGGGAATCTGTGTGTGTCCATCTCTCCCTGTGTTCCCCTCACCCATGTCCATCTTGAATGGTAAGCCCGCTGGACAGGGACCTGTCTCCAAAATCTGTGACTGTAAAGCCATACACCTAGTAATGCTACAGAAATGATTAGTAGTAGTAGTCTGATCTACATGAAAAGGGTCCACCTCTGAAGAAGAGGGAAGGGGCCAAAATGGAACTGGGGTTAATCACTGGAGAGATGAACAGAGTCATAGGGGACCAAGACCCTCACTTTAAATACACAGACTAGGCCCAGGGCAAGTTGGAGCAAGGCTAAGTTCCCACAATGCTTCAGTTCTGGGGAGAGACCTCCCTGAGGCCATGTCTCCGTCAACAGAGGCCAACAGGCACTTTGCTGAGCTGCTAAACAGACGGTCTCCTTGACACCAGCTGTTGCTGGCACCCCCTTGCACTACAGCTAGAGTGTGCTTGCTCACATGAAAGGGACAACAGGGAGCAGCCCATGGCATGGGGATCCACCTCATGCTCTCCTGCCCCCTCAAGCTTCTACTGAGGAGGCAGTTCAACAGTTACTGGGCAGCTAGTGTGAACGGGGCCTTTGGAGTAGAGGGGGCAGGGTGAGGGCTCCTGATGGGAGCAGAGTGGGTGGGGGCAGAAGTGCCTGATCCTGGCAGAAGCGCCCACCCCCCCACCCAGCGACAGGGCTGCTCCTGCCAAGATCCTGTCCCTGTCTGAAGAGACTCTGAGCAGCAAAGATGTGGCCTCAGTGGGAGGAACAGCAGCGCTCCTGCTGCTGGAGGTGAAGGACCCCACTGTTGCTCCCGAGGGAGGATCTTGGCTGTCGGGGCAGGTCCTTCTGTGGGGACCAAAGCAACTGCCTTGGCTCAAGACCAGGCCTGTTACTAGGTCAACAAACTGTCCTTAGGCTTCTGTTTGTGGGGCAAGGCCCTCTGAGCAAGAGAGTTTAGTCTTCAGTGCCCACTTAGGAAGCATTCACACAAAACCACCCCAGCAGGGAAAGCTTACCCAGAGCAGCGCAAACTCTTTTCACCCAGCAGCCTTCCATCGCAGAAAACAGCCCAGGGTTGCATTGTGTGTCAGCTTCCCCTGCCAAGGGGTGGGAGGAGATTTTGTGTGAATGTAAGTTACGACTTCATTCATAGGACACCCTTCCTAGTTGGGAACTTGCCCCTTGTCCCTCAAACTACATTTGCCTTCTCAAGTAGCAGTGCATTCACACAGCTGTTGAGTTGCCTGCATTTCAATGCCCTGCCCCCTGCACCAGGGGCAGAGAAGAGCACAGGAAGTGGTAAGGGTTTCACACAACACTATGAATGTGGGTTTGGGCAACTACCCACTCTAGAAGGGGGGGCGGAGTTGTGCAAATGAGCCTTAAGGTTGGGTCTTTAGTGCCAGGTTTTGTGTGACGTGGAGGCTGCCCACTGGGCACTACACGGAGATCCACCAAAAGGCTGGGGTAGACCAAGTCCAACGACTTTGCAGCATAAAGCTCCATATCCCATTCCACATCTCCTTGCCTTTTTTATTTCTATGCTGTCATCAATAGGACAGCACCAAAATCGGAGGCTACTAACCTCCCAGTTCCCCACCCTTCCAGCCCCCAACTTGCCCAGTCCCAACAGAGACTATGAGCACCATCCGAACGCTGAGCCTGCATGGAATCCTCTCTGCTTCTCCCCTCCCCTCCCCGTCTCCCCATGACAGTCTGCCTAATTAGTGCTGATGGATAGTTTAAGTAGCTCATGAGTGTGGCAAGCTTGGTGGAGCGTGAACTGGAAAGACAGAGGCCAGCAGGCAGCGCGCCCTGCCAGCCCCATTAGGACACAGCTAGAGCAGGATCCATGCTTACCTGAGTGACACACGGTCTACCACACGAGCACAACCACTGGGGTGGGTAGAGAAGGCCCTCAGCTCACGCTAGGGAGCTAGGACTTAGGGGACAGAAGCAAACCAACACAGGGATGGGAACTGAGGGAGGGGACATCCCTTGAAAAGGATTGCTGGAGAGGCCAGCTCGGACTAGCTTTCTAGACACCGTGGCCCGTGCACACTCTACGGGCTCCTTGTAGAAACATCTAGGGCGCTACGCTGAGGCAGGAATCCAAGGCTCTTTCAGAGAGACTTCTTGGATATGTATCAGCTGCCTGGAGTCCCACTAGGTAGCAACTAGGAGAGGCTGGAATCATTCCAACCTCCTTCCCTGACCAGAACTTGGGGACGCTCTGACAACTAAAGCCTCACACTCTCCTCAAAGTTCAAAACAATCTGTACCTTCTTCCGCTGGATAGAAACTCCCAAGAAGGCCTATACATGTTCCACTCTAGATTCTCCTGCAGCCTCCCACCAGCTGCTTTCTCCCCTGGAGGTTTTCACTTTGGGTTTCTTGTATATTATCTTAACCCACTTAAGGAAGTTTCCTTCCATGCCCATTCTTTTCATCGTTTCCCTGGAGGTTTTCAAACGACTGGCGAGGCAACTGTGCAGAGGATGCTTTAGGCACATAGAACGTCACAGTTGGAAGGGAACTCGAGGGTCATCTAGATCAACTCTCGGCTTGGATGCAGGATGACTACAACTAGGACATCTTTGACAGATGGCCTTTTGAACAAAACGAACAAGAAAGCCACCCCAGTGACAGAGAGCCTACAACCTCCCTAGGCAACTTGTTCCATTGCCAAACAGATCTTACTATTAGGAATTTTCTCCTGACATCTAACTGAAATCTACCTTAATGTGATTTGCCTCAGGTACCCTGCCTCAGGACAGGGGGTTGGATTAGAGGGCTTATGAGGCCCTTCCGAACTCTACAGTTCTACCTCTCCAAGCATCCGCCTCACACGGTCTTCTTCCCCAACTCCAAGAAAACCCAGTTCTGTTCCTCCTCTGCACGTCAGGGCTGGTTCGGAGACCTGCTCTCCACCCCCTGTTTTAATTCTATGGGGTCACATTGCACAAGCCACCTCTACAAATCTCCCTCTGCCCTACAGCACACTCCCAAAACCTCTTCGGAGGAAACGGAAGCTCCCCATCAACCACAATCCTAGAATCCGAGGGCTGGAGGGGACTCTCAAGGGTCACGTACTCCAAACTCCCTGCACTCAAGCAAGGCTTGCTGTACCTGACCCCTACACTGCTAGACAGAGGTTTCGCCAGCCTCTTTTTTACAAATAAATAAATAAATACGAAACTCCTCCTCCAATTTCTCCCAGCAACTTGCTCCATTGTCCAACTGTTCTTACAGGTAGGATGTTTTTCCTCACATTTAACCTAAGCCTCCTTTCCTGCAACTTAAGTTCATGGCCTCTTGTCCTATACTCTGTTTCCTATCTTCCCCATCTTGGTTATTGCAGCCTTTCAAATATTTCAAAACAGTTCTTGTGCTCCTCCTTGATCTTTCCTACAGGCTCACTATTCCCAGCTCCTCCGACCTTTCCTCGCAGGTCTCGCATTCAAAACCCTTTATTGTCACGGTTCCTTCTCCACCTCGTCTACCTCTTTCTTAAAAATTCTTAATTGTAAATAAAAAATATACTAAAAATAAAAATAAAATCATGGTAATGCTACAGAAAGAGGTAAATTTTTATTTTTTTATTTTTATTTTTTTTACAATTTTTATTTTTTCTGCTCACTTATCCTTAAACACATAACCTATTTGTGTGATTTACCGTTCAAAATAAAGTTGTGGCTCACCATAAATCTCAAACATTTGAAAGTGGCTCATGACCACAAAAATATTTGGGGCCCACTGGCCTTAAGGTTAGCACGCAGCAGAGCTGCCCAATGCTGGACACAAGGCTCCCACTAAGGCTTAGCCAGTGCCCAGTAGAGCAGTAGGGTTACTTCCTAGGTCTTGGGTACCTTTTCCCTCCCACAGGCCTCTTTCAAAGTTAGTACAAGCTCCATGGGACACATAAAACTTGGGAGTGGCGGGTGCTTAAGGGGTTCACGCAGGAAAAGGGGGTTCAGATCATGGATTTGTGCCATGGATCTGTCCCCCTATCCTTGCAGGGATGTCCTAACCTCTTTCCCCTTACCTGGAGCTTGGTTTTTCTGTGCTTGGGAGTCAAGGGGCTGGATCTAGGGACAGATCCAGGAACTGGAAAGGGGCCCAAATAAAAATGAGCCATGAACCGTATTTGGGGTTCCACACCCTGCTGCACTATAGCCCCACCAGCTCCCCCCCATCATTGTTTTTTTTCTTTCCCACGTGCAATGCTTTTTTCTTGCCTTTGCTGAACTGCACTTTATTTTTTTCAGCCCAGCTGCAATGCTGCAGGAGGAGAGCGTCTTCATGACACAAGCCTCTGTGGGGCCTACTTGGTGAGAAAGTGCCCTAGCTGTACCTCCCTGAGGCAACGGCCTCTGAATTGGGCCCAGAATTTAACAGCACAGCCTTTTATATTCCTGCTACAGAGCTTCCCCCCCACCCTCCCCCAGCCCTGGAATGAAACCCTCCAGGGTTACCAGCCCTTCACTTCAGACAGACAGGGGTGCAAAGGGCACGTAAAGGCTACGGCAAAGCAACCTCCTGAGGTAGTATGCCTCCTGATTGGCTCTTGGGGCTGGGCAGGGGAAAGACCCCAAAAGCTGCGTCCCGTGTGCCACCCCCCCCCCATCAAGATACACCCTGGCAGCTCTCCTCAGCCAGCCTGGGCTCCCTCTTCCCTCCCCACAAGGGCCTCATCTGTCTAATTGCTTCTTTATTGTTTCCCAGTGACATTTTCTCCCTCCGCGACCCCCTGAAATGTTTCCTTCCCCTATTCATCCCCGCAGCAATTAACGTACCGTGAGGAGGGGGCGGGGGGGAGTAGAATGGCGAGGGCCCAGTCTCACCCGCCACACACGGCCCACCGTGAAATTTCAAATTAGGCTGCAAATACATTAGACGCCCTCGCCGCCGTGTAAGGCGAGAGATGTTCAAAAACAAGAGGGTGATCAATTACCTTGGGGTTCTCCAGGATCCCGGCCTCGTAACTGTAGAAAAGAAGAAAGGAAAGGATTCGTTAACAAGGGGAAGAAAGCAAAAAGTCTATGTAACCCACTCCCACAGCCGGGCCCCGTGTCCCCCTCTACTGGCTGATTCCCCATAGAGATTTACAAGTCATTGCGGAGGCATAGCTAGTCTGGAACGGTGCAAAGGATGGAATGGGCCCCCCCCCTCTACTTGAAGGAGCCTCCCCCTTCTTATCCTTGCCGGGGCAGACGCATCCCTTTTGCTCCCAATGCTGGTCCTCTATATTCTCTAAAAGGGATGAGGCTACGAGATACTCCCAGCCCTTCCCAACATGGCCGCGGACCCCTTTTTAATTGTTCTTCCCATCCCACGCTAACTACGGTTCATCCTGCGTTTTGGTCTTTCTTATCCTGATCCTGCATTCTCAGGATCACTTTTCATATGTTCATTTTTATTTATAATCCTTTATAAAGTCCCTTATTTATGAGTCCCCATTGCCAGCAGCTCTCAGGGGGCATTGGCATACATAAACATCTATAGACATACAGCTAAACACGGTCCATGTAATTATTATTATTTATCCCCATATGTAGTGCTTTCTCAGTATCCAGAGTGCTTTACAATCCTTATCTAGTTTACCCTCACAACCACCCTGCGAGGTAGGTCATTATTATCTCTATTTTACAGAGGAGGAACGGAGGCCGGGAGACAGCGACCGAGTGAGTTGTCCTCACCACAGTAAAGCCACTGGAAACATCTCCAGCAGTCACATGACTGCAAATGTGGCAAACACGGCTAGATGGGCTTTGGCAAGGATGTAGGAATGCACGTGGGTGTTGCTGGACATCTTCTGACAGGGGCAAAGCGGAGCTGGCCAATTTGGAAGAGTTAAGACGATAGCCTACACCAGTTGGGTGTTTGGTAGATGTTTGAAGCCCATGAATAGGTATCTGCCAGATGTTAGCCCCCACCCGCCATGTTGCCACCACCCACCTGCCACTCATGGTGTAGTCCAGGGACATCGCAGGCCCACCATGAGGGTGAACCTGGGCTAATATGTGCCCACGTGGATGCATCTCATCAACTAGGTTGTACGCAGTCTCTTGCATCCAGGTCCACCAGCATCATAGAGTCACGGACAAAAAGCTTAGAGGGCTCTGAGGAGCGACCATTTCTAGCCCTTCTCTCTGCTCTCACTCATGCCTCAAATGCCCAACGTGCACCAAATTCAAACATTCTTTGTCCCAGTTTGCAACATGCACCCAACGTGGTCTCTTTCAAAGCCGTTGCCATCTCAGGAGAAACTTCCAATAACCGTATTGCCGTGACCATGGCTCAGAACAACAGCCAGGCAACCTCCAGCACTGCTACCTCAACTGTGCCTTCTCAGGTACTCTCTGCCTATGGAACCACCTGCCAGAAGTGCATTCCCTGGAGCAAGGAAGAGACCAAGTCCTTCATCGCTCTGAGGGGAGCAGAACGTAGACTATAAGCTTGTGAAGTGCTACCGCAATGAGCCCGTGTTCTGGGAGATCTCTCTCCAGATGGTGGAGCTGGGATTCCAGAAGGGACATGAACCAGTGCTGGCAGTGGGCCAAGGATCTTTGGAGGGGCTACAAAGAGATCGGGGACAATCATTTTGCCTCCAGCTGCAGGATGCAAACGTCTACCTACTATGACCTGCTGGACAGGTTCTTGTGTGTTAACGGAGCCATCATGGCATCAAAACTGTTTGGCTACACCTTCACCCAAAGCAGGTTGATATGCTTCCCCTACTGCCTGTTCCCACTGCAACCACTCCCGCTCCATCTGGTCCTGTTCCCGCCACAGAAGCCATGCCCGTCACAGCCAAGAAGCAGTGCCCATCACTGAGGACACGGACACCATGACTCTACAGCTCTACCCCTTTGAGATGGAGAGCTTGGAGGAAAGGCTAAGAGATGAAGGCATGTACTCAAGAAAAGGAGGATGGATCCATGGCATAGATCCATGATCTGGATTCTTCTCTTCCTTCCTCTATCCTGAGAACACCCCTTAAACACCCCCGCCTCCCCTTAAATTCTCCTGTCCCCAACTCCTATGCAGTCTATTGAGCTCATACTAGTTGTCAAGCTGGCCTGCAGGAAGGAAAAGGTTTTCCATCCTGGTCTATTCTCACCTGATGTGCATGATGTTTTCATCCATGCTCCAGGGGCTCTTGGGAGTCACCGGCACCGGGATGCCATGTTTCTGTGGGAGAGAGAAGCGGGAAACATCAGTAGAATTGCCCCAGCTAGCTTTGCTCATTGCTTCATGGTGCAGAGCACGTCTGAATACACTGCCCTGGGTCATGCTCACGGACAGCGCTGTCACCTCCCTCTGGGAAGAAGCACTATATCAGAGAGGAAGGGACTAATGCATTCCTTTCTGACCTAACCCCAGCCTTTCTCGAGGGGGTGGAGCCATGTCAGAAGGGGGGCCGGGCAAAGGGGTCATCATGCCATCACCACGGCACTCCTTAGGGGAAAGGGAGTGGAAAGATCTCTGTGGCCCAACCCCATTCTGACGTGTCTACCCCCTGCCACTTCTAGAAGCCCCCAGGGGTTTGCCACTGGCATTCGTCCCTAGCATGGAGAAATCAGGACTCCCACCCAAGCCTTGGTCAAAGCCCACAGAGGTGGGAGGCCTATACATGGAAAACCCAGGAGGACTGCTACCAAGACACATAGCAACGTCAAGTTAGCAACAGGCCGGTGTGAAGTTAGCCACCGGCTACATCCATTGTTCAGAATGAAGGATACAGAGTTCCCTTCTTCCCTGGTCCTCGTCTTTGCAAAAAGGCAAATGTAAACTTGTTAGCCTGCCCACACAAAGGAGGTCTCAGCTACACAGATTAAAAATCCTCCTCCTTTGCCAGTTAAACCTGCTGTATGGATCGGCCTTGTGCGAGCAACTGAGCTAACTGGGATTAGGGTCGCCATCTCTCCGAGTTTCACCTAGAATTGTTGGGTTTTGACTGAATCTCCAGCTGGGAAGCCCTGATTTATCCTGGACAAAAAAGGGCTTCTGGAAGTGGTCGTCTCAGAAAGGGGGTAAGTCGTAGGGACTTTCCCGCCCTTTTTCTGATGTAGATCTGCTCCTACAGAGCCTCAAGACATCACAATGCTCCATGAGGTGCAGCATTATGTCAGAAAGGGTTGCAACAGTCCCTTTGCCTTGACCCCATAGGTGTGGTCCCACTTCCACTGGGTGGAAGCCTGAGGAAGGTGGTAACTCTAGGCAACAACAACCATGATTTGCCCTAAAAGTGGTTGTTCTCTCTGGCCTTGCCTTCATGAAGGGAAATGGAGTGATATTCAACTCTGTTTGGTTGAAATCTCAGCCAGTCAAGCCCATACCATGACAGACCTCAACCATCTTTCCTCATTTGCTGCTTGATCCCAACACCCTATCCCCCGAGTGAAGGGGGAGGAGAAATCATAAGACCACAGTTGAAAAGAAAAAAGAACATTTCTCCCAAGAAACCAGAACAAGCCTCCATCTGCATTCCTCCTGGAAGCCCACAGGACTCTGTGTGTCCTCAGCAAAAAAACAACAAAAAACATGAATAGCATAGCTATAAAGGGCAGGAGCAGGGGCACCAGGGCCCACAAACCTGGGGGTGGGGCATGTTTGCCCGGGGGGG
>QEPC01005805.1:1293769-1405416 GCA_003113815.1 Sphenodon punctatus
CGCCTTTGGAACTCCCTTCCGGAGGAAGCTCGCCTGGCCCCGAGCCTGTTGACATTCCGGTGAAGTTGTAAAACCTGGCTGTTTGCCCAGGCCTGTGGGGAGGGGGGGTTAGAGGGTTTTTATCTCCCCTACCCTATTTATTGTTTTAATGTTTCCCAGACCCTGTTTTAATACCTGAATTGTATTTTTGATGCATTTTAAATTGTTTTATATATATTTTCCATGTATTTTTTATTGTTGGAAGCCGCCCCGAGCTGTTCTCAGGAGGGGCGGGGTAAAAATCTAGAAAATAAATAAATAAATATTATATTGTAAGCTGCCTCGAGTCGCCTTTGGCGAAAGAGTGCGGGGTATAAATTAAAATTTGATTGACTGATGTTCCCTGCTGAAGCTGCATCCCCTCCTGATGGGAGAGGGATGAAGAGTCCCACTCCATCATCTGCACCAGGGCCTGTTCCAATCTAGCTAAGCCCCTGAAAATCAAACAGTGGCTTGGCTTCCCTCCAGTGGGCCACGGTGCACTGCACAGACAGGGCCTAGCTCGCCGGGGGCTTTCCCTTGGGGTCATCAGTCAGCCGTCCGGTGTAGGAATAGCTGCACTGGTATAAAGGGATGGAGAAACTGGGATTGAGAGGCTGCTGCCCAGGCAGAGTTGCCAGATCAAAATTTCAGAAATAAGGGTCACTACAGAGCTGAGAGATACTAAAATAAGCAGAGCTGCCACCTCCTTCTGGAAGAAACCTGGAGAGGGCAAAACAATGCCCAAGCGGGTAGGGAACGAGGGATTTTCTAGCAGAGTGTTGTAACAATACAGTGGTCTGCAGGGGTGGGGCCAAAAGAAGGAGGAGCAAAGGGGATGCCACGCCCCCTTTCTGAGGTACCTCTGCCCCTGCAGAGTGTCATGACATTCCACAAGGGCGGAGCCATATCGGAAAGTGAGCGGGAAAGTCCTTTGGACGCACCTGCTTTCTGACATGGTTGCCCCTGGCGGCCGCAGGTGCCTCTAGCGAACCCAGAGAAACCAGGGCTTCCTCTGGAGCCTGGAAGACTCAAGAGGTGACACGGACAACCACACACCTTAGGAGAGCCTGCCATGTCAACATTTCAAAGAGAAGGGATGCCACAGAGCTGAGGGATACTGAAATAAGGATCATCCATTATGGTCCATGCAGCTGTGGTGTTCAGAATAAGGGACATCTGTTACATAAATAAGGATTGTCCATTATGTTCTGTAGAGCTGTGGGACTCGGAATTAAGGGACATCCCTTAAAATAAGGGACCTCTCACAGCCCTATGCCCAGAAAAGGACAATGGCAGCCAACTAGTTCCTCGAGAAGTGACAGTCTCCATATTCTCTGCTCTGAGGCGATGCTCATAGCAGGGAAAGCTTATTCTAATTTCTGGGTGAGGTAAGTAAGAGTTTGACAGGCCTCAGCCCCAGACTGCACAGAGAAAGAGAGGACAGTTGCACATCGGTCACCAAGTTCAAGAGAGGTTGGTTCAGTTAAAGGATACGATCATCTTAACTGCTCTGCCTCTTGTTTCCCTCATGCTCGACAATCATTTTCTAGGCAACACACAATCCCAGCCGGACCAAAACACACACCAATACAGGCCCATCATGAGGCAGGCTCAAAATGGACACACCAGGGCCAAAGCCAGCATGAACTAGGCCCAAACCGTACACCGTCCGGGAATAGTTTCCAGCCAAACTCCAAACATAACGCAATTGCTGGCAGACCAGCTTCCCTCCACCCCCTCAGAGCAGGGCCTGCGAAACACAGCATCCACGCTCCACAGCCTGTGACAGAGGGGGGCCCTTCACACTCCAGCAGCCACACTCATTGCTCCATTAGCTTTCAAGAGCTTGTTAGTCAATTAATGCTCCTCTTTGTTTATTCTGAATGGGCTGCAATCATCAGCACAGGGTGGCCCTGAGGTAATACTCCCTCCTGGCTGCTCTCCCCCCCCCCCCCATTCGTAGAGGCTACACACACACACACACACTTTATTCTGCCTCCCTCCAGTCTTGCTCAACCATTGCCTGGTTTTCCTAATGTTTCCACAGGTTGCATTGGCGATCAGAATGGACGGTTTCAAATGAAACACTCACGGTGTAAATCAGCCCCGTTTCCCACACCCAATTCTCCAATCCTATGGGGCTCGCCATAAAGTATGGTCCTTTTCGCACAAACACCCCCCTCATCCATGTTGGGGGGGGGCGTCCATGGGATCACCGCGGCAGGTGAGTGGGGGTACGTGCGCGCTCCCTCCACCTCCACCCATTGCCCATGCACAGAGCAACGGGCGCCAATGGCGGATGCTCCATGCATGGAGATGGGTGGGCGTCCGTGGGACAAGTCACCTATGCATCGCCCACCCACCGCTGCCTCTGCCCATCCCCCCCCACACCGCGGAGATGCCACTGTCTGTGTGAAAACAGCCTCAGTCACACCTTTCTTTAGTTGCCATTTTAACCCCCCCTTGTTGCAGGTTGTCATTCACTTCAGACCTCCCCCCACTCCAGAAACTAGGCCGCACAAATTATGCTCCTCCTCATTCCTGATAAATAGAGAACCCCAGTTACTGTAGGTAAGGAATAGCTTTCTAGTTTTCAGACATGGAAATGGAGCGGAGAAAGTAGTTGGCGATCTCACGTTACAACCAAACGCTCCTCCCTTCCTCCTGTCGCAAGTTTGCTATCTCCCCGGTGCCCCTTTTTTGCACGACACACTTTACCGACAGTCTGATGCTCATCTCAATTCTGGTCGTTTTGGTGAGAGGTGGGGAGAAGGGTTTCGGTCATCCATTGCAAAGCTATGCTTGCTTTGGCAGGCTCAACCCAACGCGTTAAAAAAGGTGGCGAGACAAACGCTGGCCACATCAGACGCAAAACGGGCTACACACATAATATCAGATGACAGTCTAATAATTAAATTATATTATATCTATTATACAAAAATATATTTGTTATTATAATGATATAATAATAAAAAAAACAACAATAATAGGATGATGATAGAATAATATCAGAGGACAGTCCATCCTCCAGGTGGCATTGCAAGGCTGCAATTTTGTACAAACGTAACAGCTGTTGGGTAGCTGCACGTCTGAGCAGCAGCTCAATAACTGGAACAACTGTGGAGCGGGCCCCAGGAGCAGCGGAGGTGGCTATAGTCTTGGAGGATCGTGCCACCAACACCTAGGGGGCTCCGACAGGGCTATTGATCCCTCCTCTATAAACACTTCACCCAGGCCAAGCTGGTGACGGGAGCATGGCTCAAGAACCCTGGCAAGGTGAAGTGAGGGAATCTCAGGAATCAGGGTTTGCCCCACGTTCACCTGTAAACGTTGTGGGTGTAAACGAGACGCAATCCAGTGACAAACAAGTGACAGACACGAAAGGAGCTGCCCCCTATTTTGAGGTGCACGCCCTCATCTCTGCTCCCTTCTCGTGAGCTCACTTTTTCAATGCTTGAGAAGAGGAACTGGATCCAGGGGCCAGATCCAAGCACTGGAAAGGGGCCAAATTAAAAACGGTCTGTGGGCCACATTTGGCCCCTGGGCCTGAAGGTCCACATCCCTGGTGTAAGCCTCAACCCCAGGCGATGCTCTCTCGCCAGTATCTCCTCTCTTGCTACCCAGGGAGAATTAGCCCCGTCCCAGGGCTAGAGCCACCACCTTTGGTTCTTCCTTCCAGCACCAAGGACAACTCCCTGCACGCACTTGCCTTGCAAGAGCTCCTGCCACTCCTACAGCCTGTAGCAGACTGCTTGGAGTTCTGAGCCCATCAGCCAAGTGCCAGAGACAGGCTCTTTTTAAAAGACCAGAACTTGCTCCCTCACAACCTGCCAGTGCTACAGCCATTTTCAGAGTGAGGAAGAGCAAGGGACTGACTAATGTACGTTTTGGCGGTGGGGAAACTGTAATTCCTACTGACCCTCCCTGGAGATGGCTGCAACACTAGTATTGGAAGGAACTAACGGAACTGGTTGAAGGAATTGGGTATGTTTAGCCTAGCGAAGATAGGATTAAGCAGTCTTCAACTATCTAAACAGCTCCCAGAAGACGGCAAGAAAGTGCTCTTCACGGCTACAGAAGGCAGGGCTAGAAATAATGGGCTCAAGGTACAGGAAGGTAGTTTTCAATTAAACATCAGGGAAAACTTCCTAACAGTAAGAGCCGTGCAGCGATGGAAGAAGCAGTCTAGGGCAGTGGTGGGTTCCCCATCACTGGAGGTTTTCAGAAAGAGGCTGGACAGCCCTCTGTCGGGGATGTTGTAACCGTAATCATCCTGCATCCAAGCAGGGGGTTGCACTAGCCTTTCCGACTCTATGATTCTATGACCCGAGTGGTTATGTGGATCAGCTCTGGACTATGGGCTTGAGGCCAGCAAGCCACAGTCTGGGAACCACTACCTTAGAGCAGAGAGTTGGAAAGATCCCCAAAGGTTATCTAGTGTGGCTCCGTGGTATCAAGCAGAAACGCCAGTACTTACACTATCCCTGAGAGGTGTCTGTCTAACCTATTTTTAAAGGCCTCCAGCGATGGGCCTCCCACCACCTCCCTTAGTAAATTATCCCAATGCCAAATCCTGACAGAAAATTCCTCCAAATGTTTACCCTAGCTAGCCCTTTGTCCTTGAATTTTAGCCCATTCCCTCTAGTCTTAACCTCAGTGGCCAGAGAGAACAGCTGGACACCATTTTGCTTAGTCAGTGGAATGGCCCTGCTAGGACTGTTTGCAGCAGCCCTTGGACATCACCAGCCCTTGCTCAGAACCAGATTAAGTTTCACGGGGGCCAGGGCTGCGGGCTGACACTGCTAATGCGCTGTTTGGTGCCACAGATCATCATCTCCCCCAGCACTCTCTGGGGAGAGACTGGGGCTAAGGCTGCAGCTTCTGTGTCCAGCTGAGCGTGGAGTCTCGCAGATTAGCAGCAGTGCCAGGGGCTGGAAGAGGTGCTCAAGGATGAGCCCTGGCACAAATTAAGCCCCGGAGGTCAGGGATGTGAAGGAGCAAGGGGGAGGCAGAGGGAGAAGGCAAACATGTCTGTCTGGATCTATGATCTACCAGATCTTCCAGATTCAGTAGGGATGGAGATTCATTTCTGACCAAATTTCATATCAGGTGGAATCTCCTGTTCTGATTTGGGCCTGGTGGAATGCAAACTGTCCCCAATCCCATCCACGTTCTACCAGAGAACCAGACTGGAACTTGCAGCTGATTCTCTGGAGTGGCGCATTCACCACGCCGGATCTTTGCAGGCTGTCTCTGTGGAGACAATAGAATCGTAGAATTAGAGGGTCAGAAGGAACCTCCAGGGTCATCTAGTGCAGCCCCCTGTTCCAGGGCAGGATATCCCCGTCGACAGCATCACGGACAGATGCTTGTCCAGACGGGTTTTGAAAACCTCCAAGGAAGGCATTTCCACCACTTCCTTGGGCAGCTTGTTCCATCGCCCAACAGTTCTCACAGGTGGGAAGTTTTCCCTAATATTTAACCAGGGGCCCATATTCACTGCACTTCTCCCATTCCAGCCAACAGAGAAAATGCAGTGAACATGGGTCCCTCTATTTAAACTGAATTTCTTCACTGCTGCAATTTAAGCCCGTTCCCTCTTGTTTCACCCTCTGTGACAACAATGAACAAATGTTCCACCATCTCCTTTGGGACATTCTTTTCGATATTTGAAATCGATCATGCAACCTTTAGTCTTCTGTTCTCAAGACAGAAGGCAATTCTCAAGGCTGAACATAACCAGTTTTTTCAGCTTTTCCTCATACAACTTGTCTTTCAGCCCCTGATAGAGATGGAGGTACAATGGCCGATTTAAGCCCTAATATTTAGTGAATGTGGCGTGGTTCCCCCCCCCGGTTTATCTCCATGCAAATGGCCTGGTGGGGTGGAGATATTTGAGTCCCAAAGATAAAAGTCTGTCCAAAAAGTGATGAGTTTCATTGCCACAGGAAGCCAGGCCAATGCTGAACTGGAGGGCCAGCACATCGGAGACCCCCTCCTCATTCCAACCATTAATAGTTTTAGTTTATTTGACACTGGCTTTCGCCTTGGCCCAAAACAACAAATCATAAAAAAACATATATGGTCACAATACACATAAAATTACATTAAATAAAACAACTCAGACTCCAAATTGTAACACCCACGTGTCATAACTTAACAACATACCAAAATACAAATCAATTGGCCACTGTTAACCAAAACAAACCGGCATGCCTGATAGTAAGGCAGAAATATCTATTCAACAATAGCCCAGGTAAGATAGCAAAGTGCCATTCCAACCATTAAGTCCGGCCCCCAACTGTTGATTTTATTTAGTCTTTTTTTCAAAAAGATAAAACAAGACACGTGTCCCATCCCCCCCCCCCCAAATAATCAAAACACACAGGGCTCTTGATAACTCGCCTATTTGACAATTTGTTTGGCAACATATGGGATGCTCTTGTAAACTCCCCTCTTCATAATAAAAACAACAGATGGCGCGCGCACACACACACATACACGCGCACACGCACACACATATACAATCCTCAACACGCAGAGACCAGTATCCGTAATGGGATGCGGAGGCCCACTCAGCTCTCCGAGTCACACGCAGCATGGCATCTCCGACTCAGCACCTTGGCTGCGCAGATATTATCCAGACTGCCTAGATGCCAGCTATTTAAAAACTGAAGTAATTTTCTGGTTTATGCACAGAGCTGCTTTTTTTTTTTTTTTCCTTTTGATTGATTGAGCCCAGTTGTCAAGCATTTCCGTGAAGTCTCTAAAAAAGAAAGGTCCCCTGGTGGGCACTTAAGGGACCTGATGCAAAACTTCTAATATGTTTTATTGCAACTTGTATTTCAAAAAGAAAAGGACGACAAAAGCAGGAGGGAGGAGAAAATGCATTTGCTTTGTCTATCTCGCAAGCCATTGAGCTGGGACAGGTCACCTCGGAAAGTGGATTACAATTAACAGCCAGGTAATTACGGGCCATTAAAAAGAAACCTCATGCCCCCCAAAGGATAGAGCAGAAATCTCATGCAGGGCCAGCTGCAATTGCCACAGTAACAGGGGAGAGATTGCTCTAAACTAAATCCAAAGCACCCTTGGGTTAGAAAATGAAAGGTTCATTGCAAAAAGGAATCCAGAGAAATTACACATTACTAGAAAGTAGAGATGAGGGGCAGATGATTAGGAAAGCGATGGATTGGGAGTCCAGAGATTGGGGCTTGCAGACACTGATCCCAGGAAGGACCCACTTGTAAGGTCTGATTCTGCCTTACCCTTCATTATAAGTAGTTCTTTAAGAGCATGAGAAGTAGTGCTGAAACTTGGTATTCAAAATTACTCAGTTTTTACCGAGTATCTCAGTATGCGACCAAGCACCAAGGAATTGGCTTGGTACTCAGCTCAGCACTTGGACCAACATATGGGGCTTTTCCTGCCCCTATATAAGGTGATTCGATACTCAGTATTTGGAAAATAGTCAGTACTCGATTTTATTTTACCAAGTATTTTTCCAAGTAGCGAGTATTTGTCCAAGTTTCCGAGGAACGGCCGAACACTCAGAGCCAGTCCTTGGAAACTCAGAAGTACTCACAAATAAACATTTTACTATTCGTTTCAGCCCTAATGAAAAGTGCCCTATTGGGTCAGACCAATAGGCCAGCTAGACCAGTATCCCGCCTCCGGGCAATTTTGGCTCCTTCAGAGAAGTGTGCAACAAGTCATAATGGAGTTGCCCATTCCCTGCTCTCCACTTCCAGCCCCTGACAGAGGTCTTACCGACACAACTAATAGCTATATTGACTGGGTGAATGCCTCTTCAGGGTGCGATGCGGAAGGAAAATTTCTAGATGCCATAAATGACTGTTTCTTAGAACAGCTGGTCCTGGAACCTATGAGAGGATCAAGGGTGTGGAACAGCTTTCAGAAGAGGAGAGGCTGGGTAGGTTAGGGCTCTTCTTGGAGAAGAGATGAACGAGAGGGGATCGGACAGAAGTTTATCAAACTCACAAGAGGTGTGGAACGAGTAAACAGGGAACAGTTATTTATTTACCCTCTCAAACAGTAATAGACTTAGGGGACACTTCATTAAACTAAATGGCAGCAGATTTAAAACAAATAAAGTATTTTTCTCCACTCAATGCACAATTAACTTGTGGAATTTGTTGCCAGAGACAAATTAATACACAATTAACTTGTGGCATTTGTGGTCAAGGCCAATAGTATAGCTGGCCTTAAAACTGGACTGAATTTGTAGGATGCTAAAATAATAACAATAATAATTAATAAAAAACAACTGACTGGATAAGTTCTTGGAGGGTAGGTCTACAAACAGCTATTAGTCAAGTAGGAATGCAGGACATAACCTCTGAGTGTTGGGAGCTTGGAGCAAACATCAGAGAACGGATTGCCACACCGGGACCTAATTGGGTGAGAAAACCCCTGACAATGAGGGGTTGCTGATAATCAAGAGGGGGAAACACACCTACCTTGGCATATTCCATCAGGTCGCCACGTCCTCGGAAGCGAGTGTAGAACTCTGGCATCCTCCAGGGGGCAATGATCTGCAGAGGGGAGAGAAAAAGCCCATGCTCAGTGGATGGAGAGACGTGGCCTTGGTGGCATTTAGAGTATGGAAAATGAGACCGAGGCAATGGCAAAACTATTCGAATCCCTCATCTGTAGCTTTCTGGGCTGATCCTGCTCTCAAGACTGTGACTGGGGATTTCGACCTGAAAGCTTCCAGGCACTCTTTAGGTGTCAATCAGAGGCAGACTAACATGGGGCAAAGGACCCTTCTAGGGAATTCCTCAAGGAATCCCTGCCCCAGATTCAGCATGTCACCAGATCAGTGTGTGTGTGTTCACGCAAGCACAGCGGCATGTGAAAAGCACCATCATTCACTAGCGGTGACAGATCCAAGTCAGCAACTCATCACTCAGAGACTTTGCGTCCTATTTTCAATTCCATTTAGCCTCCCCTTTGCTCTCCTCCCATTAACCATGAAAAGAAACTGGTCTAACTTTTAGACTTTGGAGAACAGGCTGGGGGGGTGGGTTAGGTTGTAAGTCTAATTTGCATTGCTTCTCATTAGAACATTGGAAGAAGACCATCTCTACCACCAGTAAAGCCATTCACTTTGACTCCCAGTTGCCACCAGTGCAATGGAGTTCAGAAGGAAGGACAGGCTATTCAAAGCCATTTTACCAAGTCTATCTAAATGCCAAGACCAGCACACTGATGAGGAGGGTTCAGATGGGCCTGAATTAAGGACACAAGAAGTGCTGTACTGGATCAGACTAATGGTCCATCCAGCCCAGCATCCCGTCTCCAACAGTGGCCACCTTTGGCGGTTTCAGAGAAATGCCCAACAGGTCCTAATAGAGTGATCCATTCCCTGTTGTTCACTCCCAGGCGCCAACAGTCAAAATGCATCTCCTGACCAACTTGACTAAGAGCCATTGATGGACCTATCCTCAAAACTTTTTATCTGCATTTGCCTTCAAAACCAGTTCAGAACAACCCCAGTTTGGATCTTGCAAACCCAAGACAAAAGTTTCTGCAAAACCCAAAAAAACTTCTGTCCTTCTCCTCTCACACCGACAAAACAGATTCCCCTTTCCATCCTTCCCCAAGCGAGGCCCTGGGTTTCCTTTCATCTTCAGCAACTTCACAAACAGAACAAATCCTGAAAGCTCCCCTCCCCAACAATGGAGCTCGGTCTTTTAAGTTTCACAGAGAGTTGCAAAGCTCTGAAAATAGCCAGGAGCGCAGACCACAGCATCCTTGGGAGGTGTAATCTCCCCAGACAAAGGCTGAGTAACCTGAGACCCTCCCAAGCTGCCACTGTAACCTAACAAGCAGCAGTGCCCACTTGGGGTGGGGGGTTGGGAGGGGGAACGCATCCATTAACCCACCAGCCAGTCAACACCCTGCCTAGTTACTGTTTGTTTCTCAGTGTCATGGTGTTTGGGGTAAAAATAGGTCAATTAAAAGATCATTACAACCCCCTCAAATGCCAAAACGTCACCGCGAACAGCTGGCAGCTCGTTAAAACGAAAGCGAGTGTTAAAAAAACACCACCACCATTTCGCAACAACAACAACAACAACAGCAGCGGATTAGCCAAGGCTTCCACGCTCTACCACTTGCATCCTCGCAGTGTAGGGTCCTGGTTGGGCACAAAAAATGAGATCCAAGCCCAGCCACAACCCAACTGGATGGGCAGGGCCAGGCCAATGGAGAGCAAGGCCCAGAACAGAGGCCGTACAACTGTCAGCTGGAGCAGTGCCACGCTCCCTCCTCAAAGTGCCCCTCCCTCCCCCCGGAAGCTGCAGTTGGAACCATGGGGTGCCGTAGGGGGGAGAGGGAAGCAGGGCCCTTTCCTCAGCAGTGGGGGCAGTGCCACTCCTCCCCCTCCCCCCAGTCCCAAATCCTGCTGTAGCATGCCTATGGCCATTGAGTCTAGGGACGTGGGCCAGAAGGGCTCCCAACCGTACCCGACAGGACCAGCTAAGTCCCCGCTGGGCTCCAGTTCCGTCTGCAGGGCCCAAGAGCAACGTTTCTCTGGAGTCGGCCAGATGCTGATCCCTGTTACTGACGTCAGGCTGTGCTTTTACTCTCATTGGGGCCGATCCCAAGCCTCATGGATCCTGTGCGCACGCATGCAATTTCCACGTGGCACGGTGTGCCTGCAATGGAGAGCCGCACGGTTTGCATACAACATCCGCAGGGCTTGGAATCGGCCCCACTGGCTACAGCACCAAAAGGCTTTACCCCAGAGCAGACCCAGTGGGGGACTACTTCAGAATAAGGGGATTGAGGATTCAGGCCAGTGATGGCTCGGTGATGCTTTGTAGAGTGCCATTCTGGCACGAGATCGTGGCTCTCAAGAGGAGACAAGATTGGTGAGTCGTGCTTGAGTGGAGCCTTCAAAAGATACACACATCCAACCAAACTTCGCTGCGGCAGGCCAGGACCCTCTCAGGACAAGAAAAAAGTCCATTCTATCGGGGGATTCACTATAGGAGGGTTTTGTCAAAATGCGATTTCTAGAAATGGTTTTGGAAGTCAAAATTGGTACAAACCAGGGATGAGAAGCCTTTCCCCTCTCACAGAACACTTTGAAAGTTGGTATAAGTTCAGTGCAGGCTGGGTAGGAGTGGTGGGAGGAGGTGCTTGCTCATGGGGTGTGCTCAGGATGGGGGAAGGGACGGGAGGGTGCAGACCATGGATCTATGCCATGGCTCCATCCCCTGTCCTTGAGTGCATGCTCTCATCTCCGCTCCTTTCCCCAAGCACACTCCTTCAGTGCATATGGGTAGAGAGGATCCATGGCTCAGATCCAAGAATTGGAAAGGGGTCAAGTAAAAACAGCCATGGACCACATTTGACCCACAGGCTTTCTGCCCATTATAAACAGAGGTTCATCACAGCAGGGTTTGTTTTAGTGAGGTCTGGCTGTAAAAAGCATGAAGATGTTAGCAACAAGATGCGGCTGCAAAACAGGCTAATGCAATTCCTGGCTGAATTAGCAGAAACGTGGTTTCCGAGCCAGCAGAAGTAAGAATTCCACTCTACAGTATTCTGCACTGGTCAGATCTCATCTAGAGCATGGTTTCCAGTTTTGAGTGCCTCATTTTAAGGAGGACATTGACAGATTGGAATTGGTTTAGAAGATGGAGACAAAGATGATAAAGGGTCCGGAAAAACAAACTCTTATAAAGGAAAGGCTGAAAAATAAAATTAAAAAGATCCACTGCAGTCATGACCCCATCTGCAGATGGCACGACGTCACCACTTGGGGGTCTCCGCCTCTCAGTTTGGTAACTTCAGCCTTAAAAGTCTGGCTCCTCGGTTTGATACAACAACAGCTTGAGTTTGCAGAATCTGGGTGGAAAATGACTGAGGCACCCAAAGTTGGTGAGTTCCGAGCTGGGTTCAGATGCTGCAGTTTTGAAATGGTCTTAAAGCCAGCCTCCTTACCTTGATCTGGGGGCAAAGGGCATAGCAGGAAAGCTCGAATCGGATTTGGTCATTCCCCTGAAAGAGAGAGAACAAAGAGGAGGTTCAGCAAGTCTCTTAAACTACTCCTTTGAGTACAAGCACTAGGTCCATACAACACGGGAATGCAGAGAAGCAATCTTGGGGGCTGCTCCGGAACTTCCTTCCGCTGGAGGTTCGCCAAAGCCTAAGCATTTTCTGGAGGTCAGGTAGGACCTATTTATTTGGCCAAACGTTTGATCAGTGGGATAGGTTTGGGGATGCTGTTTTTAAATGGGGATTTTTTATATATATATGTGTGTGTGTGTGTGTAGGACTTGGGTTTTTTAATTGGTTTTATCTTATTTATGTTTTTATGGATGCCTTGTTATCTGCTCTGAACCTTAAAGAACAGGCTATACATTTAAATAAAAATAAATATCTTAAACAAGGTTGGCCCATCCTGTTTCCATCTCCATTGACGTGGGATAAGTCAGTACTTCTAAATACTAATCTAGTCTGCTGCTATCTTCACTCGGATGTGAGCTGGGAGCAGAAACTGGGGCCTGGTCTCTCTCCCCACCCAGAGCAACGGTCTGACAAATACTTCACAGGTATACAGGCTTTGATTTAAAAAAAGGAGTAATCAAAGGGACAAGGGTTGCTGTATGCTAGTGCCCATATAGCCTACAAAGCTATATGGCCAGCAGTCAATGGCATATCGCTCAGCACAGAGTCTTGAGAACACTTGGGTGGAAAGAGACCCATGGATCTGATCCCAAGTTACCAACTCTCCCAATTTTAGGTGTTTAGGACAGACCCATCAATGGCTATTAGCTAAGATGGACAAGGAGGTGGCCCTAAACTGCTGGGAGCGAACAAGGGACCTATGAATCCATAGACCGGGGATGAAGAAACGTTTCCTTCCTGGGGCCACTTTGAAAAGGATTACAAGCACCGAGGGCTACACGGAAATTGGGGGTGGGGGGGAGCTTTTAATGGGTTTAAGCACCCTGGAAAGACAGGATGCTGGGCTAGCTGGACCATTGGTCTGACCCAGTATGTTCAGATTTCATAGCCCGTTTTACAACGATTGCAGATTTGGATTTAAAATAAAGGAAATAGCAACCGAGATTTGGGTTTTCCTCTTTTGCCTCCTTGTTCTAGTCTACAGTGGAGAATGTGGAGTAACCAGGCTAGCTCCCTTCCTGGTGTATAAACAAGCAAAACTACCTCCTTACCCCCCCTAGATCCTCACCCTGCTCACAGATGCTTCTCCTTTTACTATCTCCTTCAACTCCTGGGAAGAGGAAGGTTCAGATCACAAATCTAGTCCATGCAGCCAGCCAGCCCTTATCCTCATGTAAGAACTGCAACCTAGGGGCAGATCCCAGAACTGAAAAGGGGCCAACTAAAAACTAGCTGAGGGATGCATTTAGCCCCCGGCTCTGAGGCTCCCCACCCTGGCACAGATGGCCTGTTTCATCCACTTTCTTTGACGCATCCAGTCCCGCTCACTGTTGGAGGCAAGATAAAGAACTAGATGGGCCAATTGTCTGATCCAATCTGGTAGCTCTTCGGTTCTCTTACATGCCGTCTTTACACGGATGCCCTCCCACCCCTGGCTCGGTGTTCGGGCAGAGGTGCGTGCGTGTGCGTCCATGTAAGCAGCTGGCGGTGGGTGGATGGACGTCGGCTCAGTATTCACTCGTGAACACCGAGCAGGATGGGTGGGGGTGCGTGTGTGCTCCCACGCAACACCCACCTTCACCCATCAGCCCTCTGGAGCCCTCCAGAGGACTCTCTGGATTTTTAAGCCAATCTGATGATTGCTTTCGAAGGCTCCAATTCGTGAACGTTGACAATCTAGTGCTGTGGCCGTGCAGAGCCCAAGATGGCGTGAAACAGAGCAGCTCCCCCCAAACCAGTTTTATTCTTCTTATATAGCACCAGCAATGTGCCTGGTGCTGAAGAGTCGTGACTAGACACAAGGGCCTTATGATCTAGGATAGCTAAGGGGAGCGGAACGTAGGGAGAGACAAGGCTCCATTATTCATGAAGCTACAGGGGCACGTGCTTCTCAGCGGTGAGAGGCGAGGAGTAATCCATGAAGGAGGAGCATCAGTGAGTAATCTCGGGGGGTGAGAAGGTAGTTTTGCTTGTTTACACCAGGCAAGGCGCTAGCTCAGTGACTCAACCTTCTGATCCACAGTAGGTCGTAGACCAGAACATGAAGAAAAACCTCTCCAAGGATTGTTGCCATTTCCTTTATTTTAAACCCAAACATGCAGAGATTTGGGTTTAAAATAAAGGAAATAGCAACAATCCTTGGAAAGGGTTGAAATGTAAACATACTGGGTCAGACCAATGGCCCATCTAGACTAGGGTTGCCACCGCTGCAAATGTTTAAGGAACACTTATAAAAAAACATGTATTTTTCATAAGTTTTCCTTAACATTTTGCATAGGTGGCAACTCTCATCTAGCCCCACATCCTGTCTCCGACAACAGCACCTTCAGTTGCTTCAGAAACACACAATAGGTCATAACGGAGAGATCCATTCCCTGCTATTTACTCCCAGACCCCAACAAATCAGTGGTCTCCTCTCCAAGCAACTTGACTCATAGTTATTGACAGGCTTATTATCCTCACAGAAGTTATCCAGCCCATTTCTGGTGCTGCTCATTAGGCTATTGGCCATTTTCAAAACCTCACTCCTCCTTATCTTTCTTCCCCCCTGGTCTCTCACTAGGTTCCCACCTGAAAACTTTTGTTCCTCCTCTCCCATCACCCCTGCCTGCCCCAGGGTCTCCTGCTTCCAAAACCGTCTTCACCTGCTGCTTCCTAGGCCTGCAGCGCTCTCCCTGAACACGTATCTTCTGCTCCCTCCTTCCAAACACCTCCTAAAAACTTCTCTCTTCTGTCAGGCTTTTCCTAGCTCTTCACCCCCGCAGGCTGCTCACCAGTGTCTTTCTACTGGTCCTTCCTCCCCTGCAAGTACACCAAGCACATTCCCCTGAGACAACTCAACTTCATGAATGTATCAATGTCTCCCCCCATGTTTCCCCTCTCCCTTGTCTGTTCTAGATCATAAGCCCTACAAAGCCCTTCACAACCTCACTCCCCCCTACCTCTCTGCCTTGATCTCCCTCCGAACCCTCAAGCCCTTCGCTCCTCCTCCATCCCCTCCCTCACCCTCCCACGCCTCCCCTGCTCCCCCAACTGCCTTTGTCCCTTCTCCCTCGCTGCCCCGCACGCCTGGAACTCCCTCCCGGCCCTTCTCCGCCTTGCCCCCCCCCTCCACACCTTCAAATCCCTCCTCAAAACCCACCTCTTCCGCTCCGCCCTCCCTAACTCCTGCTAACCATCCTCACCCAAGATTATCCCCCACCTGCTATCTGTAAACTCCCAATTTATTGAAACCAAGCCAAGAACGTGCACCTGAGCTTTCGCATCCTCATGAATGTTGCATCCCTTGTCTCTCCCTCTGTTCCCCCTTCCCTCTCTCCCCTCCCCGTCTTTAGACTGTAAGCTCCCAGGCAGGGACCGTGTCTATCTTATTCTTTGTAAAGTGCCAGGTACATTGCTGGTGCTATATAAATGCTAATAATAATAAGCCCCCATCAGAGCAGGGGCCCGTCTAATTTAACAATTGTTCAAGTGTCAGGCACATTGCTGGCACTATGTAAATAATTAACAACAAAATCATCCCCTGGCAAGGAGTTCCACAGGTTCATTGTATGTTTTGAGGGGAGGGGGGGGATATTTCTTATTATTTATAAGTGCAAGAAATGTGCAGCATTTACTGGAATAAGGCAGAATCAAGGATAGAAGCTAAAAAGTTCTGCACACGCTCCATGGGAGGTTGGGATTTCTTGATTTTAACGAGGAGAGCAGCTAATGGGCTAGTGGTTCCTTATGACAGTAATGTATGAAGGAGACCCAGACAGTATCTGTCTCTAATTAACCTTCCCTCTCTGTAATCCCTGCCCCATCTGCTTTATTTGTTCTGGCAATGGCAAATACTGGCTCCAAGCCCTAATGCAGCCATTTTACTTGCCGTCTCCCACCTCATCCAGTCATAATGCAGGCCGGGGAGGCCAGGGGACATAAATCCAGGCCTCACTCCTGCAGCAAAGTAACTGCTAGAGCCGGGGGGTGTGGGGGGATGTTCAGAGATGGATACCATTGTCAGTTGTCCTTTGCCCTAACTAAAGAACAGTTTCAACGATTGAGGCCATGCAGCTGCCATTCGTAAGAAGCCAAGGGGCCCAATATCACAAACGTGTGGCCACGTAGGCCCTGCGTTTAGGGTTGCCACCTCTGCAAGCCTTTAAGAAACACTTACAAAAAAGGACATGTTGCAGGGCCCGCAACAGAACCGTTCCCAATGGCTTCAGTGCTGCAGGCCGGGACCCAGCTCTCCTACAGGCTCCCGGCTCGAAGGCATCTCAGCTCCTGGTCTTAGGAGAGAAGCACTCTCTTCCCCAACTCCCTGGCGGTGCTCTTCCTAGCCCCTCTCCTCCCCAGAGACATCCCCCCGGGGCTCCACTCCCACTCTCCTCCCCAGAGGCAATCTCGGAGGGGCTAGTTCCCCTTCCCACACCATGATCCACTGAAGACTAGCTCATAATCCACCAGTGGATTGCGATCTACTCTTGGCTGGCCCTGTGTTAGAGGCCTGTGGGCTTGGTGTCACTCAGTTACACTGCCGGGCCTCGTCCCTCAGGCTTGGAGCAGAGCAAGCTCCCACAGCAGCAGGGGCGAGAGGAATGACAGCCCCGCCCCTCTTCTGATGTAGCCCCGCCTCTTAAGGCAAGCTATGACGTTACCGTGATCTGTGGAGGCGTGGCCTTGCTGGGAAAAGGCGGGGCTGAGGCATCATCCTGCCCCTTTTCCAACATGGCTCTGCTCTCGCAGAGCATCATGACGCCACCCACGGATACACTGGACCAGAAGGACCTGGCTGCATTGGGCCTGGGTTTCAATTGGAACCAATGCAGCTGGGCTTGGGCCCCAATTCTATAGGGTATAAACAAACGTGGCGGTGGCCCACTTACGCACCGGGGCAGTAAGGTGGCTCTTGGAAAATCTCTGAAGTCACAGCCTGGGCTAAGAGCTGTCAGTGCAGGCTAGCACATCTGTGCGGGCCTACCATTCCCGCCACGGGACGGGACTCCATGGCTGCCTGTCACTGGCCACCGCGGCTGTCCATCATGGCAGGGGGTAGGGCACTGGGCGCAAGCAGGGTCAGCTACCCACATCTGTTGTGCTCCCAGCCCTGCCCAGACTGTGCTGGTGGCAGGACGGCTCTCCACCTGCAGACAGGTGTGTCCAGTGCCTGGACCCAGCCTGGGTCAATTTGGCTGTGGTTTTCTACCCAGGGCTGGGTTGGGGAGCTGCCGTGCCAGGTGTACATCTGTTTTTACCCATAGGTCTCTAGTAAACGGCAGGGAACCCCATGGACCAAAACCTGCAGCCAGATTTTACTTGGTCCTTTCCAATTTCTGGATTTGTCCTTCCCCCCCTCCCAATCTAGCCTATACCCTCAAACACTGAAGGAGTATTCTCAGGGAGAAGGCAGCAGAGATGAGGGTACGTTCTTGAGGGGAGGTCTGTTGGATGGATCTATGATCTGGACCCTCCTTTCTCTTCCCCCCTCTCCTTTCCCCCACCTATCTGGCCAGCAAAGCTCATAGTACACCATTTCAAAATGGCCTGGGGGGGGGGGGGGGGTCGGGGAGGGTGTAAGGCTTCCTCACCCCCAAATGGGCTACTTCTTTTGACCATGGGCCTCAGGAAAAACCTGCCCCCTACCCTGAAAAAAATCAGAAGGGAACACAGCATGCCAGGAGCACCTTGTGGCGGTGGGCCCTTTTGAAAGCCAGACCCTTACATAGATGCCACATAGTCAGGAACTAAGGTAGGGGCACAGCTACCATGGAGCCATGGGACTCATTTGAGCCCAAGGCCTGGTTTCTGAAGGGGGCCCCCTGCAAGCAACCCAAGCGGAACTAGCAAATATTCAGGGGAGGTGGGGAGAGCAGGGCCCCCCCCCTCTGAAAACGTGCTAGCAGTGCTCATGCCCCCTTGCAAAGGGGCCTGCCAAGAAGTATGTTTTCCCTGTGGGTGGGGAGTGCAGGTTTCACCTCCACCCACTCTTAAAGCTTCCTCCTGGTAGGGTTGCTGGCATTTGTGGGGGCAGCATTGGGAACTGGGGCAGCGTTGCCTTCATAAAGAAGCCCTGCTCCACACCCTGGAGACTCCGCCCCCTTGCCTTGCTATGGCACTGAACTAAGGCGGGGGCGGGGTGTAGAGTCACACATCAATGGCCACACAATCCACAGGTCACCTAACTCTGGAGTAAGTGGGTTGTGGCAAAGGGGAGTTAGGCACTGGGGGGCTGATGGAAGTCTATCCTTCAATCTCGCTTTGGGTTAAGAGCACTTTAAACCAGTCTAGTTTGCCAAGTTTTACCCACTCCAGCCAAGTCAAACAAGGATAATTTGAGCAGGGAATACAAGTGCCCGCCAGTGCTCACCAGCTTGCACCAAGTAAGCACAGCTGTGAATGAAACAAAGAGTTACAGCACAGGATGTGGAGCTGGAGACCACAAATTGCAACTTGGCCATGGGTTCAACAGGTGGCTTGGGGCAAGTCAGACCCTCTCAGCCCAAGTTCCCCCACGTATAAAATAGTAACAAACCCACCCTGTCAACCTGCCTCACAGGGATAACGGAGGGGTCAAAGGGTGGCTTCAGACGGATCCGGGACTGGCCAGCACTACGTCCAGCCCTGTTTGGGCCCGGTTTATACAGATCCAGCCGCTGCTGCGGTCCACCCACACAGCGCCCCTTGCTCTACACCATAGACCTGGGGGCGGATTGCTCAACGCTCCAGGCTGCCATTCGCAACTCCATGGGGTTGGCTGAGAGCAGAACTGCAGCAGCCATCCGCCGAGTAGACAGACCGCAGCTCCGCTTCCAGCTGCTGCCTCAGCCTTGGTCTGCCTGCTCCGCCGGCAGCGCCCCCCGGGATGTTCTGGATCACCGCAAGCAGGCCTGGGGCAGAGCAGGCAGCACCGGCTCCACCTCTGCTCCCCTTGCACACCTGGCAGCCTGCTTTTACACAGACACGAGGCAGGGCTACCATCTATCTGCCTGCACCCAAAGAGATCACGTAGCCCTAGTGGAGATAGTGTCCAAGTTGAGCCTGGGAGGCCAGGGTCTAAATACCAGGTTAACCAGGAACTCACTGAGTAGCCTTAGGCAAGTCACTCTCTCTCAGCCTCGGTTCTCTGTCTGTAAATGGGAATAAAAATGATTGGCCACCCCAGGGAGTTTATTTATTTTACATATTTAAACGAGGGTGAACTAGATAAGGACTGTAAAGCATTTTGAACACTGAAATCACTATAGAAATGATAGTAACGACTAAAGCATTTTGCACACTTAGAGCAGGATATCAAGGATAAACAGCATGATCATTGCTGCTGTGCGTGTAGGAGAAGGACTAAACGGAAGCCAAGCCCTTTGGAAAAGACAGGCCGCAAGTGTGGGTGCTGAGCACGTGGAAGTATGGACTTCATTATTATTAATCATTCCTATAGCGCTTTCAATGTTCAAAGTGCTTTACAATCCTTATCTACTTCAAAGCTGTGTATTATGAGGTTATATTAACCCATTCCATCATATTTTAGTTATTTAATTTTATTATGACTAATTTCCTTCTCTTTTAGTTTTTGTTTAAATTTCTTATTGTTAAGGTTATGTCAGAGATGGGATTTTGTTAGTTTATTTTTTAAATTGAGGCAATGGCTTAGGTCACACCTGGTCTGTGTAATCTAATTTTAATTCTGACTAATAAATTTTTTTTTAAAAAAATCAATCAATCACTTCAAAGCTGTTGTGTTTTTTTAAAGCCCCTTCCGAGTTCTTGGATCTGGCCCCTGGATTCAGCCCCTCCCCTCAAGCTCCGTAAGAGCGAGCTTGGGGGAAGGGAGCAGAGATGAGGACACGTGTTTAAGGATAGGAGATGGAGCCATGGCATAGATTTGGGACAGGGAACTTCAGACCCAGCAGCTAAAAGCAGCCCGTGGCTAGTTTTTATTTGGCCCCTTTCCAGATCCAGCTGGTCCCTGGATCCAGCTCGTGCCCCCAAGCTCTGAAAGGCTGAGATCAGGGTAAGGAACAGAGATGAGGGCATCCACGCAAGGACAGGGGACATCCATCCTTGAGCTCATTGACCATTCATGATCTGGACCCCTTAAATCACACCCTGCCCCCCCCAACTCCCAACTTCTCTGTGGCCCTCGGAGACTCTACCAATTTTCAAAGTGGCCCCATGAAGGGAAAAGGTTCCCCACCCCTGGCACAGATCCCTGGTCTGTACCCTTTCCCTTCCTCCCTTGTCCTGTGCTTGCCCCTTAAGCGTTGCCACCTACAACTCCTATCAGGCCCCATGGAGTTTGGACAAAGTGGTCTGTCCTCGGGAGGAAAAGGGTTCTCCACCCCTGTTCTAAGAGAATAAAAATGGTGTCGGCCTGGTTTCCACCCACACCCCAGCAAAACAAGCCACAGCCCTGCTCTCCTGCATGATGGCTACATTTATTGTCAGTCCCAGAATCCCCCCAGGACTATTACACAGACGCCCGAGAATCCCTCTTGCAAAGCGCTAATTTCCCTTACAGGCCTACAACAAACCCCATCTGCTCCTGAGACCAGGAGCCCTGCAGATGGTGCACATTTAAGATGCCAGAGCCCCTGCTGCGGCCTCAGCTCCAGGGTCAGGTTACCAGCTTTTCCCTCATTAGGTCTGAATGACTCGGGGAGAGAAACTGGCAGAGATGCAGGCTGCAGCTTCCTTGCAACACGCAGGGCAGGGAAGTGGCATTCAGACAGGAATGAGAGAGGCAAAGGCATGAGCATCATTAGATCTAGATCTGGCTGCTGTCAAAGACAGGACACTGGGCTGGATGGACCATTGCTCTAAGCCAGTAAATGGCACATATGTTCAATGTGAGGAACACCCCCCACCCCACCCCCATACATTTCCTTCCTCCACAGTTCCAGTGCTATGGGGCAGGGCTTATGCGGGTAAGGGGATCCAGCATCTCCCCAGCCCCAAAAGTTACACCGCTGGGAGAGTCACAGCTCTCCCCTTTTCATGTCACTCAAGAGCACCTCCTTGTGGGCAGCTTGAACAAGGACAAGGTTCTAGAGCAGGGGTGAAGACCCTTCAGCCTGGGGGGTCAAATGTGGCTCGTGGCTAACTTTTATATGGCCCCATTCTAGTTCCTGGATCTGGTCCCTGGATCCAGTTCCCAACCACAAGCACTGAAAAACTGAGCCCCGTGAAAATAAGCAGAGATAAGAACAGGCACACAAGGATGGGGGACAGATTCATGATCTGGATCCCGCCCCCTTCCAGAGTGCACCCTTTAAAGCTCTGCCTCCCACAACTTTAATGCCCAAACATCTTGAGAAGGGGATGAGAAGCCTTTTATTCGGCCAGGCTTTTAGCAGTCTGGGATAGGGTTTGGAGGGCTGGGAATGCTTTTAAAATGTGATTTTATTTGGGTTTACTGGATTTTTATATTTTTCTGTTGTAAGCCCTTGTCACGGAGGAACATAGGGTCACACATATGTAACACGGGCCTACATGTAGACTACAAGTCTGATAAATATGTAAAGCAAAAGGTTCCACATGTATGTAATGTTACAATTAAGAACTGTAAAACCCAAATCAGAGCTGTGACACGTGACCAAGCTCCAGGAAATGGAAAGACAGTTTTGTTGATTGCCCCAGACGGGTGGCCAGAGACATTTATATGCTAATGCAGGCAGCCATTGCCTACGTGCAAGAGACACAGAAAAGCTGCTAAAGACAACGAAGGGAATTCTAGAAGACTCGAGGAGTTTCCTCCTGGGGATATAAGGAGATGTACCCCAGAGGGGGGACGAGACTATCAGGAACTCACTCACCATCTTGCATCCAGCAAGGCTGGAAACCATGAACTGAAAGACAAGACTTTGCTCTCTAGCAACTCTAAGGCAGAAGGCCCAGTCGCTTACATCAAGGACTGAGAGAAACTTATGGACCTTTGTAGGGTAAGATGCTTATTTAGGAACTCAACCAGTATAGGTTAGGAATGCGTTATATTTGCCTTTGATTGCTAGTAACCACTCTATCAACTATCTTGCTTACGTAATCAATAAACTTACTTCTTATCTTGTGTTCCAGTTTTAGACACAGACACTTCTTCAAGTGAGCAACAAGAGTTCTCAAGCTCTTGTGAACCCAAAGATTAAAGAGTCTGTAAACAGGAAGGATCGGGCCCTTGAGTGACAAAGGGGTTGTCCCTGTGGCAGGCTTGAATCAGCCAGAGAGAGAAAACTGGTTCAAGTGGACTGTACGCGAGGGAAACTGAGTCACTCTTGGTGCTCACTTGTGTTCCAATGTTAGACACAGACACTTCTTCATAAAGATAAGAAGTTTATTGATTACATAAGCAAGATAGTTGATACAGAGTGGTTACTAGAAATCAAAAGGTAAATATAACGCATGCCTGATCTATACTGGTTGAGTTCCTATATAAGGATCTTACCCTACAAAGGTCCATACGTTTTTCTCAGTCCTTGATGTAAGCGACTGGGTCTTCAGTCTTAGAATTGCTAGAAAGCAAAGTCCTGTCTCTCAGTTCATGGTTCGGCTCAGCCCTCCTGGCTGCAAGATGGTGAGTGAGTTCCTCATAGTCACTTTTTTCCCTCTGGGGTACAACTCCTTATATCCCCAGGAGGAAACTCCTTGTATCTTCTTGAAGCTTCTAGAATTCCTTTTGTTGTTGCTATCAGCTTTCTGTGTCTCTTGCACATAGGCAATGGCTGCCTGCATTAGCATATAAATGTCTCTGGCCACCCGTCTGGGGCAAGCAACAAAACTGTCTTTCCATTTCCTAGAACTTGGTCACGTGTCACAGCTCTGATTTGGGTTTTACAGTTCTCAATTGTAACATTACATACATGTGGAACCTTTTGCTTTACATATTTACCGGACTTGTAGTCTACATGTAGGCCCGTGTTACACGTGTGTGACCCTATGTTCCTCTGTGACAGCCCCCCTGAACCTACAGGAAAGGGCAGGATATAAATCAAAACAAACAAAAAAAGATTTTGTACTAATTTTTAAAACTGGCCCCCGGGAGGGAAAGTTCCCCACTCTGCTCTGGCCTTTCAACCTGTCAGCTTCTCACATTTCACATCTTTTATGGATACTGTCCCATCTCTGAGTGCAGGACTCAGCCCTTTGCTTCCCCAGCAAGGTAAACCTCCAATTAGTTTTCTCTTGCTTCTCACTCTGTTGGATCTTTTAGGTCCTCTGCAGATTCTGATGGTCTAACTTTACACTCTAGAAGCCATTCCACTACTGATGTTTATGCTCTTGGAGTGCATTCCCAAGAGACTCTTCTCTTTGGTATATTATTTGTTAGAGGAATTTGCACTGATGGATTTTAATTGTTCCTATGTTCCCTCCCCCGTTTCAAAAGCTCCTCCCACTTCAAAATATAGTCAGTCTCGTATTATGCATTTATTTTTTCTTATCAGTAATACATTTTTTCCCCCCAGACAGACAGTGGGGGATTAATTCCCTAAGGGGGGAATCACCTTAATTCCCCTCCTGCAGCAATTCAGGCAGACTGATAAATGCAGATTAATCTCTTCACACAATACCAGAAATACGGAACGTGGTTTTAGCATGAATGTCAACCCTTACTTTTCATGACTCAACCTGCATCCCACCCCGTGCATTCTGCAACCTATACTTTGCACACACACCCAAAAAAGGCAAGGGGAGGTTTTTCCCATGCTAAACATCTCATGTGAATGTGCCCTTGGTGCCAGCAATACTGAAAACGAGAAGCATGTATCTGGCTAATGCTAACCCGGGTTAGGAGACACCTAGGAGGTGGGTGCTTTGCTCATCCCTCTGAAGCTTTGTGGTTATAAAATTCAGTACTGATGTTATGAAGTTGATTTTTCTTCCCTTTCTCCATCAAGCACTCTTTCTGAACCACTAAGAAAGCGCTAACCGGTTCTAACGAAAGGAAGAAAGAAGATGATCCACCTCTAGTTTGCTTTCTATGAGTTTTAATCCTAGTAGCGTGTGGCTTTCCCCAGACAGCTTCGCTTGCAGAGGGAGCTAGTGAGTTTCTATTTCAAGGCTCCTGGGCCTTTTCTATGGTCTTGCTCTGCCCCTAGTGAGCAACTGCTGCCTTGTTGAGATTCAGGCATTGCTTTGGGTCAGCGAGTTAACGCACACCGACTATGGGGTTTAATCACAGATTTCTAGCCCCCTCTAGCGGTCAACAGCCAGGAAGTTTTCCCAGTTGTGGCAATAATGCACTTTCTTGCGCTACAGAACTAACCGGCTGAAGGGAAACAGAAATCATTCAGGTGGCCTGAGTGATCGCTTGGGATTGCACATGGAGAGAAAAAGGTTTGGTTTAAGTGTCACCCATATGGAGAAGGCCCAGAGCTGGCCAGGAGCGGAAAGCAGCTGGCTGGTCACTATGGTAACCCTAGCACTCCCCCCTCCACCCCCATTCTGGGACCGTTGTCTCACCTCGGAGTCCACACGCTACTGACACCGTTGTTCCCACCCAGAAGTCATGAGATCATGACTTCCAGGAGGGGTGCGTGAAAGCGGCAGCAGCGGGTGGAAGATACAGGACAAAAACCATGAAAATAAAGGACAACAGAGAAACCCTCCAAAAAGAGAAAAACAGGATTGTTCTGTATAAAACAGGCCCCATGGCCACCCCTTCCCCGAGTGCTTAAGAAGTGGGCTCAGGATGGGGAGGCTCCAGATCATGGGTCCGTGACATGGATCCATTCCCTCTCCTTGCGCGCATGCCCTCATCGCCTAAGTCAAGAACGTAAGTAGCGCCGTACTGGGTCAGACCAATGGTCCATCGAGCCCAGCATCCTGTCTCCGACAGCAGCCAATCTCAGTCGCCTGGAAGTACCCCCCAACAGGCCACTATGGGGCAATTCATCCCCTGCTGTTCAGTCCCAGCTCCCAACAGCAAGAGGCTACGTTCCCCAAACCTACCTGGCTAACAGACCTATCCTCCAGAAACCTGTCCACCCCTCTGTTCAATGCTCAAGGGTAGGGCCAGATCCAGGAATTGGAAAGGGGCCAAAGAGAAGACAGCCATGGGCCAGATTTGACCCTCAGGCTAGAGGATCCCCCACTCCATGCGGGAGAAAATCCACATTCCCAGGCTCCCCAGCTGCAAAGTAACCCCACTCGCTTCCCTTACCTTGCCTGTGGCTCCATGGGAGACATAGTGGGCTCCCTCTTTCTGGGCAATCTCCACCTGCTTCTGGGCAATGCAAGGCCTGGCGAGGGCAGTGCCCAAGAGGTACCGGTCCTCATAGATGGCATTGGCTTGGATTGCCAGCCAGATGTACTTCTCCACAAACTCTTGGCGGAGGTCTTCAATGTAAACCTGCGGAGGAAGGAGAGAGAGTCACAAGCAGTGAGAGGGGCCAGGGCTGATGGGTACAGTTAGGACCAGGGAAGGCCCGACCGTCTCTCCATAGGGAAGGAGCCTTCTGGAGGGGCGGTACCTGGGATTTCTGCTCCCTCCTGATCTACAGAACACCCTAGGCCAGTTCCGAGGCAGCGATAACAAGAGTCCATTTGTTGTCCCTTCAGGCTGGTCTCTAGTTTTGCCCCCTGACCGCAGACAATTTTCCTTCTGTAGCAGGGCGTGGCTGCTCACTGCCACTTGCCCCTTCATCCCACTCTCCCATCACTTCCAAGGCCAGTGTCCTCTCTAAACCAAGGGTAGTCAGACCTTGTGCACATGGGCCACTTGATCCTGGTAGCAACTTAAGGGGGAAATCTACCTCTCCTGCTGGCTCTGATGCTCCAGGTCAGGACCCGTCCCACTGGCTCCCAGCTCTAGGGCACCTCAGCAACTGGTCTCAAGAGTGGAGAGGAGCCGGGGCCCTTTAAAGAGAGCTTTTTCCACCACACTGAAGGAACACTCCTAGCCCATCTCCTCATCAGAGACCCCCTGGAACGCCAGCTCTGCTTTCCTCCCTAGAGGCGATCTCCGAGAGGCTGGTCCCCTCTCCCAACACCATGATCTCCTGGAGACCAGCTTGTAGGGTGGCCGGATATGCAAATTTTAAGAGGGCACTTATGAGAAATACAGGTTTCAGGGCTGCAATGGCTCCAATGCAGCCCTGCAACCTGTATATCTCATAAGTGCCCTCTTAAAATTTGCATATCCGGCCACCCTACAAGCGTGCGACCTACCTCATGATCATCAACAATCCCCATGACAGCCATCTCCCTCATTCAGGGCCACGAGGTTTGCAGAGAATAGACAAACCAATTACAATTGGTTGACAGTTACACCCTTCCTCTTCCATCACGCCTTCCCTAGCATCTCACCCCAATAGATGGTTCCTTTAGGCTTTCCCTTACATTGTCCTATCCTGCAGGATCCCCCCACCCTTTAACCAAGCTAAGCATGTGCACTTGCAACTTTTTGGCTACATGAACAGATCCTTCCCCTCATCTCCCCACCCCTCGTCCATTCAAGATCGGAAGCCCCTTGGGGCAGGGACCGGTCTTTCAGCACCAGGCACATTGCTTGTGCTATATAAATAATTAACAGCAATAATAAACGCCAAGTAGGAAACGGATAAAAGGGGTGGATTATTTTAACTGATTTTTTCCTTAAAAAAAAGAGAAAAGACCAGGTGAGGAAATGAGGACCACAAGAGGAGGAACTGGATGCATAAGCGCTGCCATACTGTGTCACTCTGATAGTCCATCTGGCCCAGTATCCTGTCTCCAACAGTGGCAACTTTGGTTGCTTCAGAGGAGTGCCCAACAGGTCACAATGGAGTGAGTTCCCTGCCATCCACTCCTAGCCCCCCCAATAGTTAGAGGTTTCATCGCCCGACCAATAGCCATTTATGGACCATTTATGCAAGAGAGGACAGGGAACCCAAGGAGACAAGAAGCTAGGGGGAATTCCTGTGGAGAGCGGTCACTGGGCTAGATTCTGAATTTAGGATTTGGCCATTTGCTTCCAGGGGGCTGTATTCTGAAGTGGGAAGAGGCTGTTCCCCCCCATGTCCAGAACTCTCCATCTCCGATTCTGAAGATGCTCTCACCCCCATTCATTTTGGCAATTTGACACATCTGCGGTTGCTGTTAACCTAGCGTGGGCTGGAGCGCGGCACACAACGTGTGTAGCAGAGTGAGCGAATCTGGACTTGCAGAGGTAAATCAGGACCCACCTAGGAACACAACATAAAGGCGCTCTCCCATTCAAGCAAAAGGCCTGCAAGGTTGCTACTCCCCCCCACCCCCAACGAGGAAGCCTAGAGGGGCTGAGCCACATTGGAAAGGGGGTGGGGCAAAGGGGTTTCCACGCCTCTTTCTGACGTAACTCCACCCATTATCGGGCATCATGACATCACTGCTCTCCGCAGGGACCACGTCAAAAGGAAGCAGGAAAGTCTCCATGGCCCGCCCCCTTTCTACCTAGATTCTCCGGGCTAGCCAAGACACCCATAGCGGACCCAGAGAAGTTGAGACTTCCCTGAGAGCCCAAACATCCTAGGTCACAGTCCAGCAAAATCCAGAGAGGCGACAACCCTGGAAGGCTGTGGAATAATATACAGAAAGCAAAGCAGTTAACAAATCCAACCTGACAGCCCCACACGAATAGGTGTTCTCCCCTTCATAGCACCCAACACACGGTCACCGCGCAGGGAACTCTCGCCCATGGCAGGTTATCAGAACACAGAGCCTGCCGTGTGGACCAACAGGTTCCCACAGGTTTGCGTTCTGTCCGTTAGCTTGTGCGTAGCACCTTTGTGTATGTGGGACTCCAGTACCGTAGAGACGCAGGCAAAATGCTTCAGGCGTGGAAGCAAGCATACCATTGCAAAGCTCTGGTTGTATCTTTATGCACTCACAACACGTGGGTGGGTGCAACCCACCGATTTGTGGACACACGCGTGGTTAATGTACCATTGGTTAACACCCTACGATGAGCAGAGTTCTTGGATGCACGTGTATCAAACAGCAAGTGAAGGATGTGTGTTTAGAGACGGTCAACGCAGAGCATGTTAGGGTCCTAGCCTGCCATCGGATTTTCAGTCCCCAGCAAAGAGAAAGGGGTTGCAAGTCCTTGAGGATTTAAACACGATAGGAGTGCAGCAATTACCTTTCGGGCTCCCAGATCCAGGGCTTTCTTTCTTGCTTCTTCAAAGTTTTCAACTTGCCCGATGTTGGCCTGGGAATGAAAAATTAAGAAGAGCATAAAACAAGAGATACAGGATCTGATCTCAGCCTTGCTGGGCAGTGACTGCTATTTGGAGTAACTGACGAAGCCTTTGGGGGACAGGCAAGAGAGCCACTTTGTGAGAGAAGGTGGCAGGGCTTCCTGGGACCACAGGTTGCAGGAAAAGAAGGAGAGTTTTTTAAATTCAAGACAGAGGGTCGGTCGACTTCCAGAGTTCAGCCAGTCCACAGCAATGGGTACGTAGCACCCAGGTTCACCGTTAGCACAGGAGCAAGCCTCGCTGACATAGAGGAGATGCCACACCAGTGCTAATTGCTAGTACAGGCTCTGTTGCAGGGATGGGAACCTTTTCCTGCCCGGGGGGCCATTTTGAAAACTAGTACAAGCTCTAAAAGATGGATAGGAATTGGGAGCGGAGGTGCTTAAGGAGGGAAGGAAGAAAAGGCTACAGATCATGGATCTTTGCCATGTGTCCATCCCTTTACCCTGGAGAGCATGTCCTTATCTCTGCTCCCTTCCCCCAAGCGCCCTCTTTCAGTGCTTGAGGATCCAGGGGCCAGATCCAGGCACTGGAAAGAAATCTCAGTCATGGGTTGGATTTGAAACAGAGGCTGGAGGATCCCTGCCCTTGCTCTATCAGCATGCAAACATGGCCACTGGCTCTTTGAAATGCTGACTCCATCCCACCCTTAGAGAGAACCTGCCCCTTGGGGATGTGGCAAGGTGGCCAGTGGCAGCAGTTCCATCCCCCCAGTCCCCAGACTCCGTGCATTCAGAACATCTCCCACCCAGGGGAATTCTAAATAATAATATGGATGATTAAACTGTGGCTTGGAAGCAGCATGCCGCTCTTGGGCAGGTCAGGCACAGCGCTCGCATTGAAGCAGATCCTGGGCCCCACATTGCCTTAATAGTCCTACTCCTTATTTCATTGCACCCCCGTCTCAGCAGCCGATTCCCAGCTGCTCCTCAGAATCTCAGCAGTCAGGGCCACAGATCTCCGGCACCAACAGCAAATCACAAAGCAGGAGCAGTGGGGAGATGGAGTCTTGTCTCAGTATTCACGAGCACGACTAAGACTACGTGCACACGCATGCATGCATCTCTTGGGCAGATGAAGAATTTGGTAGGCTGCTCTTGGGGTTTGGGAGCTTCGGCCACCCCTGGCCTAGATGAACGGCAATGTGCACACCAAGACAGTGCAGGGGAACGGTGATTTTGCTTCCCCGTGATGCTGCAAACTTGTACGATTGACCTTAGCAGCCTACTTTGTGGTGGAGCAGCTCTTTCTCCTGCGCTGGAGTTAAAAGATGCTTTTTCTTGTTTATCAACTTTTACCAGATTTGCCAATAGGCATAACTACGCCACCCCCTTATAGCCCCTCCCTGCTGATCAACCTTCAGGCTCCCAGCTAACCACTCCAGAACCAATAGCATGGCCCAGGAGCAGGATTTCTACCTCTCAGATTCTCTAACACTCTGGGGTTTGACCCAGACTACCTACGCTCTGGGAGAAACCTGGATTTCTCCTGGTCAGGCACGGAACTCCTGTAACGCAGAGAAATCAAGGCTTCCGGGTCAATCGCATCTGAATGGGTCACAGGGGCTTTCCCACGCCCTTTCCAATGTGGCCTTGCCCCCCCCCCCCATGAAGCATCATGACCCTCAAGAGGTGCGACAGTCTCTCAACCTCACCCCCTGCCAACATGGCAAACCCGTTGCAGACGGATGTGATCTCATGATACTCCATAAGGAAAGGGGTTACATTAGAAAGAGGAATGACAGCCCCATGTTCCCACCCACTCTGGGTGAAAGTCCGGAGGGAGGTGGTAACCCTATCCGCGAGAGCCTTCCTTTTGAATGTTCATTGGCTCCAGCAGAGGCCATCACAATTCCCCCATGGAACCTAGTTTACAGTAGTTCTTACGACTGCCTGCCCCTGGCACATTGGTTTGAACAAGGGCCTTATTAATGACCATCTCCTAGCCCGACTGCTTGGCAAAAGTCCGAGAGACAGTCCTTGGCCACGCTCCAGACCCCATTCTGGAGCAAGTGGTTTTTGGAACATGGCCCTGAACTTTGCCCATCACGGTGGGCGAGGCAGGGTGTCTACCTCCACCCACGTACATTCCCTGCTCATGAGCGCTGGCTGTTCTCCCTCTCTCATGCTGTCAGGACAATGTCCCAGCATCCTCTAGGTTGTCAGATTAACAGTTAGTTAAAAATTAGAGGCTCCAGGCTGGAGCAGGGCTATTAGCCAGGTGTGCCAAACGGTGACTCTTGGGTCAGTGAGCTCGGAATGCTCCCCAGACAATGTTTAACTAGCGGGACGGTTCCCCTCGCAGGCTTGCCTATTAGACAGACAGAAGCAGAGGACAGCGGCCTGCAGCCCAGGGTGCGCTGCATGGGTGCTCCGTCACCCCGTTACCACAGACAGCATGGCTTCCCCAAACCTGCCGTGCTCCAGAAGGGGAGGCCAGGCTCTCCCCTTATTGCAGTCCCTCCAAGCAGTTATTCACAAGCTCATAAATCCTTACGACTAGCAAACCTAAGGCCCTGAGCAAGCTCATTCCAGCAGCTAGAGCAGGGTGGGCAGATTCATAGTTGGATGGGGTTGGATGGAGCCTCCGGAGTTCGAGGTTGTGAAGACTCAGCCTTGTCCTGATTTTTTGAATCAGTTTCAGTTGGCGTCACCCACCAAGGAGGGAAAACGTCCGTGGGGAAATGCAGGCAACCAGTTATAAACTGGAGCCATGTCCATCCTGGTTGGTGAAAGCCAGCCTAGGAGAGACTGGGTCTCTGCTGTCTGGGATGGCCAGCCCCTCTCGACAGGAGGGCAGGCTACCAGACGGGTTTTTTGAGCAGGGGCCAGACGACGGCTCTTTTAAGAACATCACTTGACTGCGGGTGAAAACAGACATGCATCTTAACTCCACGTTAAGATCGCTCATGCATGTTGCAGGGATGCATAGGGCGCCAGTACAGCCCTGCAACATGCATGAGAAATGTTAACATGGAAGCGCAGTTCCGTGCACGTCTATTTTCACCCACTGACTCCTTGGACAGCTATCGCCCCATCACCAAGTCTCGAGACCGTGCTTGTGGCGTTGATCAACACTCTTCCCCGAGAGATCAACAGGGGGAAGCTGTATCCAGAGTGGGAAGATGCCCACTCTGGAGGAAGTGCTCACCGTTCCGGGGCAGAAGGGAAGGAAGCAGAAAGGGGTTGAAATTAAAGCTTTTACACCAGGGCCCATTCTGACCTAGCAACGTCCCACCCTGAGCAGCAGTAGGATTTCAACGAGAGCAGCTCACCAGGTAAGCAATGACATCATAACCCTGTTCCTTCAGCCAAACCAGGATGCAGGAGGTGTCCAGGCCTCCGCTGTAGGCAAGAACCACGGTGCCTTTGGAGTCGGACATTGTATCTGCAGAAAACAAGGAAGCCTGGTCAGGTACCAGCTGCTTCTCTGGGGCCACTGCACAGCTTGGTGCCTGGTAAGACTTTGGTCTGTCTTTTTTTTTTTAAAAAAAGGGGGGGGTGGAGAAGGAAAGAGAGGGTAGAATTTGGCCCCAGTCCACTTCCCTACTGCCCAACATTTCAATCAGCCAAAAAGGGACAAGTCCCAATCCCTTGGCCAATAAGTCCCACCCATCAGTGGAACGCCCATTTGTTTTAGGAGAACAGAAACAGGCATCCTTCCTGTGGAATTTAAAGCCCCACCCATCAGTAATAAACTCCACCCCCTCATGCACTTAAACACCCCCCACACACACACACCACACATTCCAAGTGCATAAAGAGGGACAGGCTCTCCCCTGCTTCTCATCCCACTGAGTTTCTTGTCATTCCATCCTCTCCCCATTGCCTTCTCAAGTGCATTTTTGTGTGTCGGCCAGGAAAGAGGTGCCCAAGGCCTTTTTGTTTCTCACTCCTGAAAGAGGGACTTTGATCTCCTGAAAAAGGGACAGTGGGATTCAGCACCCGAAGAGGGACTATTGGGGCATGTGGGTACCATCAAGGAGCACGTTTTCCCTGCAGGTACCATGAAATGTAAAGCCACTCACAGACTGGCTTGTGTGAATGTCTACTTCAGCCCTGGATGGGATCAGAGCTACCTGAAGGTGCACCACAAGGATGGGCTGCAAACGGAGCTCCAGTGAGTGGATGTTCGGAGCAGGCAGGTGGTCACTGGATAGTGAGGGGCTTCTACTGGAGACAGGGGTTTCTTGCTCCCGCCATCCCACAAAAAGTAACTGATCAGCAGAAAGGCAAAGCCCACCCACCGCTGCCCCTTGCATTGCAAGACCCAGACCAGGGCTTGCCACGGAGGCAGGACACAGTCTTCCAATTCAGAGAACCAGAATACCGTGTGGTGAGATTGTGGCAACATGTGTCAGCTTCTCATGGGAGCCTGCGGGTTCTCAGTTCCAGCTGACATGGCCCTCACTAACGCACCATCCCAAGAGGAAGCTTTTGTCCCAATAAATCGGACCCTTCTGGGAAGCAGCCTCGCAACTCAGCCAATCGTGGTCTTCATGAAAACCCCAAACCAAGCAACATGGAAGAATGAGAGAAGCGGCTTGGAGGTTACCTTTGTCTTGCCAGTCGATCTAGAACCCTTCAAGTCCTCAGCAAGGGCCCTGCAAAGGGGGAATGAAAAGCGACCGATGAGCAACAGATTGGGCCACACGGAGGCAACCGGGGCAGCAGTTTAGACGGACTCCCAGTCGCAAGCCAGCAACATGATTGAACGTGCTCCCTTCCTGTTCAGTGATGCAGAGGGGACAGACGAGGTCTTTCAAACCTAACTCTGGCAGGATGGATCTTGATTCAGCACGTGGCAGGATCCGCCCTGCCACAGCAGGCCACTGAGTCATTCGACCGCCTTTCCTCCCCAGGTTACTGTGTGCACAAACAGCTGGGCAGCATTTTGCAGCGGGGACAGCATATGGACGGCTGCACAGAGAGGCATACCCCCAGCGCCACCTCCCCCACTTTTATTACTCTGACAACGCTGCAAAGACACATGAAATAAGAATATAGGGGGGGGGGGAAACAAACTGCAGACAGACCCCACAGTAAGAACTATTTAGCAATGGAATCGGTTACAGCGGGTGCAATCTCTCTCCTTTTGTAGTCTATGGGAGATTAGCCATTGACTTCAATAGGACCTGGATTGCACCCAGACTCTCCTTCCTTGGATGTTTTCAAAACTAAGGAAATACCAGTTTAGGACAGAGCACTGGTAGATCCTGTTTTTAAACCAGGTTGTCCCCAGGAAATTGAGGGGGGAAATAAAGTAACATACTAAATGAAAACTATTTAGCCACTTCCGCAATAATATGATCCATTTAACTTTAAAGAAAATAAACAAAAAGAGTCTCAAAGCTGCATGCTAAAATTGTCTTAACTACATTAAAAACAGAAAGTTAAATTCTGGCCACTTAGCCTTTTTATTAAACAATGAAACTTACGTGTTTGTGCAGCAAACAAAGAAAGGAAGTTCCCAGTTCAGAACTTACATTCTCAATTATTGAACATCTCATCTTTTCAAGCCATGATCAGATAACCTAAGGCCAGGGTACAGAGCAGGCAATCAAGAGCAGGTGGCGCTGCAGGCCAGTGGCACAGCTAGCAGGGTGGTGGGGGACTCAGTGGCCAAGTGTGGTTAGGAGATCATCAGGTGTTTTCAGACAAGTGCCTCCAACCCAGTACCCACCATTCTTGTGTGAAAAAAAACCCCACTGGTAACCAAAGGTTAACCAGTGACTACCAAGTGGGTAATGCACTTGTCTGAACACTAGGGGTGGTATCAGATCAATCCGATAACACCGATAATGGCTGGCATCAGATTAATCCGATAATTGTCGGTATCGGAATACCGGATTTTTAACATTGCCGGATTTACCAGATTTTTTTTACATCGCCACCATTTAACAGCAGCCACAACGTAAAAAAACCAGTAGAATTTCCAATGTTAAAAATCCAGTATTCCGATACCAATAAATCCAGTATCGGGAAATCCGATACCAGTAAGTCCAGTATCGGGTAATCCCCCTGGAGTCCCACTCCCACAGTGAAGCTGGTAACAACTGAGTCAAACTGGCTTTGTGTTGGTAAGCAAGAACTTGCCAATCTCCTTGCTGAATGACTAATTTACAAGAAGGGCCAAGGCAAATGAATGACAGGATAAACACTTGGGGGTATTTGTAGCGCCAATAACTGATGGGCTTTCTAGGGACGTGCAGGGAAGCTAAGCTAGGATCTCCCAGAAGGTTTCTCAGATTGCTCTTTTTATTTCACACCAATTCCATGTGATCTTCCTTATCAGAGCAACGGCTGCTCTATGGGGACGGGGAAGCGTTCATCAAAGCTCTGGTGCCTGCTGCCCAGCTAGAAATCGGTCTTGCCTGGCTCCATGTGTCCCGGCCTCCCTTCCCCAGCTCCTCAGTTCAGCTGGAGGAGACTGGAGGTGGGGAGCATAACTTTTCAGATTTGTTACATGTAGAAGCAGGAAAGAGCTCAATTGTTCTCTTGGACACAGAGGGCGTTTTCACGCAGACATGGGGGGTGCTAGACCCTGGCGCACGCCTGGGGGTGCACCCCCGCAACTGCCAGCTTACAGCCTTGCCCGAGACTATATTCAATGGACCCAGCGCTACCCATGCCCACACAGCACCACATGCACCAGAGAGTTGCAGGAGGCTCACCTGATTCTCTGGGCTGCCGCCCGCAACTCCATGGTGTTGCCCGGGGCAAGCCCTGGCTAAGAGCGGAGCTCCAGTGGCCGCCCATCAAAGAGACGGACAGCAGCTCCGCATCTGGTCGGTGCCCCAAGGTTGGGCTGCCTGCTCTGTTGCTGGTGCTCCTGGATGTTCGGGAGTACCACCGGCGGCAGGGACAGCCTCCCCACCTCTGCTCCACCTGCACAGAGACCACCTTTTTTAAAGGGACGGTGCATAGGTCAATGGAGCACGTGCCACCCCACTTCAGAAGGGTGTCTGGATGGGTGGACCCTCGTGGGAGCATCGCAGCTAAGAGTAGCCCAAAAATGTGGAGGCCTTACAGCTTCCCTGTTCCTACACTCTAGCCCCCTCCGCTTCTGGTCCCTGCAATTCCTCTGCCACGCCTCTCCCAGCCCCCTGGCCAGCCAAACCCCCTCCCTGACTGGCTTCTGCCCAAATGGGATTTAACAAGGCCAGCTCCAGGCAGAGGCCCACATACAGACTGCGTGCAGGGGGTCATGAAGACAGGGGAGCCAAGCTGAAGTGCTGTGTGAGGGAGTAGAAAGCGGGGCTGAAAGTGAGCCCCCTTCCCCCAAATGTCCACTGTCCAGGCTCCACAAAATCCTTGAGCAAAGCCTGTTGGCAAATCCCCTACCAGCCAGCTCAGCTTTCTGGGAACAGAGCCATTGTGTGCATGGATTCACTGACCAGGCTCACCCCCTCAGCACAGGAGCAAGGTCTGAGTCAGCGGGGTCACCTCCGGGCTGAACTTTCGTGCTGAGTTCTGGTGCAGCTGGGGATGGTGACCTGGGTGCCAATGAGTAGCATTTCCACGGCTTGGCACCTTGGAGGGAGAGGTCAGCTGCCTGAAGTGGGCAGAGGATCAGACAAACCACTGGGACTCCTGCAGCCAGATTTCCCCATGCTCTTTTACATGCAGAGCTTTGGGAGAAGGAGGCCGGAGGGAGACTGAGAAACACAGGCCCTCATTCAGGTTCAACAGGAAATAAGTCCAGAGGGTGGAGACATTCTGGCCATCGGTGCGGGAACAACTAGGCACTTTCACTTCCTCCTGTCAGCCAAGTGCTCTGAGGGCGTAAGCTGGCAGAGCATAATGGAGCTCAGCCACTTTACGCCAACAGCAGAGAATGTGGCTCATAAGCTTCTAGCTTCTCAAGCAAAACACAGACAGACTTAACGGTTCAGTAACCAGCCCATTCCCGCAAGCCCCGGCAGTGACTCATCTTTCCGAAGCCTTCACCACCCACCCTGCAAAGTTCAGCATTGCCCAAGCATCGCTGGAGCAGATAAGCAGAGTGGCACCCGAGAGGGGATTATTTTCAAGCTCAGGATCACACACTCCAGTGCGCAGGGCGGGGGTGTAATCCGGAGGAATGCAAGAAGCCACTTACCCACCCGACAGGAGCTGGCATGTCATGGGAAGCTACCAAAGACACTCCATTTCCCCTTTATTAGAAGAGACACTTATCAACTAAAAGCAATTGCCACATGAACGCACAACGTAAAACTGACCTGCAGAACTCACTGCCACCGGATGTTGGGGGGAAGGGGAGGCCAACATCATAACAGTTCAAAAAAAGGATTAGGCAAATTGTTAAAAGTCATTGACAAATTGGAGCAAGTTCAGAGGAGTGCGATAAAAATGCTGAAGGGTCTGGGAAGCAAATCTTTGAAGGAAAGGTTGAAGGAATTGGGTTTGTTTAGCCTAGCAAAGAGGAGATTTAAGGGAGACATGATACCAGTCATCAAAAACCTAAAAGGGCTGCCTGCCACCAAGGAACTGTACTACACTGTTCCAGAGGGCAGGCCTAGAAACAATGGGGTCACGTTAGAGGAAGGTAGATTTTGGTTAAACAACAGTAAGAGCTATACAGCAACGGAACATGTTGCCTAGGGAGGTTGCAGGCTCTTCTTTGCTAGAAGTTTTTCTCTTTAAAACAAAAAAAGGAAAAAAAGGCACGACCAGCTCTCTCTCAGAGATATTCTAGCTGTAATCATCCTGCATCCAAGCAGGGGCTTGGACTAGCTGATCCTCAAAGTCCTTTCCAACGCCAACATTCTAAGATTCTACTGCGTGGTGTGGCAAACGGCCCACTCGTGAAGGCAGGAAGTTGGTGCTTGCAGGGATAGGAAGTCCCCCACTTTCTTGCAGGATCAGGGCTGTTAACCTCCTGCCACTCTGTTCTTCCCCAAATACCAGTTTCCTTCACCTTTTATTTCACCAGTCGTGCAGACAGAATGTAGAGTTTTCCTGCTAATCCCTCTTCTCCCTTCATTCCCTTGCTGCTAGGGTTGGGGGCATCATACCTTCAGGGCCCTCAGTCCTCGACACCACTGTTTGGGCTTCACTCTTCCCCTGTCTTGACTGCCTCCTTTTACCATTTGGACCCTTGTTTCCAGGAAGCTTGACAGCTCAACATGTCCTCTCTAGCAGCTTGCCTGACTCTTTAGCCTTTCCCTTTTTATACCCCTCTATAGTGGGACTATAGGGATGGGTAGGCTGCCCTTATTTAATTATATCCCTCCCTTTTCCAAAGGCTCAAGGTGGTTTACGGAAAAAACACAAAATAGTAAAAATATAATACCACCCCTCCCCCCCCGAAATCCCTACCCTCATCCCAAAGACCCCACCCAACCTGCCCCTATCCCCACCTGCCAAAAGCTTTGCCAAACACAAAGGTTTCCCACCACCTCCAGAATACGCTCAGGCTTGGACAAGCCTCAGGAGTAAAGGAGTTTCAAAGTACGGGGGCAACAAGCAGGCCCCGTTGTACGGTCAAAATCGGCCAGTGGTACCTGCAAGAGGGACTCCTTGCCGACCGCAGGGGCTGCAATGGAAGGAAAGAAAGGCGGTCTTTCAGACAGGTGGGGCCCAAGCCATTTAGAGCTTTGAAAGGTCAAAACCAGCACCTTGAATTGTGCCCGAAAAGCTATAGGAAGCCCGTGCAGATTTCAGAGCGCAAGTGTAACGTATTCACAGCGACCCACCCCTGAAAGGAGCCACGTCACCACGTTCTGCACCAGCTGCAGCTTCCGAACCGTCACCAAGGGCAGCCCCGCGGAGAGCACGTAGGGTCTTCGAGGGGCAGAGCCTGCTTATCACACATGGATCATACAGGACGGACGCCAGGATGGTCAGGGAGTACTAGCACCATGTTCAGGGGCTCCCTGGAGAGCTCGCATCCCAAATTGATAAGGAAACCATGTCAGAAAGGCGAAGGCTTGGATTCCCAAGAGCCAAAAATCAGGGAACATGTAAGCATCAAAGTGAGGGCGCTTACATACAGAACAGAATTTCCTGGGGGGTAACTACACCCTGTGTGTGTTAGTTCATGTGTCCACTAACATTGAGCTGGGAGTTCCAGGTGGGCACATGAACACGGAGGTCCTTTTGGAGCACAGTATGCCACTTTAGCCCTTTGTTCAATGTTCATGGATAGGTGTGGCTTCAAATATCTACAGCTCATTCACACAACCTTCCCGCTCCCCCACCCTTTCCGAATTCACTATTTGTTCCCTTCATCTGTCTCGTGGCAGTGCACTCACATAACTGCATCCAAGGACGCACATGAGATCATAAAGGAGCACAGGGAGTGGGAAGTTGTTCACACAACACTCAGAATGTGGGCTTGTACCACTAGCCATAGCCACTCTAAAAGAGGGTTGTGTGGATGTACTCGGTTAATAATAAGTTTATACCCCTCAGGGTCATTAATCCCTGGGTTGAGGTGACTACATGAACAGCTTTATCCCTGGTTAAAACGCTCTGGGGGTTCATCCACACAACAATCTTGTGGTGGGTAGAGGCACAAACCTGCATTCCGAATGTTGCGTGCAACCCTACCACCGGTGCTCCTTGATGATCCCTTGCTCTCCGACACTTGACACAAGGGGTGGGGCATTGAAATGAAAGGGAACCAGCAGCTGTGTGAATGCATAATGCATTGCTACTGGGCAAGGCAAACTCAGATTACAGAACAAGTGGTAAGTCTGCAAGGGGTGCGTGTGTGTGTTGTGCAAGTGCTAGGATTGCCACCTCTTGCGCTTTTAACCCCAAATTCCCATTTTAGCCTATGGGAATATCATGATCAAAACTCTGCGAAGTGGCAACTGTAAGGCAATGGAGGGCAAATTACCCCTGGAACTAGCCCTATCCAGGGGTAGTTTACCCCCCAAAAGGTCTCTTTCATGTGAATGTGCTCATCATCATCATCTAAAAATCTGGCTGTTAACATGCTCAACATCTCTTTTGCTAGTAAATTGACTTTGGAGTGACTTGTCAGAAGAGACCGTGTGGGGCAGAGGCAGCATTCCAGCTTAGGAAGCCCAGGATGCCAGCGTGGTGTTCATTCAGCAAAGCTGCATAGTCCCTGCAAGGAACAAGGAAACAGGGAACTGCCCAAGATTACAGAGAGGGACACAGCCTGCCCCTCTACAGAGCAGTGGCTCTTGAACTTTTGCAGCTTCTGGGGCCTGTGCCAATAAGACGGAGTCTGTTCCGGGCAGGAGAGGCATTTCCTACGTTGCACAGAGTTAGGAAAAGAAGAACAAAAAGAGAAAGCAACCAAAACTGATGAGTCAGAGAGGGAAAGTCCAGGGGCCTTTTGCATATTGCCCAAGGCTCTGGGGCCGTTTGCTTAGGAACAGAGGCCTCCACCCTTTTACCAGAACCTTTAAAGCACGGCTCCCCAAACTTTGGCTGCTTGCTCAACACTCCGAGAACCTCTGCCATAGGGCTGTAAACAAATAATGGATGTTTTTAAGGGAGGGGACGAGTATCTTTGAGAAGCTTTACAAAAATCTCAACACTTTGACAGAGGAAAGTCCTTGGCGCTGCTTAAGAATCAGAAAGGACATTTCAAAGATCTCCTGTTTCAGCCCCCCAAGGCCAAGAACAAGAAACAGACCAACTCCCTAAACACAATTGCTCCTCTTTCCCTCCCTTCCTCCAAATCCCCCCTAAAAAGCCTACCTCTTCCATCAGGTGATCCCTAGCTCCTCCCCCCCCCAGACTGCTCTACGGCAAGGATGGAGAAGCTCAGGCTCAGCGGCCAAAGGTGGCCTGCAACTCGCTTTCATGTGCCCCCGCCGCTTGCCCTGTCTCTGGAATCCAGTTCCCAAGCACTGGAACTTGGGTTAAGGGAGCAGAGATGAGGGCATGCACACAAGAACAGGGGACAGATCCATGATTTGGAAACTCTTCTTCCCGAGTGCACCCCTGGCCCCAACTTCTATGCAGCCCTCAGAGCTTGTGCTAAATTTCAAAGTGGCCCGGGGGGTAGGGACATATAGGTTCCCCACTTCCACCCTATTGTCTTTTAGTATCCTCTGCTCCCCTGTAACCAAGCTAAGCACTTGCACCTGCAACTTCTCCACTTCATGAATGTCACCCTGTCTTCCGCTCTCATTTGACTCTCCTCCCTTGTCCCTCCTATATTGTAAGCCCCTCAGGGCAGGGACTTGGTCTCTAATTGATGATCATTCAATGCCAGGTATATTACTGGCACAATAGAAATACTCAACACTCTGAAGAGCAAGGGGGGGGGGGGGAGGAGATGGGGGTGCACTTAAGGATAATGAAGCAGCTGGAAGAGAAAGGGTGCTGTGAAAATGCCCTTCTACATCCTGCAATCTCACTACAGCTGAGTTTCAATTGCTCTTCTTAAAGCCCCAGCTGCTGGAGTCATGCTATTACAGGACGGCCTCAGCTTTTATTTCCAGAACAAGAATGTCTCTCTCAGGGGAGAAAACAGCACAAGGCAAAGGCTGGTAGAGGCAGCCCCTCTGCACTATTTTTTTTTTATGGGGGCGGCACAAGAATTCAATCGTTTTTATACAGTCTTCAGAAGCACCCAGAAGTGCCAGTGCTCCCAGATGTTTACAATACCTGGAACAACTGCCCCCATCCCTTGCCCCCTGGCACAGAGGTCCCAAAACGGAGGGTGAGATGCCCAAGCAAATTCATGGCATCTGCAGATGAGGGTCACACACCCAACCAAACCCGGCCTGGAGTCACAGGATTAGTTTTACATTAAAAAATGGGGCAAAATCTTGACAACCTCTGGCCAAGAAACCCAGAAATCAAGAGGCAAATAAAGAGACGCTGATTATTAGTATTTTTACAATTGTAATTTTAAAGAGTGTCATTATTATTGGGGGTAGGGTTGCCACGTATGCAAATGCAGGCCCGACAACATGTGTTTTTCATAAGCGTTCCTTAAAAGTTTGCATAGGTAGCGACCCTAATTGGGGGTGAGGGGCTCAGTTCTAACAGCAACAGGGACTGCAGTCTTGTTTATTGGTCCAAAACAGACCAAGGGAAGATGCTGGCAGGTAACAAATCTAATATAAGCCATTGCAAGGTACGTCTTACATGCCAATCGGCTTAAGGAAGTATAAAACAAAGGTGCCTATAAAAAGCTTACAGGCCATCCTTGCAGCAGTCACGTGATCATTTGATCAGTTAATGTTTTATAAAGATTAATTAGTTTGACCTCCCGTTGCATTGTTTTCGGTCTCTCTTTAAAGTGGGTGACCAGTTGCAAAGTTTATTTGATCTTCCACATTTTTACCCCACCTTTCCCACAAGGGTCGGAGCAGCTTACAAGCACATTCACAACCAATGTTTCCTAGCTAGTAGGAGGGGGACCCCCTGAGCAGGAGGCTTGTCGCCTTAAAAATCCCAAGAGTTGCAGCTAATCCAGGAGAGCAGCGAGCAGCTTGGTTTAGCTACCAACCTCGGTTGGGTCTCAGCACTTGGGGAACCCCTCCCCAGGGCATTCTTACAACCCAGCCTCTTCCTCTCAGCAGCACCCCGCCCCCCAAGTCGCTCTGACCCCACAGTAGCAGCTCCCCCGCTCAGCAGCCACTGGATCTAGTTGGTTTCCCTGCTCGAGTCCCCAGATAGGCACTAGCCTGGCTCGAACACACCGAGCAGGGAAACAGGCGCTACATCCAGGGACTCTCAGGAAGGGAGGGGGTTCTGTCTGAACGCAGGGGCACCCAAGCAAGGCAGGGAGGCTCGAGTTAGAAGGGGAAAGGCGGGGAGGGGGAAGCTCCAGGAAATCCTGCCCCCTGTAGCCTTCTAAAGCCAGTAGCTAAGGGGCCCATCAACAAAGCGTGGGGGCAGGGACCGCCTGTAGTTTGGGCAGCGGGGGGCTCTTCTCTCCTCCTCCAGCATCAGTGGCTGCGGTTTATCCACCACCTCAGCCCACAGATTCCCACCCCTGGATCCGCCTGGCCGCAGCTTGCAGGCATGTTGCAATCCCCGCTGCTGAGCTGAGCGAGCCCCTTACCCGCTCCGATGCGATGGGAAGCAGCTCCAGGCAGCCAGCGCGCGCTACAAGTGCCCTCCAGCTGGCGAGCGGCAGCCACCCCAGCGGGCTGAGTGGGTGGGGCCAGGTGGGTGGGTGTGTCCACCCACGTGTCTGCGATGCGCGCGTCCAGACCCTCCCCCTTTGCCATGCACAGCTTTCCCCTGACGTGATAAGCTCCCCCCCCCCCCAAACACGTGCCCCCTGATTGTACAAGCATCATGCAGGGGCCACAGAGATCAGGGGCCCCCGGCTGGCATTAGACTGACGGGTCTGGCAATGGGGGGTTCAGACAGTGCCAGGGGGTTCAGAGTGACGTGCCAGCGCGCACACACATGCATCAGGGGAGCAGGCGGACTCAGAAACTCGTAGGGCTGGGAGGGGGCCTCAAAGGTCACCTAAAAGAAAGTTTTTTATTCACTCAGCGTACAATTAGGCTGTGGAATTTACTGCCAGGAGAGGCGGTCAAGGCCAGCAGTATAGCCGAGTTTAAAAGAGGTTTGGACAAGTTTCTGGAAGATAGTTCCATTAGCAGCTATTAGCCAGATAGGACTGGAGAACAAAAGCCTTTACTGTTGGGAGCCTGGGGATGGCCCACAGGGAATGGATAACATGGTGACCTGTTGGGTGCTTCTCCCAGGCGCCCCCCGTGATTGGCCATTGTCGGAGACAGGATGCTGGGCTTGATGGACCGTTGGTCTGACCCAGTATGACACTTATGTTCTTATGTTAATCCAAACCCTGCACTATACCTTACAGTGTCACAGACAGACACTTCTCCAGACATCTGTGAAAGAGGGACACATGTACCATAGCATTCCTGCCCTTCAGAACTAAACAACAACAACAGAGGCCATTTTTAAACCAGACGCAACCACCCATCAGCCCCCCACCCGAATGCCCGTGTGAAGGTGGTGTGGGTGGGTGCATGCTCCTGTGACCCACCCAACACACACTCTTGACCATTCACAGAGCACTCGCAAAAAAAGCCAGAGTGCTCCACGTGGGGACAGTCAAAAAAGTGCATCCCCAGCCCGTAATGAACAGCAGCAGCAGCCGTGTCGGCTGAGTGGTCCGCCGTTCAGATGCACGGTGGGCAGGGAAACAGCCTTGACAAGGCACAGGACACACGTTGCCTGCGGGAGGCATTCTTCCAAACCCCCTTGCCAGGCCATGTAAAGAGGTGGGCAAGGGTTCCCATTGGAACCCATTACCTCTGCTGCTGGCCACGCCCCACCTCTTCTATGATGCTCTGGGTGGTCACTTGTGAACGGTGACTCACCACTGGTGTCTGCACAGAATAGCCAGCCAGCCGCACCTCCCCCCCGCATCGCATCCGGCCTGGCCAGGCTGGCTGGCTCCTCTTACACGCTTCGGTTGGCTCTGCCCTGGACTCAGTTCACTGCACACGTATCAGCTGGCGCTGCTGATGCATACGCAAAAGCTCTGACAGTTGCACAGCACTTCTGCACATGGGAGAATGGCCTGACATGCCATGCTGGGTCACGGGGAGAAGTTGGATACAGAGAGTCTCTTCTGGAGAGGTTTTGGGGGGCAATTGGGTGCGCAGTTGTGGGCTGGGTGAGGCCAGAAGCGTGAGGGGGGGCCCCGCCCTCAGTGCCCTTGAGGGTGGGCCGCCACTGACAGGAACTGGCTGGAAGTGCTGGGGAGCCCAGGTTTCCCAACGCTCGCCAGGACATGTTGATTTCAAAGGTCAGTCCTGCCTGCTTCCCCCTCCCCCATAGTCCATGGCAGGGGGAGTGCATGGGGGCGCTGCAGGAGGCAGTTCCCAACAAGGAAGCTGGCCGTTAAAATCCCTCCCCATGCACTCCATCTGAGTGGGGGCTTCATGGCTGTTCCACTCAGTGAACAGGGACCCCACCCTCCTGCCATGCTCATTTAAAAATGGCCAGAGACACTGCCCAGGCCACAGTCCTAAACACACCTACTTGTAAGTACCATTGAGATGTATTTAGGATCGTGGCCACTGGCAGCCACAAGGAATGGCATGCAAACACGGCCAGTACCAAGGACATTTTGTAAGAGTTGAGCAAATCAAATCTGTTCATATGAACAGAGACAACCCCAGAATTGTTGCCCCCCCAACTCATTCTAGAGCTAATAACCCACTTTGCAAGCATTCATATGGCTTACTGAGGACCCGACCCTCAGGAGGCTACAGAGTGCGGGATGACTGTCTGAACAGTTATTAGAATGAGGTTTTAAAGTCATGATCCTCAAATCACTTACTCAAGAGTAGATATTTGGATGGACTTGTCTTCCATGACTTTACTGAACCCCACTTTTTTTGGGGGGGGGGAAGCCACTGAGAATCTAATCTAGAGAGAGGGCAGTTCCCCTGTTGGTCCCACATATAAGAAATGGAGATAAATTAGATTAGATGAGATCTATTGAACCAACTTCTCACTGGTTTTGAAAAACTTTGATATGTCACCTCTCTCTCTCTCCCTACTCCTCTGAAATCCTTGCCTGCAACCTCATTTCTGCTTATCCTAACACAGGCCTCTGTGTTAGGATAAGTGCAGACAAGGGGCTGTAGGCAAGGATTTCCTTGCCTGCACTTACCTACCTTGCACTTCCATGCTCACCTTGCCTGCACCTTGGGTTGTTCATCATTTGTTTCTTGGTTTCCCCCTCAGTGTCCTTGAATGCTTGAAAAGCCAGTACCTTTTTCCCCAGCCGCGAACGCTTTCTCTGGCTGTAGGAACCTGGTGCGTGACAGTAGCAAGAGAAGAGAGTGCTCTTGGCTGACCGGGGGGAGGGGGGAAAGCAGGGTGTTGAGTGAGGCTGGAGGCTTTAGTTTCATGTTCGTTGGCCTTACCACAGGGTGACCTGGAGCAACCGCCCTGGACTTGCTCTTTCTAGAGCCCCTGCTTTCTCCAGGGCAGGGTGTGGGGACTTCCCCAAACACAACCACCTTTAGGGCCCCCTGGAGGGTGCTGCTATGGAGGAGGGGCTACCAGGGCCCCCCCATTTTATCTTTGCCCCGGGCTTTACAAATTCTTAGGCTGGCCCTGGCCCCCTAACTCTTCAGCCCTAAAAGCCCAGTTCTTCTAGAGCAGATGAGGCACATAAAAAGGGCCAAGGGTGCAGCTAGAATAAGGGGAGGTGGTAGGGGGGCCAATGCTCCCTGGAGGGCAATTCTGTCCCCTGCTGTGGGAAGGAGGTTGGGGGCGTGGATTCTATCTTCTGCCCCAGGGCCCAATCCAATCTAGCTCTGCCCCTGCACAGGCCACCAAGGAGGACTTTAGCTCTGCCCTCTGGCCATAGCATCCCTGCTCTGTGACTGGACAGGAAACCCCAGGCTTCAGGAATGCCCAGCCAGAATCTTCCATAGCAGAAAATTCACTTAAGTTTTGTGTAAAAGCAAATGATTGTACATTGTTTTATGTAAACATTCTGACTCCTATTTGCCAGTGGAAAGACCCCGTGAGGTCTGAAAGCATGCACATTTCCACCAACAATAGTTGGTTCAATAAAAGAGATTAATAAGAACATAAGAAATACCATACTGAGTCAGAACAATGGTCCCTCAAGCCCAGCATCCTGTCTCCGACAGTGACCAATCCCAGTCACATGGGAGAAGTACCAGTAGTCACACTAGGCAATCCATTTCCTGCTGATCACTCCTTGCTACCGACAGTAAGAAGTTCCTATCTCGTAATCTACTTGGCTAATAGCCACTAATACAAACTACTTTGTCTCCAAGAAAGCAAATGTTGAAAAAGATCAAACATCAAGGGAAGGAACAGAAAAAAAAAATTGTTGCAGCAGCCAATATTAAAATCTACCTTTCCCAGAGATGGCCCCAGTGCCCTGCCATGGTCAAGGCCGTGGTACTGAAGGACATTGAGATATGAATGATCAGCCCATCTCCAGAGAGAATGCAACTGAGGCTAGCTCAGAGAGGCAGCATCCTAGCTACTGAAGAACAAGGAGGGAACTGGGCTGCTTTCCTTGTGATTAGCTTCACAAGTTTCTGTTTAACACCCGAGGTACCAGGAAACCGTTCCTTCCAAGGAAGATCCTTGTCCCGTTTCATCCCAGCCCTTCTGTACGCAGAGCTGGGAGCTCATGTGATAAATCTCAGCGCTCTCAAGCAGAATGCAGCACCTGGGTTCTTCCTGGGTATCTGCTTTATATCCTTGCTCTTTACATCGGCCTGGTCTCCATTATCCCAGGAATCAGGATGAAGTTGTCTGTGGCAAAGCAACTTGTATTCATCCACATCTGAGATACTGTACTTGTTACTAAGTCAAGCACATGCACCTGTGACTTGTCAACCTCTTGAATGTATTACTCTCTCTCCCTTGTTCCCAATCCAGTCTCCCCTCCCTTGTCTTCTAGACTGTAAACCCCTCAAGGCAGGGATTTGTCTCTGATTAATGATTGATGGTACCAGGTCCATTGTTAGTGCTTTATAAATAACAAGTAATCCACATCGGTTTCAACCAGGATCAGCCTGTTGTATACTCTAAAGCCAGCTGGGGGTGAGGACACATCAGGAGGGGATGTGTGGAAATCCCAATTGTTCTCACGTGACCAGCTTGTTTAGAAACTTCAAAGATCTTGCCCCCATCCTTATCAGGGTCACTAGGAGACTGGCATATGACTCCATGGCTAGGCCCCTATCAGGGGTGGGAGATAACAGCTTGCATGGGTCACTGCATCACAGGGAAAGCTAGGGGCTGCTGTGCCAACCGGTTCCTGTCAGTGGCGGCCCACCCCAGGGGCTGCTGTTCACGTGATAATTTGGAATTATTACTAATAATTATTTATATAGCACCAGCAAGGTACCTGGTGCTGAACAATCATGATTAGAGACAGGACAAGGAAGGCATACATTCCTGTTTTACAGAGGCAGAAAGACAGTGACTTGTCCAAGGCCGTCCAATAAGTTCACAGCTAAGGCAGGATTTGAACCTCACTCACCCAAGTCCAAGACCTTAGTCACTAGGCTGCACTGCAGTATCCTACCCAAGACCTGGGGGCCATCAGGGCAGGACCAGGTGAAAGCAAGTGCTAGAAATGGAGTTTCTTCAGTAGTACACTTGCATGGGGACAATTTCCCCTCAAACAGTAGTACTATCACATGCTGCTTCTCGGTGGTTCCATGGCGAACTCCAGGGTAGGGTAGGGGCCATAAATATTCCAAATCCTCCCTGTGCTGCCAAATTAAGATCGGAGCCAGGGAAACATTAATGGAGAAGCTGCCTTTTCCCTTCCTCCCAATCAAAATCCCTGGTTGACTGTCATACCAACTCCTTCTAGCCAAAGAGAAGCTCTACCTCCCGCAGGCGGAGAGCGGCTCCTCCATCTGGTCTGCCATTTTAGGGCTATTCTTAAAGCACGGCACTCATACGGGTCTCAATCCAATGGCTCCCAATGTCCACGGGAGCCTTTCCATTGATTTCAGTGGACAGTGGATCTGGCCCATGACGAGAGTCTGTAGTGTGCCTTAGCAAGACACCTCACACGCACGTACATCCAGGGCTCCCTTCTTCAAATGGGGAACAGCAGGGATCCCCTGAAAGATTCCAACAGCTTCTCCAGTTAACCCAGGGAAGGCCACGTGGGATAATCAGGACATTCCTAAGGCAGAAAGCAAGGCAGGGGGAACATGAGTGTGGGTGTAGCCTAGTGGATCAAGTGCTTAACTTGGCTATGAGAAACCTGGGTTCAAATCCTGATTTAACCATGAACTTGCTGGGTAGCCTTGAGCAAGGCACTCTCTCACAACCTCACTTCTCGCATGTGTTAGATGGGAACAACAACAACCTACTTTACAGGGCTCGCGCAAGAGTGAACTAGGTAAACATCCTGCATTTTGAACACTAAAAGCACCATAGAGAACTGAGGAATTCCCTTCCACGGTCATCCAGTGCAGTGGTTCTCAACCTTGTTGTGGGTGGGACCCATCTTAAAAGATCCAGGACCAGAAGAGGCTGGGGAGCGCCTCCCCCCCCCCCCCAGTGGCTTCAGGAGCATGGGGGCCTGATCCCAACAGCAGCAAGAGGAGTCTGGAGTGAGGTAGCTGAAAGCAGCAGCAGATTAAGTGAAAGAGGTCTGCTTTCTCCCTATCCTGCCCTCAGTGGCAAAAGGTAGCTGAAATAAGCAGTAGGGGGTGCAACATAGGTGCAGTAGTGATTGCGAGCTGGTCTGGATGTCGGGAGCATGGCCATCAATACCACCACATCCAAGGACCCAACTAAGACCTACTGGCTGAGAACTGCTGTTCTAGTGAAGCCCCTGACCTCCCCTTCCAGGCTGCTTTCTCCCACCATGAACAAATGCACAAGCTTGGGCATTTCAAACGCCCTGTCCAGCTCTTTCACACGCTCATTGAAGCAGGACACAGCATCCAGCCTCCCTTCTTTCTGAACATGCAGATGGCAAGCGAATCGATCCCCCACGTGCCGGTTGCAGGATACAGCTCGGTAAAGCGACACTTCCCAGTCTGTGGGATGGGGATCACTGGTTGGATGTCTCCCAGGGGGAGGGATGTGATCAGGAATGAGCATCAGAGTCTGCTCTTGCTCCATGGGATTCAGTGGTGATCGCATGGAGGAAATGGAGCTCAGGCTCTGGCCCCAAGCAGCCCCAGTTGGAATGCGGAGTCACAGCCCTCATCAGGACGGAAGGATGATGCTTGTATTTAGGACACGACGTTTCTTTATTACTAACGAAAACAATCTTTATTTGGAACCAAATCAGAAATAAATAAGAGTGAAGAGAAACCAGGCTGATTACGTAATTGTTCAAAAAGAATTGCAAACACTGGTGCTGAACTCCCAGCAAAACAATAACTCGGTGGTCCTCCTTCCCCTGCCTCCCCTTCCATAGCAGGGTCTGCACTGCCCACAAGCTGCGAGGCATCAGTCTCTTTGCAAGTCTCTGTCTTGTTATCACAACTATCATTTGCATCTCTGCTCAGAAAATGCATGCAGCCCTGACTGACAGCTGTTGCAGGGGAACTATAGTGGCTGGGGAGGTTCTGAGTTCTAGTCCCAACTCTGCCACTGACCTTCTGGCTGACCTTGGACATGTCACTTCAGATCACTATGCCTCAGTTTCCCTTCATGCATTTCCCCCATTAAATCCTAGTTCTCAAGCTGCTACTTGAGGTGGAAGGGGCTTGCAGCAGGGTGAGGCCTGGGAGGGCCAGTTAGTTTGGAAATTAGTAGACGCTCTATGGGTCACAGGTAAGTTGCGGGAAGGGAATGTGAAGGGGAAGGGTCTGGCCCACAGATCCATCCCCTCTCCTCAAGCACATGCTGCTCTCTGTCTTTTTGGTGCACTTCTTTAGCACACGAGGGGGGGGGCTGGACGCAGGGGCCAGATCTAGGAACTGGAAAATGAGTAAATAAAAACTGGCTGTGGGTTTCTTTGCGCTAAGGGGTTTCCCCTCTCTGATTCGTGTTGGATTGTGGGTGGGGGCTTTAAGTGACACTCGACTGGCCAGGGACACCCCCCACCTCTCTCTCCATGCAGCCGAGAGCCAATCAAACCTATCCAGGCCTGTTTGATTTTCTCTCCCAGCCAGGATCTGTCAAGGCTACCCAGGAAGCTCTGTTTGTTGAGAGGCTGCACGTGACAGCACACCAAGAGATAGCGTTCTGTTGCAACAGGTAGTTTGGCCTTCAGCCCCTGATGTTTGCAGAGGAGTCCGTGGCCTGTGCTGCTCCTCTACCCATACAAGCTCCAACCCTGTGCTCACTAGGGCGAGGCAGAGGGGACAGGGAGGCAAAGCACAGGATGGATCCCAGAGACTGGACCGCGCTGAGTCAGCGAGACAAAGGCAGGTGTGCAGAGGAGCGTGCAAATGAGGAGAGTAGAGGGAGGCTTTGGGGCAGCTGCAGACACAGGATCAGGTGGCTCTTGGTCAGCGCAGGCATGATCGCAGCAATTCAATTATTCACCGGAGGACCGGATGGCACAAAAATTTCATCTCTTATTGTGCCGCAAATCTACATGGTTGCCAGTGCAGGGATGTGCGTGTCGGACTCTATTCAAACTTGAGATGAACGGTGCATGTGAAACATGCAGGGTTCGGAGTCATTATTGCAGGATGTCATTCTGGAAACTGATATTTTATTTAGCTAATACTGGTACTTTAATAAAATGAGATTTTTAAGGACATGGGCTGAATGGAACTCTGCCGCAGGCTGGGCACAGCTATAATCGGTGACCCATGTTCACTGCTTCCTCGCAATAATAGGTGCGCCTGCACCAGGGGCCAAGAGCCCGGTGTGTGTGTGTGTGTGTGTGTGTAGAATGTGTGCATGGGCCAATGGGTGATTAGCACCCACTGAAGCCTTGCTAAGTGCCTTGAGGGCCATTCCATCTTTTGCACTAAGACTCATTCTCACTGTGTTATGTCTCTGCCCGTAGGCCAGCAGTTACACAGCCCTGTAATGGAGGGCGAGAGCATAGGGTTGGGGGTAGGGAACTGTGGTTCTGAGATCCCATGGGAAGAGGAGGGGCAGTGACTGGGGGCTGGATAGAACCTGTGCTTCCTGGCCCGGTGAAGCAGGGCCCAGTGGTTGGCAGGGAGTGACACTTTCAGTAGGGATAGGCTGAGACAGAGATGAGGATGACGTAGACGCTGCGTGCCCGCTGGGCACCGGACGCCAGGGCGTGCACCTTGAGGCGGTAGAGGCCGGCTGTGCGCAGCGGCTGCAGCGTGTGGATGACGCCCCGGCCTCGCTCCTCCCGGAGGGCAAAGGGGCTGCCTGGGTCCCTCTCCAGCATGGCAAAGCGGGTGCGGTTCTGCAGAAGGCCCCCCTCGGAGAAGGTGCTGAGGCGGACGACGTCATGGCCAGCGGGGATCCCGGAGGGCAGGGTGAGGAGCTTGTACTGCAGCGACAAGGGGCCACCGGCAGCGCAGTCCTGGGAGCAGCGGCGCAGGCACAACCTGCAGGCAGAGGGAGGCAACGCGACAGTAGAGGGCAGAACGGGAGCTCACTCGGGCCACAAACCAAAGAGAAAGGGGGCACGTTTTCATAAGGGTCATGTGAGCCACCCTCCGCTCCACTAGGGGGAGCCAAAGGCCACTGCGATCAGCACTGAACTAAATGTAGGAGATGGGTTGTCTCCTCCTCCCCGCTTTGGGTTTTGACCCAGAGTCCCGGCGCTCCAGGTCAAGGCGTGGGTTCCCTGTCTGGCCCCACAGGCCCTGCAACATGTATTTTTCATAAGTGTTCCTTAAAAATGTGCAGAGGTGGCAACCCTACTCCCCACCCCTCTCTGCTAGAGAATCAAGGGGGATACAGCTACGGAGCCGGTCCTCCTCCTGGGAACGGGGTCTGTAGGCATTCCTCTCCTCATCAGCGGCAATGGGACTGACCAGCCAAGTGTTCAGGCAATGCCAAACACTAAGGGCTCAGCCTCATTCCCCCAGCACCCTTTCCACTAGCCCTTGAATCCTTGCCCTGTAGTTAATGTGCTCACACAGTTGGTGATTGCCCTGCATTTCAATGCCCCACCTCTTGCAACCGGTGGCAGAGTTCACGGCATCTTCACGGAGCACAAAGGGTTTTGCATAACATTCCAAATGGGGGTTTGGGCAGCTACCCACCGGAAAAGAATGTTGTGTGAAGGGCAGGTGCCATGCTCATAGTTCAAGGACACACCCAAGGGCCTCCAGCTGGCCAGGGGGAATGTCAGAGGCCACCTCCATCCAGAGGAAACGGGGAGCTCTTCTACTGGGGTTTCCCCACCTCCCTTGCTCCTTACCCTGGGCTGGGCCCCCTCCGGTAGCTGACAGGACAGGGGCTATCGACGCACTGGGAGCTGCCTCGCGTGTTGAAGCACATCTGGTCTAAGCCACACTGAGTTTGCTCTTCTGCACATTCATCCACATCTGGAAGGAGAGGGAGAGTGGAGCAGAGGAGAAAGGACAGGAGCTGCTTTTACACATGGCAAAAATGGGTTCTTCTAAGTGCTTGAGATGATACCGGCTATTTTGAATGTTTGAGTTTTGTAATGTGTGAACACACTATTCCCCTTTTATGCAGCGAGATCTCGCAGCTTTGTAAGACCCACTAGATACGACTCTTACAAAGGCTGCAAGATTTCACTGCATAAAAGGAGAATAGTACGTTCACACATTACAAAACTCCAGCATTTATAACAGCCGGTATTATCTCGAGTACTTATAAGAACCCATTTTTGTCATGTGTAAAAGCAGCTATGGATAAAGCTGCTACATGGGACGCTTTACATCCTGGGCAGGGGAGCAGCTAGGCTGGAATAGGTCCTGGTGCAGATGGAATTCCCCTCCCCCTTGGAGACACAACTGCACCAGGGAGTGTGCCTCCTCCCACCCCACCCCTAGCTGCTGGCCTCCCTGTACTTGGGTGCCCTGACCGGCCTCCCTGCACGATTTGTGGAGTAGCCGTGTCCCAGGAAGCAAGATCCCCACGGGCAGCACTGCTTTGCCCTTTTGCTTGCTCCGTGGCTGAGCCCAAGCTCAAACCTGAGTGCACGGGCTGGGAATCAGAAAGCCTTGACTTTTAATTCTGGGCTTGATCCCAAATGCCACCTCCCCATGGGCCTCGTTTTCCCCTCTTCCAGAACGGTGACTCTAGAAGGAGCCGACCACACAGCAGGGACGCATACAGGCTTCAATGGGGCCACTGTGGAGTAAGTGGCTTGTGATGGGAGTTCTGCCCAGGAATAACTCTGTTGTCCCTCCCCCCTGGATAACTGAGAGAGAGGAAACTCTCAGCACCGCTGCTGTGACATTGGCAGCTGGTCAGCACAAGGTGTTGCTGGGAAAGCAAGAGGGTGCAAGATGCAGGGATTACGGCAGAACCCCCCTCCCCCACATGGAGGTCCTAATGTACAGAGCACCCCTTCCCCGACCTTGGCAGGCTCTCCCGTTGGGCAGCAGGCGGTAGCCAGGCGGGCACAAGCACTGGTAGCTGCCGTGCGTGTTCCGGCACTCGTGCTGGCACAGGTTCCGGGCCTGGCACTCGTCAAGGTCTGGGAGAAAGGAGAGACACTGAGCTCAGCACGGAGGTAGGGTTGCCACCTATGCTTCCAATCCCTGATTTAGAGACAGGCACAGTGTCCTGGGTGGGCGGGATACGGTGCCTTAGGCGCCAATGCAGGCCCTGAAACATGTATTTTTCATAAGTGTTCCTTAAAATTGTGCATAGGTAGGAAGGCAAGCTGGAGGGGTTTGCGGGAGCCCTTTGTTGTGCCTGGGTTCTAGAGGGGCCCAGCACTGGTCCTCGGGCCTCCTGCAGTGTCAGCTTGGTCCCGACCACACAGGGCACTGAGCTGGTCTCTAAACTCAGGGGTTGGGTGCCAGAGGGGTGGCCCAGGGGTAGGGTTTATGTGCCTCCTTTCCAGTTCCTAGATCTGGCCCCTGGATCTTCCTCCACTCCATGATGTTCTGAACTACAGGCAGGCAGGCAGGCTCAGTGGTGCCTCCACAAGGACCAGGGTATCCAAACCCAGGAAAAAGTCTCCCTTTGCCTTCCTGGAGCATCGAAGCCAAGAGAACAGGCCCGTAGCTCGAACACTGTCACAGGGAGGGGGGCAGACCTCACGATAAGGGAACTACTTGTGCTCGCCTTCCTGTTGGACAGAAGCCCTATATGTCAAGGGTGGCCGGACGTATGGCTCACGTGAGCCACTTGATCCAGGCGTCAACTTCAAGTGACCTATCAAGACCCCTCCCCCTGGCTGTGGTGCTCTCAGCAGAGACCCCTCCCAGTGGCCCCCAGCTCTAGGGCACCTCAGTAACTGGTTTCAGGAGTGGAGAGGAGCTTTCCTCACTGCACCGAAGGAAGCCTCCTAGCCTGTCTCCTCCCCAGAGGTGATCCCCGAGAGGCTGGTCCCACTCAGCACACCGTGATCGACTGGAGACCAGCCTGTGATCTACCAGTAGACCTACCTCTTGGCCACCCCCGCTGTATGCGGACATTCCCCATGGCCAGGTAAGTCCCTGTGGCCCACCCCTTTTCTGACATCACTGGCCCCAGAAGCCTCTATTTCTCTGGGTGGGTTTACTGGGGGTGCCCTGGGTTGACCCAGAGATATCAGGGCTTTCCCCAAAACATACAGGTCAAACCCCAGAGTCTTGGGGTGAAACCCAGAGGTGGGCAGTGACTAACACCATCCCTGAGAGAGGTCTGTCTAGCCTATTTTTTAAAGGCCTCCACAATTTATCTTGATAAATTATTTCCTGAATTGTCCTGGAAGTTAGAAAATTCTCTCTAACGTTTAGCTGAAATATTTTCTCCTTTAATTCAAAAAAACTTTCCTCAGTGACCAGAGAGAACCGGGCGCCGTTTTGCTTAGATCAGCCTTTGACATATTTGATCAAACTGTGAGATGACACCCGCCTCCTTAATCTCTTCAGTCTTGTTCTCCTAGGTCTTGCCCTCCATCCCTCTATCATCCTTCTTGCTCTCCCTGAATCTTCTCCAGCTTGTGGGTATCCTCCTTAAAGCGAGGCACCCCACATGGGAGACAGTACTCTAGTTGAGGTTTCTTCAGGGCCGAGGAGAGAGGTACAATCTCTTCTCTTGTTCTACAGCTTCAATGCACCTAGACAGAGGCAGCTCACAATCCTGCAGCATCATCGCCCTAAACCCCCTGCCCAAATTGCGGCCCTTACCCATGCAAGCTCCGTTCCTTGCGGTGAACCCCGGTGGGCACCGGCCCCTCCCAGCAGGGTTCAGTACGTTCCCAGTCTGGCTGAGGGAAAACCAAGTGTAATAGGATCTCCCTTGCGATCGGAGCCGCTGCAGAAGGGACCCTCTGCTGTCGATGCCGGTCTCGTTGCCTCCTGCCTTCCCCAGCCCCACGCAGGACTTTCCGTCCCTAAGCAAGGCTTTCCCAGGAGGACACAGGCACTTGTAGCTGCCCGGCAGGTTGTGGCATTCGAACGCACACGGCTGGGGATCCAGCTGGCACTCGTTTATATCTGAGACAGAGCAGGGGATAGGAAAAAAAGAGAGAGCGGCGTCACCCTGAGAATGGAAGCAAGGAGGGTTGCAGAGGAAGCACTGATGCAGAAGGCGGATACGGGACTCCTGGTTTCTTCCCCAGTTCTGCGAGTGACAACTTCCCACGATCTGTGCATAAACTCTCTCCTACTCGCTGCATTCACACAGATCAGGGGTAGGGAACCTCCGGCCCATGGGCCAAATCCAGCTCATGGCTGGGTTTTCTTTTTAAAACATGCCCCTCTCTAGGTTCCTGGATCTGGCCCACGGACCCAATCCCTGCCCTTCAATTACTGAAAGAGCAAACTCGGGAGAAGGCAGCAGAGACGAGGGCCTGCACTTGGAATGGATCCATGGCGTTGATCCATGACCCGGACCCTCCCCTGCTGTTCCCCATCTTGCGCACACCCTTTCAGCACCCTCTTCCCCCAACTCACATCTGGCCCATGGAGCTTGAACTAACTTTCATAGTGGCCCACAGGAGGGAAAGATTCTCCACCCTGACAGATTCTCTCAGAGCATTGGCCAGAGAACTCTCCCCACTGGGGAAACCGAGGCAGAGTGGGCCAGGGAAGAGACTTGCCCAAGATCAGCATCAGAAACTAGAAAAGATCCCAGGAGTCTGGCGGTGAAGCTCCCAGCGGCTGCCTCCCGCCAGCACCAACAGCCTCTTACCCAAACAGGGCCGGCCGACCCCCTGGGACCGGTAGCCCCGTGGACAGGTGCAGCGGTGGCTGCCGATGGCGTTTTCGCACATTTGGTTGTAGCGGCAGGCGTGGGATCCCTCCGCGCACTCGTCGATATCTGAGGCAGGAGGGCAGATCTCAACGGCTTGCTCCCAGCATGCAAAGCCAACACAGACACCAAGAGCAGTGCCCCTTGCTGGGCATGGCAGGGGCTCCTCACTGGGGGGCACTGCCTGACATTCCCCATGGCCCTCTACCACTGGAAAAGACCGGCTTCTTTGGGGGCTGAGTCTCCAGTAAAATCAGGATGACGTGCCCAGAGTGATGGGCCCAGGTGGCCCAGGAAGTGGAGCTTTCTGCCTGTGGGTCGAGAGGACCCAGGTCTTGAACCGGAAGCCCTGCTGGTTCTGAAGCAGCGCTCAGCTCTCCAGCGTCACCGCTGTTCTGTGGCTCAACCTTCGTTTTGCCCTGGGCGCGTTCCTCTGCTCCAGCCTTAGCCACGCCCCCCAGCTTCCTGATTTGCTGCCAGAGAGCATATAAGGCTGGTTGATAGAGCCGTGTGGCGCTTCTGGTTCTTGTAGCCTGCTCGCTGCTAGCTCACTGCTCTGGATCCACTTGCTTCCCACTCTGACCCTGCTCTCCTTCTGCCTTCAATCGCTGTTCCCGTTCCGAGTGCCTTGCTCTTGCCTGGGACCAAGAGACCTGACCCAGACCTGATCCGGTAATGACTTACAGACCCCCAAGGAACCCGACAGGCTGGTGGGGAAATCATGTTGGTATGGCTCAGAGGCAGGTCTGACACACACTAGTGGAGCCCCCAGTGGACAGGCATCCATACTGCTAATCCCGACACCCTTTTTGGCACCTGAGTGCCCTACTGTCTAGGAGGTCTAGATAGAACAAGGCCCGGTAGAACTATTCCCTGGAAGTCTGCAGGTTCATGGTTTATTTGATGCCACCTCAGGCTGTCCCAGCTGCCTGGGCCAAAGACCTTGCCTCAGGGGCTGGACCTGAATACATTTGGGAGAGGGGGTGCCACCTCCAGGTCCCTGTTCCCCCAGCTGAGCTCCCTCCTGTCCCTCAGGCAGCCATTACCTTCACAGCCTGCTCCTCCATCAGCGGCCAGGCGGAAGCCGGCTCTGCAGCGCTCTAGGCAGTGGTAGGAGCCCAGAAGGTTGAGGCACTGCTGGCCTTCCCGGCACACTAGGCTGCCCTGGGCACACTCGTCCACGTCTGTGGAGAAACACTGAGTCAGTGAGGCCTTCCCTGGGGGGAGGAATGGCAGCAGAACCCCATTGGCAGAGACAATGTCCCAAAGAGTAACGCCCTCCTTTCCAGAGGGAACCCTCTTCAGGCCTGGTTCCTTTACGACAGCCCTGGGGTTAAAAGGCACGAAAGCCAATGGCTAGAGACTGGCATTTCCTGGCAGCCATATGCCAAAGTGGCCCAGCCGGTCCTTCCTTTAGCAATTTCATCAGCTGCAAGGCCAAAAATAGGCCAATGTATTTTGTAAAAAGCAAATCCCTCTAATTCCAAAATGCATCTATAGAACCCATTCAGGTTTGCCGTCATTTTAGTCCCCCGTGAAACACTGAGTACACTCATATAAAAAAAACTACAAACAGAGATTAAAGTTAGGACTGTAAACTCTGAATGGATTAGGGTTATGGTAACCTGGTGCTTACCGTCACAGTTCCTACCATCGGGTGCCAGGGTGTAACCATTGGGACAGGAGCAAGAGAAGCTGCCCATAGAGTTGTGGCAGGCGTGGGAACATGGACTCTTGGATGCCACACACTCGTTCTGGTCTGGGGCACAGGAGAAAGGAGGGAGAGGTTATTACTGCCAAAAGACTGCAGCCGGGGCTAGGGAGGTCACCGTACACACCCCGTGCTGCCTTCTCCCACGCACAGCACCAAGCCAAGCTCCCAGCGGCAAGGAAAACGGGGACCCTTTAGGAAATGCCATTTGCTGGGTAGGGAAGCAGAGCCCAGCTCCAGAATAACCAAGACTGGCAGTTTGCCACCCTCCTCTCTCACTCTTCCACAGCCGGTGTCTTGCAGGACACAGAAGGCCGGCTCATCCTTCAGAGTCCCCCTCTGCCACCACCGAGTGGTACATTCCCTCTGTTAGCCCAAGTCACGAGGTGTCTGTCACAGCCTGCCCCTGGGGCACGCTTGTAGTTACGGCCCACAAGGTCACCCTCATCCCCAGCTAAGCTGTGCCTCGGTCTGAGCAACAGGTCCTTGGGCGACTCTAATGGCTGGGAGGAGCCCAGGCTTTTAGGAAAGAGAATGACCCAGGCTACTAGGCCTCTGCTGAGCTGCTGACCCATTTGACCCCTCACCTGCACAGTAAAGCTGCTGAGGGCCCAGTGAAAAGCCCTGGGGACACTGGTCTCCATTTGTCCCTGGAAAACAGAACAGAGAATCCAAGATGGCTCCCACCAGCCACTCTGGTGAAGGTTACGCAAGCTCTCAACACCAACCCCACTCCCCCCTGGCACACTCACTGACCCCCCTCTCTGCAACCTATGGAGGGAGTAGGGTTGTCCCCACTCTGGGGTTTGACTCAGAGTCTCAGGCTCTGGGGGAAACTCCAATGTCTCTAGGTCAGCCAGGGGCACCTGTAGCTTACCTGGAGAATCCAGGCTTCTGGGGCAGGCAGGGGCGGCCACATCAGAAAGGGATGGGCAACAGGGAATTTCCTGCCCCCTTTCCGAGGGCCGTGATGTCACAACATGCTGTAAGGGGTGGGGTTACACCAGAAAGGGGCGTGGCAGCTCTTTTGCATCACCCTTTTCAACGTGGCCAGGACTGACCAGGTCATGGAGACCGTGCTCCCACTTCACCCCACAGGGCTTCCTTTAGGCCAGGCCTGTTACCTCTGCAGCGCTCAAGAAGCAGACTCTGCTCCCATCCTGTCTGTGGTCTGTCAATGGGCCAGAGTGTCTCACACTCAGCTGCTGGCTGCTCTCTACCTGCTCGGAGCGAGGCGCTGAGCTGGAACAGCAGCTCCTCGGAGGCCGAGTTGAAGGACGCTTGGATGGAGTTGACCTGCGCATGCTGCACCAGGGAGGGCTGCCAGCCCGAGGACGACTCGTACTCTATAGCGTGGCTGCAGCGAAGACGAACCACCAGCCCCTCCTGCAGGAAGCTCTGCGTGGAAGCAACCGAGAGCTGCCCGGCCCCCGTCTGGACATAGCGCTCCTGGAAATCCTGGAGACACAGACAGTGTGGCTCAGGGAGGGACGCTAAGGGCAAACATTCAGGGGCTTGGGATCTCCGGGGCCAGTGGGGAAGACGTTACGGTAACCAGAATCTGAAAACCCACACTCCATCCCAATTAGCATCAATATTTCATAAAGGAATACAGTTTTGCATAAATAACTACAAGATAACCAGTTTGCATACGGGAAATGCATTATGAGGTCCCTTCTAGTCCCTATGTTCTAGGATAGCCAACGAAGTGGCATAAATGCCTCAAAATTAAAATAATTTGCAGAAATACGTATACATGAACATTAAAACACTCTCAGCAGCAGTGGATATGGTGGCTGGTGGAGGCAGCGGCTTGGCTGCCTGGAAGCAGGCCATTTGGATGGTCTCACCTGGCTGCTGCGAGGTGAGCAGCCCCACATGCGACAGTCCCACCTAAAGCAGAGCCTGTGGTTCCCTTAGGACGACTGTGCCCCGTGAGCAGCCCAGGGACCGGTTACTGACCTGCGGCAGCAGAACGGCCCTGGCAAGCGTCTCGGGGATGAAGCCGTTGATGATGATGTCGAAGAGCAGCTGCCCCTCTGGGTCCAGGCCTCGGGCGACATGCGTGATCCGCAGGAGCTCCCCTGCACAGAGAGGCTCGGCCGTTCAGACCCCAGAGAGAGCGAGTGTTCTGTGCTTAGCAGGGACAGGCTACAGGGCTCAGATTGGAGCTTTGCTTTGGCTTAATTGGGCCCAGTGGCCAATTTCGGAACCTGGACCCAAGCTTGGTTCTTTGGGGCTTGTCTGTAACACCCAATGCCATAGGATCGCCCTGCTCTGACAGGAGGCCCATCGCATAGTAACTTCCTTAGCCACCTGACACTGCACACAGGTCTCCTGTTCCCTCCCTATGCAGCCCCATCCACAGCCAGCGCCTGCCCCAGGACACTCCCTTACCTGTGGCAAACTCCACCTGGGACTCTTGCTTGAAGACACCTTTCGTCAGGGAGAAGCCATTTGCGCTGCCGCTGCTCTGATATGCAAAGGACCAGTAGATGGGAGCAATGACAGCAATCAGGACCCTCATCAGTGGCCCTAGAGATGGGAGGGGGGGGGGGGGGGGGAGGGGAGGGGGGGGGGGGGATTCCTCTTTTCCTTCACTCCCACTTCTGGGACTGACAAACCCCCAAGCCTGGCTGCAGGTAGGGAGCAAAGCCAGCCCTTCAGGCTTTCCTTATATAAATTCACCTCTAGCTCGCTTCCCCACTGCACCCCCTAGTGCTCCCTAGTCTGTACTGCAACTGGGTCCTGACAGTTAATCCTATGGCCCCATCCCCTTTCTGACCTCAGTTTCTATGGGCTATCCGGGGTGCCCCAGCTGACCCCCCCACCCCAAAAAAAAAAATCTGAGCTGCTCCTGGCCAAAACTCAGAGCCTCCAGGCAAAATGCAGAGAGGTGATAGCAACCAGGGGTGTAGCTACCATGGGGTGAGGGGGTTCAGTTGAACCCGGGCTCGGGACTCTAGGGGGCCTCTCAAGGAGCCCGAGTGCAGCTAGGAAATTTTTGGAGCAGGCAAGCGAGGGAGCAGGATTAGCACTCTATTCCCCCTCCCCATGGCAACTTGTGGCTGGGCTCCTGGCCGGGGCACCTCAAGTGGCAGCAGCCTGAAGGGGGGGATTTTGCCCAACCAAAGTACGTCCCGCTCATCCCGTCCCCTGCTCCTCACCCTGGAAACCCCACCACCTTGTCTTTATGTGGGCCCATAATCGGCACAAGCCTGGGCTAGCACCATCTTGCTCCGCCCCGCTGCCAACCCCGGGTCTGGCAGAATAGCAGCAGTGACAGGGACGGAGCGAGATGGCAAGGCTGAGCCCTGAAACGAATCCACTTAGTAGATGGGGGATGTGCCCAGCGGGCAGGGCGTGGCAGCCCCACATACCCACAGCCGGTGGGATGTTCCCGATGCTGCTCCGCACGGTGGCTCTGCCAGGCCGGGGATCCTGCATCACGCTGGCGTTAAGAGAGGCGATGCCAAACTCCTGGTTGTTAATGATGCCGATCACGCTCCCCCGGACTCTGACGGGCGCCCCTACGGGAAGGGTGGATTGGAATGGAAACTAACACAAAGGCCGCGTCTACACAGCACCACACGAGGGGAAGCCTGGGGAACTGGATCAGTGCAGCATTTCTTTGTGGGCATCACTGCCTTGGGAAGGGTGTGGGGTTTCAGGCCATTCTGCACAGCATCAAGCATGCTGGAAGCTGACTGCTGAAGAATCACCATTCGCTCTAGTCTGCATCATGCCCCCAGCACGCTGCTTCCCAGTGTCTAACAGAACCGACAAGCTGCCCTAGCAGCCTCCTGTGCATTTAGCAGATCCTTGGCGGGGAGGAAAAAAGAATCTACTCGCCCATCCTAACTCACTACATTAAACTAAGAAAGAGTCTCTTCGTTTTGAGTTGAAGACTCACGCGAGAGGCATTTTGCCAGGCCTCTGTGTAGCCGTCAAGGCCTGTGGGGTTATATGCAGACTCAACGTCCTCCCCCTGAAACTCCGCACCTGCCTCACCTTAGCCCAACGGGAGACCAGCTAAGCTAATCAGAGAACTGGCCCTTGAGGGCTCCAAGTTTCCCTTTTACCAGAGGTCACAAACCAAAGTGCCCTCAGGAACGTTCTCCGCTGTTGGCCGATGCTACAGTTGAAACAAAGTTATCTGCCACTATTTGGTGTCCGACGTCTTCCTGCAACGACCGAAAACTGAGTGACAGGCGCTTATTGTTCAACAGATTAACTGGTGAATCATTTTACCAAGTCAGCATACTACCACGGCACGGTGTTTACCATACGACCGTTTACCGTATTGCTGTTATGCTATTTACCATTCAGCTATCATTTCTTTCCTGCTTACTCTCCGCCCTGAGACCCTTCCACTTCTGGACCAGGTTTCAGATTAGTAACAGTAACGTTCAATGACCTGGTAATGCAGTAATATGGTAAACTGGCTAACTGTTGCGATATCATCCAGTTATTCAATTTGACAGATAGCCATCACAGTAAATCTGGTTACGGCTGAATAACTACCAAACTATCCAGAATGGGGGATATTAACCACGGATAATAAATTTAGCTGTAGTCAGCACGAACTTGTCACACAGACAAAGAAAGTGAGCAGCTGTTCTGGGAGGAGAGAAGGGAGGGGGGGACCGCAGCACTCTTGGACCAAGTACCTTGCACTGTCAGAGAAGCCCGAGCGACAGAGGATCCCATCAGATTCTGGGCGGTGCATTCGTACTGTCCTGCGTCTGCGTGCTCTGCAGCACTGATCAGCAAGGTGGAGTTGGGAAGAATATGGATTCGCTGGGTCTCCAGGAGGGGTTCCCCATCCCAGCTCCACTCCACGGTCGGGACGGGCTCTCCAGCAGCCTGGCAGTGCAACATCACTCTCTCCCCAGCGCTGACAGTCGAGTCTTGGGGCTTCACGCTAAACAGAGGGGCACCTAGAGAGGACGAGGGAACCCACAGGAGCACCCACAGCTGTCCTGCTGCTGTTCGGAGCTAACTGTGGTCTGAGCAGGTACTGGGGTCTCTCCTTGACTAGAAACATTTACCCTCCTGACACTGGCCCTTTAAAGGTAGCTTGCCCATCACTCCTGGCCCCACCCCTTCTAGGACTAGAAGACTAGCAAGCTCAGAACTCTAGGGCTGTTTTAAAACAATACATTTAGAACGTTCTAGTGTTTTTATGTCGTTCTGAAGGCGATTGTCTAGATAGTCGCAACGTTAAATATTTTTGATTTTGTCGACCTTTTTGTCAAACACCTTTTTCAAGGTTTTATCAGAACATTCTAAATAAAGAGTGTTCCACAACCATTTATACCATCTGTGCAGGTGGAATGTTCTAATCCTTAGACAACCGGGAACGGAATACTCGAACAGAACGTCACAACAGTTTTTAGCCACAGAAACCAGACGGATTATGACGTCATTCCGATAAGTCAGGTAATAACGAATTCAGAATGGCATAATGTGGTCGTTTAAAAGCAGCCTAGGAGTCTGCTCTGGGCTATGAAGGGTAGGAGTTCTGGCAATGCAGGCTCAGGAAGAGAGCTGTCCCTGGTGCTGAAGGCAGTAGCTAGCCCAGGGAAGGAGCTAATTCCCCTAGATCACGGTGACTTTGGGTCATTTCTGGTTTGTGTTTGCATGTGTTCAGGTCTCCCAAAGCCTGTTCATGTTCCCCAGCAGGCCTGGGGCAAACCCAGGAGAGCCACTGCTGCCACCTGCTTCCCACCACCACTACCAAGAAAAAGATAAGTGAAATCCCCCAGCCCGTGCCACCTACTGGCTGCGTGGATATGAGCTGGAGAGTTTGTGGGATCCAAACTTCAGTGGAGGTGGTTTAGATCGCACAATTCTGCTGTGTAACAACATCTGCATGCATAACTGTTTAGAACTCTTGTGATAACGCTAAGCCCTGGATGCCCCCGCCCCACACCAAATCAGGAAGGTGACTGCTTTCTACAGACTGAGTAACTCCACTTGGGGTCCCAACCCACAGTTTGGGAAGCTCTGATCTACGACAAGGGCTTGAGATGGGCTTAACCCTGGGGAGTGGGCCTGAACACCTCGGATTCCAAGGCAGTCTGCCTTTAGGGCAGGGGCGGACCAAGTCCCCAACCCCAAGAACTGTGAACCAAGACCATCATGGGGCCGAGAGCCACAAGAAACGTGTCCATGTCCCTTTGAAGCATCTCCCAGGATGAGTTTCTCTGGCTGGTGGAGCTGGTGCTCTGAGGTCTTGACTGCTGAGATTCTGAGGAGCAGCTGGGATTCAGCTGCTGAGACTTGAGTGCAGTGAACAAGGACACAGCGTGTACAGTGAACTGGAACTGGCTCTGGCCAAAGCTACATGTGGATCCCGAGTCCCATTTGCACTCTACTGATCTAAAGCTAGCTTTGACTATTTGGCCAGACCCTAGTTCTCCACTCCAGTCCCCCTGGCAGGGAAAGCAAAGCCAGTGGATGTCTCTCACTCCTAGGAGTCGCATGCAGCTCTGATCACGCTCCCCTACCTTGCACGATCAGTTTGATTTTCCCCATTACTGTGCCCAAGGGGTTCCGAGCGACACACAGGTAGTTCCCAGCATCCTCCACAGAGGCACGGACAATGTGCAGCTGCCCACTGGGGAGCACCTCGTAACCGGGGCCTGCCAAAGGGAGGAATGAAACACAAAAGTACAAATACCAGACACAAGCCAAACCTCGCAGTCAGGCCGAAACCAGAATTCTGCCCACGTTCCGATCCCCATCAGGACCAGGCATAAATCAGAACGAACAACCGTTTGCTCAGATTTCCAATCGCAAAAAAAATTCCAGCCATTCTGTGCATGCCCAAAACGGCTGCTGCCTTACAACAAAATGGAAGTTGCCATTGCACAAGCACAAATAACTTTGATCAGGATTCCAATCAAAATACCGACAGCTGTTCCTTTTTCACCAAACTGTTCTGTGAAAAATGGAACAGCTGTTTGAAACCAGCCCTGCTCACAGGGACCAATCCATTCCTCAAGCAATTTGGGGGCTTCATCCAGCCTCTTGGAAAACGCTAAGCAAAATGCAACACTTTAGCCCCAGGAAGCAACGGCCAGCATCAAAGTCCAGGCCAGTGCGGAGAGAGCCAAGATGGGGTTTGACCATGTTTAATGTTCCTCTGGCCTTTCCTCTTGCCTGGACAATGGTGCCCCTGCTGTACTGCCTCCTACCCCCTTCCAGGGTTACACCATGGTGGTTCCTTGTTGAGAATCAGGGATCTGGGAATGTGGGGTTTGCAAGGACCTTGGGGATTTAACTGCCCTTGTCTAATAACGCAAGCCTGGGACATAGAGGCCCATCAGGCACGGGACAGGCTCAAGCATTCTCTCTGCCCAAGCCCCTCTAGCTCAGGCTGGAACAAGCTCCCATAGCGGCAGAAGGTCTCACTCTGTACAAAACGCGGTGATGTCACAGTTCTGCAGAGAGGGCGTGGCCATCATGAAAAGGGGCAGGGAAACACCTTAGCCCCACCCTTTTCCTGACATAGCCCAGCTCCTAGCAGAGCATCCTAACATCACGGTGCTCCATGGAGGACAAGGACACCTGAACACATTGGGCCCGAGCTCAGAAGAGATTGGCTGCATTGGGCCCGGGTCCAAATTCTGCCCCCAAGCAGGGCTCTAGTAGGGTGCTTTGCTCTACACTCCTGTAGCACCCCTCCCTCCAATACTGGAGGGCAGGCCAGCTTTCTGCAGCATCAAGCCTAAGGAGGCTGCAAAACTGCTTTCACTGGATGATTCTGAAAGACAGCTGCACAAACATCTGTCTGCGGTGCTGTAAGCCTAGGGGCATTCTGCCTAGGAGCAGGGGGTTGGTCTAGGTTTATTATAGTAAATAATAATAATAGGGCAGGATATAAATCAATACTTGAAGGCTCAGGGTGGCTCACAATAGAAATGACATATTAAAAGTACAAATAAATCATACGTATTAAGACCCTCCACTGCCATCCACCTCCACGGGGGGGTCCAAAACTGTACCCAAGCTAGCATTCCTGCTTCTCACACAGAGGTATCCCAAGACCCCTCTCCCTCGACTGCGCCCAATACAATTAAATATACCCCAAATACAAACATAAGCTTATAAGACTCCCACCCCATCAGTTACAACTAAACAAACCCCATTCACCACCCTCACTCTTGCTCTCCAGCCTCTCGTCCAGGGGATTCCCTGTCCCACTCCCATCCCTCCCACACAGCCCCCCTCTCTCATCTTCCCCACTCACCCCCCCCCACACTCCCATGCCTGTACCCCCACCCTGTCACTGGAGGGGTGTCATTCTCCCCCACGTCACGGCATTCACATCCCCTAGACGCATCTTGAGATCACTCCCAGCTCTATGATTCTACCCATCCAGACTGCCCAGCGTAGCCGCCTCCCAACTCACCTGTTGGGATGCCGATGCCATTCTTGAGCCATGTGACCACCGGGCGGGGGATCCCAGACACCTCACAGGGCAAGACCACTTTGGCATTCACCCCCACCTGCATCATGCTTGGCAGTGGTTTTACCACAGGGGGGTCTGCAAGCAAGAGGTAAATGCTGGCTGAACCATTTCCATCTGCCTGCTAGGCTGGAGGCCCTTTCCAGAAACAGCTTCAAGACTGGCAAAGCTGAGCCCAGTGGGATCGGACTGGTCCTGCCAGGACAGATCCAGCTCGGGCACACTCTCTACCCAAGCCTCCCTCAAGCTTATTCTGCTCTTACTAGCTGCAGAAAAACGCACTCCCTGCGAAATGTGGCATCAGGGTGCCCTTTGGAAAGAGGCGGGATTGCTTTAGCCCTGCCCCTTACGGAATGTTGCAAGGTCACAACGCTCCAGGGGGGTGAGGCCACACAGTCACATGGGCTGTGGACTCAGAAGAACCTGGCTGCATAGGGCCAGGTTGTCCAAACTTTTAGTCTGAGTAGAGCTCCCTCCTCAGCCACTCTGGGCTCCGAGAGCCAGCGTTCACACCACGCATCCAGGGCTGCTCCCTCAGCTTCTGCAGGGTGCCAGCACATTGGCTGTGCCTGGAGAGCCTCTCCCCCACCTCCTCCCCTTCAACCGTTCGTGCCCTGATGCCTCCTGTACCTTGCACCGAGAGCAGGAGGTGCTTGTGTGCCACACCAACGGCGTTCCTGGCTGTGCAGATGTAGCGACCGGAGTGAATGGGCAAAGCCTGGCTAATTTCCAGCGCACCTGGAGACACAGGACAGAGAAAAAGAGAAAGTGAGTGTAGCAGGGTGGCTAGGGCCCCTTTAAGAGTAAGGCAATGGGACTGGTAAAGCCCCTTTAAGAAGGGCTGCCTAAGGTGAGCAGGCAGCAGGTAACAACAGGGTGGCGGAGTGGGGTATGCACCTGTGGGCTGGCTGGTGGGCTGAGGGGAGGCCAGGTCCTGTCGAGGGGAGCAGACTGCAGCAGGGCCAACAGTGTGAGAGGAGCGTCCGGCGCAGCAGCCAAGTGAGAGAGAAAGCGCAGTGCAGCTGCAGGAGAATCGCAGAGCGGCTGAGCTTGGGTTAGCACAGGGAACCCCACTGGGAGAGCGGACACGGAGAAGATCTGGGAGGCTCACATGGTGAGGCTAGAGCTAGACTGAAGAACGCTGGCCCAGATTCCCCAGCAGCGTGAGACAAAGGAGGAGAAGCTGCAAGGCTGAGAGCCAGGGGGCTCACATCTGGAGGACTTGAGATGTCACCTGAGTGGCCACAAGGGTGGAGAGCTCGAGAGCCTCAGAAAGGGTCATGGAGAAAAGGAGGGCTGGGAGCTACTCCAGGGACCTAGGAGGAGAGCCTAAATTTAAGTGGGTTAAGTGACAGAGGATGAGAGCCTAGAGTTAAGAGGCATAGACCAACTATAGGGAAGGTGAAGGCTGGAACCCTGACCCAGCAGGCAGGGGCCTGCTAGGCTGGGGAGTAGGAAGGGGAGCTGAGAGCTCAAAGATCTGGACTAGGTGGAGTGCGACTCCCTGGCCGGGTTTAAGGGTCACAGAGAAGAGGAGCTTGAGAGGTTCCTGGGCCCTAGATTGAGTGAGAGAATGAGATTCAGACTGGTTGAGTGGGTCTCCCCAGGCCGGCTTGCTAAGCTGAAAGCTGACAGCTCCAGGGACGGTGGTGAGGGGAGTGGGGATCCCCAGGTCCACAGCTCAGAAGGGATTAGGGAAGGAGAAGAGGGCTCTGGTAAGGGCGGTGAGCCCTAGGATGAGTAGGCAAGGCAAGTCTTATGGGGGTAAGACTTGACTTGGATCAAGGGGGGCGGGGGAGGTGTGTAGCAGGGCACCTAGGGCTTCTCATGCCACTTAAGAGTAAGACAATGGGCCTGGTAAGGCCCCTTTAAGAAGGGCCGCCTAAGGTGAGCAGGCAGCAGGAAAAACAGGACACAGGTGGCAGAGCAGGGAATGCACCTGTGGGCTGGCTGGTGGGCTGAGGGGTGGCCAGGTCTTGCCAAGGAGAGCAGACTGTAGCGGGGCCGCCAGAACAAGCGGAGCGGCCAGAGCAGCAGCAAAGCGAGAGACACAGCGCGGCGGAGCTGCAGGAGACTCACAGAGCAGCTGAGCTTTGGTTAGTGCCAGGGAGGCCGAACCCTGAACCCTGCTGGTAGAGGAGACCCAGAGGAGATCCAGGAGGCTAGCCCGGCCAGGCTGGAGCTGGGGCCAGACTGAAGAACGCTGGCCCCGGATTCTCTGGCAGCGCAGGACAAAGGAGAAGAAGCTGCGAGGCTGCAGCCAGGTTGGGAGCCAGGGGGCTCGCCTCTGGAGTACTTCAGATGCCGCCTGAGTGGGCAGCGCAGGACAAAGGTACTAAGGGACCCCAGAGAGGGGTACGGAGCCAACACAGCAGGCTGAATGAACAGGACTGAGGTGTTCTCCTGTTACAGTGACACAGCGAGACAAAGGGAATACTGCTCCTGGACTGTCTGGGAAAGGCAAGGCCGACCTTTTGGTGGGGCAGGGGTCTCGGGCCCTACAGCCTGTTAGGGCCCGGATTCAAGCAGGACCCCAGGAGTGCCTCCAGAAGCAGTGGTGGGCAGATGGTTCCAGTGGGGTCCTGAGCACTGCACACAGGTAATCCCTACTCCCCGAGGATCCCAATCTCCCTGTCCCTGCCAACCCTAGCTATTCCTTGGGTTCTTCCCCCTGGGTCCTGCCCTTGCTAAGGCCACTCTGGGGGAAAGGATTAGGATGCTGATAGTAGAGAGACTACAAGGCAATGGCGGAGGCAAGGTGACAGGGACAACGGCCTGATAAAAGGCTAAACTCAGTGGGGGAAGGGGACCCAGGCCGGAACCCAGAAAAAATTCTCCTCAGGGCCTAGGTGGAGCTAGTTCTGGGAGCTACTCAGAGGGACCCTGAAAGAGGCAAAGGAACAGTTTTTGCTACGAGGGCTTGGGAAAGGATTGCCCTTGAGTCTGCTGAGGAGCCCGGATACAAGAACCTGGGAAAGCTTTAAGAGGGGTATGTGGGGCAGTGGTGCTGCCACCAGAGGAAGCAGAAGTCCACTGACAGCTCCCTCACAGGAGGTGACCTCTCTGCCTATCGCCCCTGGCTGGATGGGGCCTGAGTGATTCAGCATCTGCCTTTACCCGTCGGTGAGATGCGGTAGCCACCACCTCGATTTCCCAGCTGGGCTCCATCTTTGCTCCAGGACACAGTTGGGGCAGGCGTCCCAGAGACGTAGCAGGTCAGGACAGCCGGGGACATCCTGGCAACCAGGAAGTCTGTCTGGTCGTCAGCGATGGTGGGAGGGGCTGAAAGAGAGAGGTGCTGAGGTGAGCGGCAGCAGGTGGCCCAGTCGCCGAGAGGAATGGGACTCTTGACTCTGCAGAGGGATTGTGCACCCAGCAGCCCAGTGACCAGGGAAGGCATCCTGAGCAGTCATGAGTGGCACTACTAAGTCTAAGGCTGCCTCAGGAGAGGAAGGGCAAGGGAGAGAGCTCAGAAAAAGGAGCTGCCAATGTGTGCTTACTGCCAGGACAACTGTAAGGACCCAGGCCTTGAACCTGGGAGTTCAGCCACTGTAACTGTGGTTCAATCTGGGCCTTGTCCTGTAGACCCTCTGCAGCTCCAGCCCTTGCCACACACCCCAGCTTCCTGCCTGCCTGCCTGTCACATGTCCCTGTGGCCTGCCTGGCTGCTAAGCTCTGGAACTGTGTATCCCTGTGCCTCACTTTGGACCCTTGTCTTCCTGTCCTGGACCCGTTCTGAGTGCCTTGCCCCCAAAATCTGGCCCATTGCCTGACCCAGCCTGATCCTGAATGTATTTACAGACCCAAGGAACCTACAACAACTCACCCTGGACAGTCACACTGAAGAGACTGCGATCCTCTCCTGCTGAATTTACTGCAGTGCACTCAAAATATGCCGTGTCCTGAAGGCTGGGGCTGGCAATCAGCAGGGATCCTGTGGGCAGCAACCTGGGGGCACAGAGAGTGTGTCTGAAACAAGAGTGAGGCCCTGCACTGCTGGCAGGGGGAGAGGAGGCGATTTACCTCCTCCTGCAACAGGAGATTTACCATTGGCTTCTATGAGCACAAGCCAAGACATCAGGAACAGAACTCAGCATTCTTTGTGGCAAACAGAGCCCAGGCAAGCTCTGAGCAACGAGAAGCCATCATAACCTAGCGGGAGGGTGTGGTATGGGATCTCCTAGAAAGATCTAGGAGTAGTTGTGGATCACTGACCAAACATGAATCAGCAGTGTGATTGTCACAGGTTTGGGGTCCAACACCCCACTTTCCTGGGTTGGGGGACTCAATTTTCCTCGCTTGCAGCCCACCTGAACCAGTTCTCTCTCTGGCTGATCCAGTTCTGCAAAGGGGAGACTCCTTTTGCCACCCCCAACTCCCAGAAAGCTTCCCGTTCACAGACTCTTTCTCTGGGTTCGCAAGAGTTTGGAAACTCAAGTTGCTCACTTGTGTTCCCCAATGGTAGACCACAGACACTTCTTAATAAAGATAAGAAAGTTTATTTATAACATAAGCTAGAACAGTTGATACACAGTGGCTAAAGAAATGAAAAGTAACATAACGCATTCCTATTTTATACTGGGCAATTCCCTATACAAGATCTTACCCTAGAGAGAGCACATTCTCAGTCAGTGATGTAGAATGACTGGGCACTGATCTCTTAGTTGGCAGAAAGCAAAGTCTTTCCTCTCAGTCCATAGTTCCAGCAGCCTTCTTGCTGGTATGCATGATGCAGATGAGTTCTCTCCCAGAGAGAGCAGAAGATGGCTTACTCTTTGTCTTGGCTCCTGGCTTAAATAGCCTTTTCAAAGTCTTTGTTTGCCTTTTCCCGCCTTGGGGAAAAGCTGGAGAGGTCATGCCTCTCCGCACATAGGCAAAGTCAGCAGGTAGGCACACAGGCAAACTTAATTTGCACCTGAATGGATTTCTGTCTGGTGTCAATCCACATCCTTTATCTGTCTCCACTTCCTGGAGTTTCCCAACTGTCAGTTTACACTACATGATTACATGACTTGAGTTGTCAGTTCTCGACATTACATCCATGTTTAACCTTTAGCGTTACATATATGCTAGACCTATAGTTCAGTCTCTCACCTGTGTGGCCTTATGTTCCTCCATGACAGTGATGCTGCCTCAAAGAAGGCTAATGCCATCTTAGACTGCATCAACCAAAGCACTGTATGCAAGGCATGGAAAGTATTTCTACTAAGCTTTGGTTAGGCCCCAACTAAAGTACTGTATTCGGTCTTGGACACTCCCATGTTAAGAAGTGTCCAAGTGATGTTTTAAATTGCTGGGGGTTGATGTATTGTTGTTTTTTATTGTTATATTGGGTTTTATAATATTGTACACCGCCCTGAGATGCCGTAGGCATGAGGGGGCAGCTAACAAATAGAATTAAATAAATAAAATAAATAAGGAGGACCTAGGAAAGTTGGACAGGAGGGTGCAGAGGACAGCAACAAGCATGATAACGAATTTGGAACACAAATCCTATATTAGGGGAGCTTGGAGGATTTGAGTACATTCAGCTTGCAGAAAGGGCAACTAAGAGGGAATATAAGAACAGTCTACAAATATATGGAAAGCTGCCGTAAAGAAGATGGAGATGAATTGTTCTCCCTTGCTGCGGAGGGCAGGACAAGAGGGAATGGGGGCAAGCTGAGGCAAGGAAGATTTAGACTGGACTTCGGGGAACATTTCTTGATGATAAAGAGAGTCAGGCTACAGAAACAGCCTTCTAGAGAAGCTGTGCATTCTCCATCGCTGGAGGTTTTTCAGAAGAGGCTGGATGAGCACGTCTCTGCAATGATTTGGGGAGGACTGATCCTGCCCCAAAGAGAAGGCTGGACCTGCTGATCCTGCAGTTCTGTGACACAACAAATGGCAGCCAAGCCCCCCACCCATCAATGGAAATACAGCAAAAGGTTGTCTCCACTGACAGTTCCAGCATCGGTACCTGTATGCGCTCTGCAGAAGATTGAAGTTTACAGGCCAGCTGTTTTTCCTCCAGGTCATCTGGGGTTTGGGGAATCCGGTAGCTTCGCAGGGGAGAGTGGCTTGGTGGTGGGCTGTTAAGGTGAAATTGGTTGGCCCGGGAGCAATTGCTGGAGGGACTGAGAGGCAAGGGAGGGGGAGAAAAGACAAGAGGCAAATGCTGAACAGTTTGGCTATCATTATCATTATCATCAATTATTTATATAGCTCCAGCAATTTGCTTGGTGCTGAACAGTTATGGTTAGAAACCGATCTCTGCCCCAAGGGGCTTACAGTTTAGGAGAGAGAAGGGGGTCCGGGGAGAAGGGCATGAGGAGAGACAAGGATCGGGTTGAAAAGTTGCAGATGCACATACTTAGCTTAGTAACATGGGGTAGAGGGGGATCTTTGTTAGGGTATTACTGAAAGAAATACACTGCAGACATTCCCAAACTATGGGTTAGGATCCCAGATGGGATTACGCCATCTGGAGATCAGGTCACAATCCTGGCTGGTATTTGCTAAACTCTGCGTGGCTTGTTGCTGCCTAGTGCCAATGGGGTTATATAAACATTTCAAAATGGCATTGCAGGGTGGGAAGGGCTGCATTATGGAGAGGGGAACATGCGGTAGCTAACTAGGGGAAGTTCAACCTAATGCCGATTATGTGTCTAATGCTTAGTAAATGTGATTTAATAGGTAAGGACATGACCCCTCCCTGCAACCAGTTGGAGGGGAAACCACCAGGCACGAGACTGATGGGTAGGTGGTATCCTGACAAGATGTCCCAGATCAGCCATAGACTTGAGCCCAGGATATTAAGGACACAACAAGTGCCCTACTGGGTGAGATCAATGGTTCATCTAGCCCAGCATCCTGTCTCCAACAGTGGTCAGTTTCGTTGCAGCTGAACATAATGGTGTAATCCATTTCAAAGCGACTGTCCCAGACCCTGCAAGGTAAAGGGCCCCACAAAATGTCCTGGGTGGGGAGACAGGTCCCGGGACAGGTGGGGGCCAGAATGGAGCCCCACATGCGTGACACCTGTGCTTTTTGTCCCCTCTTGGAAGTGCCCCCTTCCTTTTCACAGAAGCTTCCATCGGAGCCAGAGGAATGCCACACTGCACCATGGCATGTCTCCAGGGAGAGAGTGGGACCCTTGCTCAGCAGCACTGCTCCCGAGTCCTGCCATAGCACCGCGTCTGTATGGCTCTGACCGAGACTTCTGTGAGCAGGGAGGAGGCACTCCTGGGAGTGGAGTGGTGGTGCGTTGCTATAGCTGCCAGTTGCAGAGGGTTCTGCTACGGCCCCTATTTGTCCTAGGGCCTGTCCCTTCCCTCTCCTGGGCCCTGCCTCCCACCCCTGTACACTGGGGCTCCACCCTCCATAGGGCTGGTACTGCTGCTTTGCTAGGCCCCCACGGAGGTAAATCACCCCCTCCCTTCTTAATCCACCACATGACCTACCCAAGACTCTGAGGTCCAAGCCTTGCCGATCAGATCCAGCAGAGCTGGTAGCCAGGCACAGGTAATACCCTGAATCCCGGATATGAACAGGGTCTATCCTCAGGGAGCCGTCTGGCAGGAGTTCCAACCTGAGGTACGAGGGAAAGAGAGCGCATGTGCAGACACATCATGTCAACCACAGTGACTGATCACAGCCCAGGGTAGACCAAAGCATGGGGCACCAGCCAAGTGATAGACAGACCAAGCCTCCAGCAGCCCCCTTCCAGTACCTAGTGGCTAGGGATGCACTCAACGCCACAGCTAAGAGAAACCCTGCTTGGGTCAAAAATCTGGGCCTCAGCCCGGTCCAAGCCCAGCTGCTCCAGGCTCAACGCAAGACAGATGCAGCTGGGATCTTCCAAGCCCATGCTCAATGGTCCCATTCCCACTGAGCATGGCTATGTCAGAAAAGGGGCAGGGTTAAGATGTTATGCCCTGCCCCTTTTCAGTGTGGCCACACCCCCCACCGAGTGCCATGGTGTCACAGTGCTCCATAAGGGGTGGGGTTGCATCAGAAAGAGGGAGGAGCAAAGGAATTTCTCTGCCATTTCCAATGTGGCCACGCCCCCCTACAGAGCGCTGTGATGTACCCTCAGCTGGCCTCTATTAAATGGTGCATGGACCAGAGGGGCTAAGGGGAGAAGCTAAGTGGCTGTCAAAGCTGGTAGACTGCACCTCCTTCGGTTTCTCTGGGGTACTCATGCCAGAGCCTAGTCAAGTTGGCTCTGAGTGTGCCGGAGTCTGAGGGCTGGCAAGTCTGCAAACACAAGGGCCTGGGAACAAGGGGAAAGCCAGAGGACTGGAGAGTGTCTATCCACAGGCTGGGACACGCTCTGCATGTGCTTAGGGCTGAAATGAGAATCAACTTGTTTCTTGTGAAAATCTCGTGAGAATAGAGAATCATTACCAAGATCTTGGGACAATCTTGGTAACGGTTCAAGATCTCGGCGAGAATCTCACCCAGATCTACCGTGTACTGTGATTTACTGTATACTAATTTACTGGGCACTGCTTCCCATGTACCACGTTTGTCCCGGTAGTGCGCATACGCAAAATGGCCACCACAGCTGTTCTGTGCATGCACAGCCCTCTTCCAAGATGGCACCGACAGCATCACCACCATTTTGGAAAAGGGCAGCCATTTTGCACATTACGGGGACAAATACAGTACACGGTAAGCGGCACACAGTAAATCAAGGTAAATGGTACATGGTAAATTGCAGCAAATCAAGAAAAATTCTTGACCGCGAAAATGTCGAGAACCGGGAGCTCTCGATTATCAATTCTCGCTAAAAATGTGTTGAGAACTGCGATTCTCGGTGAGAATCAAGAGAAAAATCGAGATCAAATTTCAGCTCTACAGGTAGACGCACTTCTGGTTTCCTGTGGGTTCCTTATATAGTCCAGGCAGCCAATAGGGAGACAGGTAGGACTCAGCCAATCAGGGAGGAAGTGGAAGCAAAGGTTCTAGCTCCAGAAGAACACACGATATCCCTCATGACAGAATTAATAAGGAACCTGCCTCCAAGCCTTGGGGGGGGGTGGCGGGGGACGGGGACCTGGGTTCAGGCTCTGCTCCCACCGAGAGACGACAGCTTGGCATCTCTTCCCAGCATACATCTACATGGAGAGGCGAGAGCGAGTCCGGGGAGCCAGCGGCGCTATTTGCTGCAGCCGACGAGAGGCGTGTGGAGAGGTGACGTAGGGCCGAGGGACGGCTGGGGAGCTGCTGTGCGGAGTCCCGAGGGACGTGGCTGTAGGGGGCGGTGCCGTGGTGAAGGCAGAACTGCGGAGGTGCCCGGCGCTTTAAAAGCAGTGCTTGCCCTTGTGGAAATTTAGGATTTCGGGCCTACTTGGGCCTAAGCTTTGACCAAAGTATTGCCTTGCATTGGCTTGACAGAAACGGCTGTTCCATATGAACCTTGTACAGGCAAAGAATTTGCTTACCGTTGCTATCTTTTAAAATAAAATTAAGGAAGTTTACACTTGGCCTAGTCATTAGTATTTAGCCTTGTAGACTATCAGAATCTCCGGCTTCTGCTTTTTAGTTGGGCCATATATTTGCTTTGTTATGACATATAGAGTTGACTAGATAGGGAAGTTCGGTCAGTTTGGTCTGGGCTCATGATCACACAGGTAACAGATGAACTTTGGGTCAAATGTCTGTACAGCAAAGATTTCTGCTCATGCAGCTGGTTTTGGGCTAGGACAGATGGTCCGGATCAGAAGGAGGACTAGGAAATTATCTTATTTGGGCATAGATGATCTAATTGCCTTTACTCATCTTGTGATTGCTGATGTATGCATGTTTGAGTTTGAACAACAGCTATGAAAACCTATATAAACTGCCTGTACTCTTTGTTCGGGGTCTCACTCGGTTTGAGTGACACCCGCAGATGTGTACCTAAAATAAAGACTGAGTGACTCTGAAATCTGTGTCGAAGGTTTATTTCTATATCCTGTGGGGCGCCGCAGGTTCGCGCCGCAGGTTCGCGTGGCGTTAGGCGCCAGCCAGGCGAGGCCAGAACCCTCTCGATTAACATGGAAAAGAAAAGAGGGCATCAGGCATCCTCCCATTCTCTGGAGGACGTCCTTCTTTTGACGTATAGGTGCAAAGATACTGAGCTCATATTGGACACTCCCCCTTTTTTATCTACCAATCGGTATGCGTGTTTGGCGGACCCTGGTGAGGGTGGGGGAGGGTCCTCCAAACCTAAGCCTGTTCCAGGGGGAGCCAAACAGGTACCCTCTAAGATGGAAGATTATCCTGGTATGAGACAGAACTGTATCAAGGAAGACTATCTTGCCCTCCAAACTACTTTGATTGCCAGGACAGTGGAGGCTCTTTTTACTAGCATTGCAACATTGGACAGTTCCGTAGTTAAGGTTAAAACCCAACTCTGGGAGATTGTGGACAAGTTAGACAGTTTAAGAGATGATGTTAAAGTTAAAGATCAGACCTCTTTGCCCCCCTTGTCTAGAGAACCACATAGAGGTAGAAGGTCCCTGTGGCACCCTCGCTCTAGGCGGTTCTTGGGGGTACAGGCCAAAGAAGTCTACTTGTATGTTGGGCCAGATCATGATGGAACCATTCATAATCGGGGTCGGCAGGAGGAGATAGTGGTTAATTTAACCTACCTCCTTGGCAGACCAGTCCATAAGACCGATATTGTAAAAATCAATTATTTGCCCCATCACGACTGGGTGACCAAGTTCCAGCTGTGCTTTGCCCAGGATTATTAGGTTACGGACATTTTTAGGGCTAGGAAGCAGTTTTTAAGTAGGGGGATTTTGATTGATAGGGTTTTATCTTATGAACATGATACACAAGGGGTATCCGGAGTTTGTGCGAATACTTATGGTTCTAGTTCCTCCCCCAATCGTACCCTTTTAGGTACAGGTAGAACTAGGAGGGTACGACGGGGCTCTGTAGACCATGAAGGAGGAGGGTCCAAATTGGAAGGGCCAAGTCAGCTTTTGGATCTGGACTCTGGTGATAGACAAGCTCCGTTGCCCTTGGTATTGTTCCCAGGGAAGGCAGGTTTACCTTCCACTGGGGAAGAAAATAGACACTGTGTTGCCGGAAGGGCTCCAGTGCCCCAGATCAAGCTGATGGATTTTGTAACAAGGACCCCACAGGCCGTGGATGGGCAGGAAGGGTTAGGACCGAAGGTAGATTTTGTCCCCGGGCTCGATACTATTAACAAGGGAGCACCGGTTAGAGGGGAGGGAGATGCTCTGGCTAAGGATCAGGGGATGCAACATCTAGAAAGTTTGCCCATTGTTCATAAGATAGGCTCTTTTTTGGTGGGGGATATGGAGACGGGTGTAACTGGGGACATCTTTCGAAGTCTCTCTGCGTTAGACCAAGATAAGCTTCTAACAAGGTTGGGGCATATCAAGGACAGTATCTAGGGTGGGGTTTTGGAGTACAGAGCCCCTTATGTGCATAGACCCCTGGACAATCCGGAATCCTTTATGGCAGTACGGCTTTTGGACGTTTCTGAGCAGGGGTCTCCTTCGAAGAGTGCCCCTGTTCTGGAGCCACCAGGTCAGGCTGTAACTCTTGCCGGGAGGCGAGGGGCTAGTAACGTGGCTATCGTAGAGGGTGGAGGTGGTTCTCATTACCCAGGCGTCTACCCCACCATGACTGGTAGTTGGGGGTATAGCTGAAGCTGGATCATCTGTTAACAGCAAATGGCCTACACCAGGGTTGTCTTAGGTTTGCCTCTTGGAACATCACGGGCATTAAAGCTAAATTAGGGGATACAGACTGGATTGAGTTTCTAGCTGGATTTGATGTGGTTTGCCTACAGGAGACCTGGCTTATGCACGAAACTGTCTCCCACATAGAAGGGTTTGTCCCATTTTTTCATAAGGGGCAAAAGAGGGACCCAAAGGGGCGCCCCTCAGGTGGCTTGATTTTCTTTATAGCCGAACTGATGGGGGACTGTTTTGAGATGTTACAGTCAGGGAGACCAGAATTCCATCATGGCCTCCTTAAGCACGGGCAGCCAGACTGGCTGGTGCTATTCAATGTTTATATCCCTCCTTCCTCTTCCATCTATCACCAGGCTGATGTCTGGGAGGCTCTTGAGGAAACCATTGCCAAGGTAGAAGATCAGTACCCGCTAGCAACTATTGTGCTGGCCGGGGACCTAAATGTTGCCCTGATGCCAGGACAGACTAGGATAGTCTGGGGAGACGGACGCTGTGAGGCTTCGAAGCCCTCAGAAGGCACCACCGCATGGAGTTGCAGTTGGAGTCCCTTATTTATAATCCTGGTCTTACAATAGTAGGAGAAGAGCTCCTTCGAGACCCCACGGACGGTAGTACCTTTATAGGTCCGCAGGGAAGGAGCACCATAGATCTAATCCTGACTAGTCAGGAGGCTTCTGATAGATTTGGAAACTTTTCTTTAATTGTTAGACCAGAAAGTGACCATCTGGTACTTAGGGTTGACATTCTAACTCAGATTAGGGATAACTGCACTGAGGCCGATCGGCCTCCAGGAGATTTTGCGGGGAGGATTAGGAAAATGCCCCCGGCGGCATTGATCGGTCATATGCAGGATCTCTGTGCCGCAGATAGGGTTAGGGAGCTTGGCTCCCAAATCCTAATCGCCCGAGATATCCTGCCCGTGCTTCAATGCTATGAGGCAATTATCAGTTGCCTTCAGGATGCATTTTTGGTTAAGGGCAAGAAGCAAAGACATTGGAAGAAACATTCTTGGTATGACCAGGATTGTAAATTGCTGAAGAACCAACTTACTGCCTCTAAGAGAAAGTGGACAAAAAACTCCAACCCCGACCTTAGAGACCAGTACCAGAAGGTCAAAGTGGCCTATGCACTCGTATTGAAAAATAAAAGGGCCGATTATTATAACATCCTTTGGGCCCATTTGGCTGTGGCGCAAAGGACGGGTGATTCCCACCAGTTTTGGATAACCTTAAATAGAATAATTACGGCCCAGACTTTAGCTAGTGGTCCCAGGATATCAAGTGCTGTTTGGGAGGGCTTTTTTGGGAAGCTTTATGAGGCTCCCCATGAGTCGGAAGCCACCGATTGGGAGGGGCCTAGTGGAGGAGGAGCAGTCTTGGCCCACCAGGACTCAGGGGACGGTTTCTCCCAGGAGTTGCTGGCAGAGCTTATTTTTTCACTAAAACCTAATAAAGCTGCAGGCCCTGATTATATTTCAGCAGGGTGTCGCAGGCAGCCCCCCAGTGGTGGGTCCCTGTGCTATGCAAGTTGTTCACCTGTGTTAGAATTCACGCTAAGATTCCCCCTTCCTGGCTGCATAGTTTGATTGTTCCAATAGTCAAGAAAGGTTATGGATCTGATCCAGCTTGTTATCACCCCATTAGTTTGTTCTTGGTTGTGGGGAAACTGTTTGCTAAGTGCGTTTTGAAGCAGTTGGAACAATGGGTAGAAGGTCATTCAATCATCCCAAGAGAACAGTTCAGTTTTGGTAAAGGGAAGGCTACAACAGACTGTTGTTTTATACTTCAACACTTAATCCACAAATACCAGAGGATTAGGAGGGGCAAGCTGTTTTTGGCTTTTATCGATCTAACCAAAGCCTTTTATTCAGTTCCCCGGACTACGCTTTGGAGGAAACTCCTGGCATTGGGGATCAATAGTAATTTGTTGTCACTCCTAATCCAATTACATACCAACCATTATGCAAGAGTAAAAGTGGGTCCAGACCACCAGTTGAGTAGAGATATCCCCATCAGAAGGGGGGGGGGGGTGTTTAGACAGGGGTGTGTACTGGCCCCTCTATTATTTAACATTTACCTTGCAGATCTGGTTAGGTGGCTGGGCGTTGAGAACAACCATGCTCCCAAGATTGGCACGCACCATCTTAGTGTACTGCAATTTGCAGATTATCTGGTCCTCATCTCGCAGACACCTAAAGGGCTGAAACACCTGATCCATAGGTTGGGCGAATATTGTGCTGAACACGGTCTAACACCTAATCCCCAGAAGTCTAAGATCATGATAATGGGTAGCCGTAAACCATCGATTAAGTGGGAGATTGACCAGCAACCACATGAAGTGGTTCAATCTTACACCTACCTTGGGGTAACCTTCTCTTCCAGGGGTACCTGGGCCAATCATATTCAGGGGCTGGCTACTTGAGCAGCTCAGCAGGCTGGCGCCATTAGTAGGGCGCTTAGGATATCTCAGGGAGTCCCAGTGTCAGCGTTCTTGGGCGCTTATAGAGTTAAGGTTCCACCCTCGGCAGCGTTTGGGTTGGATATTATCCCCCAGCCAGTGATCGAACCCCTGGAGAGGGTCCGGAACATGTATCTGCGACGAATTCTCCAAGTGGGGAAAGATGTGCCGGCCTCTATTTTGAGAGCAGAGACTGGCATATTTTCTATTAACTTACACGCCAAAACTTTCGGTGATCCGATACTGGCTTAGATTGCTTGTCCTACAGGAGTCCTCTTTACCGCGACAATGCCTGCAGGAAGCACTGGCATATACGGGCCCCAGAAGTTGCCCATGGCTTAGGTACCTGGGTTACCTCATCCAGAATTATGGGTTTTCCTTCAACTATTTCGCTGGCAGATCATTAGGTGGTATGAAAAAGGAAATACAGGCGAGGCTAGAGGATACGGAGCGACAGGAGGATATAGCGGCTTTGGGGAATTGGAGAGTGGCCCCCTGGCTTAAGTTAGTTTGGGGGCTGGAACCCTATCTGGATAGTTTAAAGAATTGCGGCCTTTGGAGAAGCTACACGCTTCTGCGTTTCCAACAGGTTCAGACCACTGTGGTGGAAGGAAGGCATCAAGGGGCCATTTTTGCCAGACGCGTGAGTACTTGTTCCCGTGGAGGGGTTGACACAGTTGAGGACTTCCTGTTAATTTGCGATTATTATAACGACCTAAGGGCAGTCTGGCTTCAATCGCTGATGGGTGGGGTAGTATACCCCGAGCCAGGCCAAAGGTACAAAGGTCTTCTTTCCCGGATAAGATCGGAGGATGTGATGGCCATGGCTACATTTGTTTGTTTGGCCTCAAAAAAGCAGAGGGAGGTCAAAGCCGAGCTATCGGGGAAATCCTATAGTTTTGGTATGGGGCCCTAAATCTACCAACTGAGTTGGTTATACGCTCCGGTTAATTTGCTGATTTATGTGTTTGTGCTTAGCTCTCTGTACGTGTTGTGTATCATGTATAACTGCTGCTCTTTTTTACAAAGGCTATAGTGAAAGCTGATGCCTAATAATTTATTATTATTATTATTATTATACATCTACATATAATTTGCTCCTTTCTCCCTTGCCATTCTGACCTTACTTGGAGAGCCAGACCCCATCATCATCAGGACCAGGTTTACAAATGAGCTCATCTTTTTGTTTCCCCCACACCACTAAGCTATTTTGAAAAACTGGCTACAGGGGCAGAAGCCAGATGCAGATTGGGAGACATTACAAGGCAGCCCCCAACACAGGGTTGGGAATAAACTTGAGATGACAATGTGAGAACGAGAGGAACTGGTGTAAAAAACAGGCCTGAAACACAGTGAGACCTATGGAGGGGCTGTGGCAATTCGGGGGGGAATCCCCCAGAACATGGGTCTCATGAATAAAGGAGAAATCACAACATCACATGCATAACATATAGGCTTGCAAGTGCAGGGCCCCAGCCCCCGAAGGGGATGTTAGATCATCAAAAAATCAATCACAGGAACATTTCCCTTTTTCTAATGGATGAATCAGGCTATCAGACCTGCCAATCTCCCTGGGTCTGGCACTGGCCACAGAGGGTCCCAGCTTCTGATTGGACCCTTGTTTTGGTGCCAAAATGGGAGCCAAGCTCTTTTCAAAACCTGTCCTGGTTCTTGCTTGAAAGCCTGACTCTTGCGGCATCTTTGCAAACCAGAATGAGTTGGGGCGGCTTAAAGATTTCCTGATAAAAAACAGAGGAGAGTGACATCCAATTGAAAGAGGAAACAGGCATGCGGCAATTGGACAGCACAGCTGCCAGATGGCTTTGTGCATCCGGCAAGATGGCAGGGTGTCCTACCTGGAGTCTCCAGCAGAGAGCGGGCGGCCATCTTTCCTCCAGGTCACGTGAGGCTTGGGCAACCCCTCCGACTCACAAGGCAGCACCGCTGACTGGTTCACGGACACAGTGACTGCTGAAGGAACAGGCTTGATTCTGGGGGTGACTGCAACATAGAAGGGCAGTAGATTGGAAAAGCTCCAGGTGTTACCAGATGTAACGCTAGCTACGTATCGGACGTCACATCAGTCTGTGTAAACTCTCGCTACTGATGTGCTCTGGGTGTTCTGCACACAAAGCCTCATGGGTGCAAGGTAAGTAGCAGGTACTGGCATGCTGTCACTGTTACATCTAGGAGATGTGCCTACGCTGCTACCAGTGTTGGGTCATCCAGGAACCACAGAGACATACATGGGTTTCTTCAAAGGGCCAGCCAAGATCCTGTGCGTCTCTATGTTTTTTTTCTGGCATGCAGCGGAGTGGCAAGGTGGAAGAAGGAACACCACATAGGACTGCCCTCCCCATCTCCAGTTTTACTCACTGTGAATCTCTACCAGGAAATGCAGGCTGGTTTGCCCAAGTGCGTTGCTTGCAGTACAGCTGTACTTGCCACCATCAAATGCCCCCAAGGGTTGGATCTGAAGGAATTGCCCCTTGGCCAGGAACTGGATGCGGGTATCCTCCTGATAAGACAAAACCCAGAGGTTGTAGAGAACAGACAGCATCCCACCGGTGGCTTTGTGTGCAGTGAATTTGGTGGGTCTCTTGAACACACCAAAATACAGGGCGGCGGAGCTATGGTCAGGGCCCCGTGCATTCTACAAAAATATTTTCAACGTTTTGCAACCAGAAAAACCCATCTTTTGCAAGGAGTAAATGCCATATCCGCAAGCAGAGTAAATTAGGCAAATGATTCAGAATGGTGAAATGCAAAAGAGCTTCCCTAGCAAGAGGAGATGTCCTAACTATTTGCGGTAAACTTGGAAAGGCAAAAATGGGCAGTTTCCTGGAACCAGGAAGAAAATGCCAGTGGGGAGCTGGATGTGAAGTGGGGAGGCAGGAGCTGGGAAGAAAATGGGGAGGGGAGATGGGATACTGAGACGGGCAGCAGGAAGCTGGGGCTAGGAAGGAATGGGAGGAGCAGGGAAATAATGGAACTGAGGGCTAGGAAGAAAATGGAGGGGCAGGTGGTGCTGGGATTGGCACCTCCCTATTATAGCCTATAGTGACCTGGTCAAAGGGACACAAGAAGCTGAAAGACGCCCTATGGATAAAATCCCCTATACTCCCACGGGGGGAAGGGGGTGTGTGATTCCAACTCTTCAACTTATCCCGTGGCTCCTTACAGCCGCTGCTGCCTCCCAGCAGGGCCAATCCACGCTGGGGACACCCTGCCGCTGCTACTGCCAAACAACAGCTGGGCATTCCGAGCTACAGCCGGTCCCTGGCTGAACAGGGCTCCTGGGTGAACACAAACTGGCTTATGTGGCTGCTGAGTTTACCAGGTCTCAGTGTCCCCGTCTCGGGCACTGTGGCTGAATCAGGGTGTATATGGTCTCTGCAAACATGCAGCGGCCCATCCGCGACCCCCATCGGCATAGACTCTATGAGCACTTTCCTCATTTCTAGATTCCGAGCGGTGGGAGTTTAATTCCCGTTTTACAGCTGGCAAACCGAGGCACAGGGAAGCTCTATCAAAGGCCACATAGGTTGTTTTCAGATGGATGTGGGGCTGGCCACCCCATGGCATACTCTAGGGGGGCTCCCCTGTGTTTGCCTCCTTGCAGCCGCACTTGAGTCAGTTTTAAACAGACTCATCAGCTGTCGCAACCCATGGTCCACCCGCACAACGCCCCGCTCCCCCACACCATAGAGTTGAGGACAGATCGCCTGATGCTCTAGGCTGCCTCCCGCAACTCTTTGGTGTTGCCCAGGGCAACTCTCAGCCAAACGCGGAGCTGCAGCAGCTGTCCACTGAGCAGAGAGACAGCAGCTCCACCTTGGGTCGGTGCCCCAGGTTTGGGCAGCCTGCTTTGCTGGCGGTGCTCCTGGATGTTCCGGAGAACCGCAAGCAGGGCTGGAGCAGAGCAGGGACAGCCGGCATTGCCTCTGCAACACCTGCACATCTGGCGACCCCGCCTTTAGACAGATGGGTCACCCGGGGGTGCGGCGGAGCAAAGGCGGGGCTGCTGTCTGTCTAAAACCACCCATAGAGTCTGACCGAGGCAGGGACTGACCCCAAGTTGGATACCGGTCCTGTACCCTATTCCTCTACAAGGAGGAAAGGGAATCTGTCTTTGTGAGTGAGGTCCCCACTCCTGGGAATTATTTAATTTAATTGATTTATTATAAACATTTCTTATCCCGCCCTCTCCTGCCGAGGCAGCTTGGGGCAGCGTACAATATAAAAGCATAAAATATACACATAAAACAAACAAACAATAAAACCATCAATTCCCCCCCTAACCCTATCCCATCCCTCCCCCTACTCGTCTCTCTCACCAAACACCTGGCGGAACAGCCAGGTTTTACACGGACGCCTGAAGGAGGGAAGGTCCCGGGCCAAACCAGTCAGGCTGCCCATTCTGTATCTCTGGAACTGTGCATTTCTACACATCTTTTTGGAAAGCCTGCCCCCAGGGCCGCACCATCTTGCGCATAAGGGCCACGCTGGGTCAGGCTAATGGTCCATTGAGCCCAGCGTCTTGTCTCCGACAGCGGCAGCCTGAGTTACTTCCGAGACAGGGCAGGTCATAATGGAGTGGACTCGGTGACCCTCATGGGCCCTCCCAGCGCTAGGATTCTAGGCCACCGAGCTCCATAAGGGGCAGGACTATATTGGAAAGAGGTGAAAAAGTGCCTTCCCCCTTCTGACATGGCCCCTGCAGTCCCATCTGGAACAGGGCCCTTTTGGGCTGGGCCCTGGAAGATCCCAGCTGCATCAGGGCCCCGATTCCTGGCTCAAGCAGGACTCTCATCTGACGCTGCTCCCAACCCAGGCTGCAGGCCAGAGTGGGGGAACTTTGGGGACGAGACAGTTGTTGGTGGCACTCAAGCCTTGGTCCCAAGCCCTGCCGTTGTGCTCACCCGCCCGCCAACCAGCCTGTGGCTCCTCACCTGGAGTGGCAGCCCGTGTCTGTGCCACACGATCCGTGGCGATGGGTCAGCATCCGTGGGGCACTCCAGGAGGAGCTGCCCACCAGCCAACGCAGCCAGGGTGCGAGTCTCAGAGGAGCCCACGATGTTGGGAGGTGCTGCAGGGGATGCAAACCAAGAGAAATCAGGGACAGGCTGGCAGGGAACTGCCATAGCAATGCTAGGAGCGACAGAGGATGTCCTGCCAAACAGCCATTCCCACCCAGCAGTCAGTGCTCTGAAAATACCCCACCCCTGGCAATTCATGCTGCCTGTCCTCCACTCTTGCCATTCCCACTGCTCTGCCCCTGACCGGCTGCAGAAGCTTGGGCTGAAGTCACTCCCTGCCTCTGCATTGCCGTTTCTCCTTCCACAATTTGTCTTGTCCCATTAGATCAGGAGTGAGAAACGCAGGCTCAGGGGCCAAATGTGGCCCACTGCTAGTTTTTGTTTGGGCCATTTCCAACTTCTGGATCTGGCCCCTGGATCCAGTGCCTATCCTCAAGTCCTGAAAGAGTAAACTCGGGGGAAAAGCAGCAGAGATGAGGGCATGCGCTCAAGGGTAGGGGATTCTTCTCCTCGCCCAACCTTGTGCAACTCCTTAAATGACCCCATTCACAACTCCTATGTGGCCAGTGCAGAATTTGTACTAATTTTCAAAGTGATCACAGGGAGAGAAAGGGTTCCTCACAGCTAGGCTGTAAGCTCTTTGGGGCAAAGTCTGCCTTATACTATGTATCTATGAAGCAGAGTCAGGTCTGACCTCAGCAGGGACCTAGGTGCTACTGAATACAAGCCGTGGAAACAAAGCGTGCAGGGGAGGTTTGATTCCCTGCATCCCATGATGTTCCCCTCGCCTCCTCCTTTGAACGCCAGCTCATTGCACATTTATTGCAAGGCGCACAGTCCAGCCCCTCCGCGGAAGCAGGTGGGTGGGGTTCGCACAGGGAAAACATCTCCGCTTGGCCCCTTCTCCACGCTGACACTAGCCACCCACCTCCCAGAGGTATCATCACTTGTGGAAGCAGCTCAGCTAAAGAGATGCCTGATAACATCATTATTGATCCTTTCGGCATTCCAAGTGCTTTATAGTCCTTATCTTGTTCACCCTTACAACAACCCTGTGAGGCAGCTCATTTTCCCATTTTACAGATGGGGAAACTGAGGCTGAAAGAGAGTGACTTGCCCAAGGCCATCCAGTGAGGTTGTGCCTAAGATGGGATTTGAATCCTCATCTCCCAGGTCTAAGTCTAAGACCTTATCCACGAAGCTACTGATCCCGTCTCTTAACTCTCTAGGTTCAGATTAGCCACAGTACCTTGTATCTTGACCCCGAAGCTCTTGGCATCCTCTCCGGCAGGGCTGGCAGCCAGGCAGGTATACCAGCCGGCATCATCTGCCTAGGAAGGGCCAATAGGGACAGCAAGACAGGGAAAAGCTGGGGTGAAATTGGTAAATGATCAACTTGGAGGAGAGAGAGACAGACACCGAGGAAGACCCACCTTAATGCTCTGAATATGGAGGACTTTCCCATTCCTTGTGACAAGCCCACGCTGTACTAGAGGCTGCCCATTCTTCTCCCAGGTGATGTTGGGTGTGGGGACGCCAGTTGCATTGCACACCAGCTCCAAGGATGCACCAATAGCAACAGAGAGTTTGGTGGGCTGGGCGGAATCGGCAATCCATGGGGGCTCTGTAAGGCACACAGGGAGGCATAGCTAGGGTGACACTTAACGGGACACTGTGTTTCAAAGTGCAGAGAAAGAAGGGATCATGTGTTAGCGCCTGGAGTGGGAATGTCCCGGCCTGCCAGCCAGGTGGCATTGACTCTTGGGGTTATATCGGAGGCTGCAGGGAGGCCATGGTCACTCAGCCCTATGCCTCCCCCTTTCCCTCTGGGATTGCACCTAGAGTAAATTGGTGTCCCAAGTACGACAGGGTTTCCTCCTGAGCAGGGGGCTGCCGCTGCTCTAGTCCTCACTGTCCACCCACACCAAGGAGCCAAGCCCACTGAGCAGGATGCGAGGGGCTGCGTGGTGTCTCTGGGAGGGGGCAAGTCTCAGACAGACCTGCTGCTACCAAGGAGCCGTGCCCACTGGTCAGGATGGAAGTGAGTGGTGGGGGCTGTGCAGTGTGGGAAGAGAGGGGCTGAGCTGGGGAAGCTTCCTTGTCCCCAATGGGTTTGGGAAGGGGGGAGGCTGCACTGCCCTGGGGACCTGCCCGCCTCAGCGCTGGCTCTGGTGATTCCAGGACTTTTGCATCAGTTTTCAGCAACCAGCTGGGACGCCGGGACAGCCAGTGAAATTCTGGACTTTCCCAGCCAAATCAGTTCATTTGGTCACCCTAGGCTTAGGGGTTCTGCCCCCTGCAGGCGTCCCTGAGGAGCATGGCAGCTTTTTAATTATGGTGATGCTATGTCCTGGTTTGGCTGAGATGGTCCTGGATTTTGTAGGCTGTCCCGGCTGGTTGATGAAAATTGAAACAGAAGTTCTGGAAATGCCCACACCTGAGCAACTGTTGGGGAGCCAGGGGAGCAGCACCTGGGAGCTACCTGTGGACGGTGAGGCCCTTTCTCTGGTAATTCTAGTAAGCTCCCTTTCTTCTTCCCCCTCCTCTCTTAAATAAGCCTGCTGTCTTAGCTCAGCAGCTGATGGGGAGCCAGGCCAGCAGCACCCAGGAACTGCCTGCACGGGGCTTCAGATCAGCCCCTCTAGAAGAGGAAGAAGGGGAGCTTATGGGAATACCAGAGAAAGGGACTGAACTGAAGCCATGTGCAAGCAGCTACCAGGTGCTGCTCGCCTAAATAACCCTGCTGCCTTAGATCAGCAGCTATTTTTTACAATAATCCCCGCACCTTGAAACACAGCGTCCTGGATTTCCTATAAAATAATATGGTCACCCTATTTTTAACCCCTTTGTGGATGGGGAGAAAAGCTGTCGCTAGCCCAGAGGGCCACTTTGAAAATGAGTACAAGCTCCTCAAGCCAGATAGGAGTGGGGGCAAGAGTCTGTGATGAAGCAGGCTAGCCCTTGAATGGTGGCCTGTCCATCACTTTTGCTCTGCCCCTTCTAGGTCCGTTAGAGTTGCAGAGCCTCGGACTGTCTCTGCAGGGAGCTGGCCAGGGTGCTGAAGCCCTGAAGGAGGGTTCAACGAGACATCACAGGCCAGGGAAATATGGCTGAGGGAGACACGGGGCTGGGAGCTTGCAAGGGACTTGCCCTGAGAGGCAGCTGAGAACCCCACAGTCTGCACAAAGACAGCCAGGGTACATACCCATCACAAAGAGCCGGAAGTTCTTGCTCACTCCTCCAGCCTTGTTCGCGGCCACACAGGAGTAAACGCCCGAATCCCCAGGCTGCACCGATTCCAGATGGAGCCTCGTCCCCAGGCCATTTGGCACCCGGTTGTTCTGCAAAACAAGCGGCTCGCCATCCTTCAGCCAGGACAGGGCAGGCGGCGGGGACCCTCTCGTCTCGCAGGTGAAGGTCACAGCGGAGCCTCTGAGTGCAGTCACATCCTCGCTGCTCTCCGATGTCTCCAGAACAGGAGGGGCTACGTGGAGAGCAAAGCAGCAGTCATCGGTTATGGGGGCCAAAGGGACCCTAGCTCTGAACCCCCCCAGAACACTGCATCTCTCAGGTGAACTGTCAAGCTTGGCCTGTGTGCGTGATGCACCATGATGCCCCCAAATATCTCCCTTGCACCCAAAGGTCAGTGGGGCAGATCCAGACACCGGAGAGATCGGGGCATGGCCAAAGGGTTGCTCTAATATATGCGGGGTCTCCCCAGCTCCTGGAGCAGCCCAGAACTAGAGAGAACTCCACAGAGCCAACCTCTTGAAAGGTTACAACACACATTTCAGGGGAGAGAGGCCTACGTTAAGAGACTTGTCAGGGAACTGTGCCCTGTGACAGATGACTGTGCGCTCACTATTCGCAGAGAGGAGACAACCATGTACTGTCTCCACTTGGCCTTTCCTAGATTTCCTCCTGCTCTAACATTCTCTATAGGATAACGGCGCCCTGCTCTTTGATCCACCTGCCCCTCCATCATTCTACCCCTTTAAAATATCCACAAACATCTCAGATGATTTGTGAGGGCTTTTGTGGTTTTATCTCCAGGGGCTTGGGAAGAGGGGGATGCCATAGGCTGCTCCTCTTCTGCAGCTGCGGCAAGAGGCCCTATGACCTTGGAATATATACCAACAGCTAATAATGCCAGTACCCCCATTGGTTAGCTCACAGTGCTGAGATCCCATTGGCTAGCTCCTCCCTCAGGCTGTAATTCTCCACTGATGGAGGCAATTTCTGTGAAAAGTTTTGCCAATGCCCAGAGGACATTAAAACCACAGCTATCGCAATGGCACAGAATTTACAGGGGCCCTGACCTCATCCTCCTACCTGATCTTCTTCCCAGTTAGCTGGTTTCTCCCATCCTGGCTTCCTGCTCTTTCTATCCCCTCTCCCTCCATTTCATCCATCCCTCTCTCCACACCATAACCTCCACAGCAACTGCACGTAGACAAGACACCACTGTTTTTAGCAGGCAACTCAAGCGATACCCTCTCCTACTGGGGAAGTGCTTGACTTAAAAAGCATCTTCCTACAAACACTGTCAGCCAATTCAATGGCTTTCTACTATCTCTGCCCTTGCTTCCTTGCCTGCCCTCGCACTGCAGTGCTGCTTTACTCCCTCCAACCTCTCAGCCACAGAGGCAAAATTCTCTTCGTACCCTGGACCTGGAGGAGGAAGGTTTTATCGGCCACGCCCGCCTGGCTGGATGCGATGCAGGTGTAGATTCCAGCATCCAAGGCCTGTGCCTGAGACATCCTATTCATAAGGAGGAGATGGGTGGAAGAGGAGATGATTAGGGCAAAGCAAGGCCTGCTCATGGCTTCAGCTCTTCGCTCCCTGCGGTGCCTCTAGGGGAAGGAACTTGAGTCGCACAGCACATGGTCAACGAGGGCCTTCAAAAAGTGCTGAACAGAATGGGATTAATTCTCAGCTCCAGTTGGGATGGCAGGAAGGGCTAACCGTAGCCTAGGTGGGGCTTGGGGAAGCAGGGGTGGGACCATGGGGCAGGTGAGCTAGCGGCAGGCTTTGCAGGAAGTGTTTGCCTCAGGTGTCTTGTAACTGCTGAGGAACCCTTGAAGCCTGCACTCATCACCGCTGGGGGGGTCTGGAAGCCTCTCCCCACACCTGCTGCTACTCCTGAGAGGCCCGAGGAGCCTGCCCTCGCCACCTCTGAGTAGAGATGCGAGCGTCTGGAAAAAAACCAGAAACTTTCAGGAAAAAAGTCCCTGTCTCCCCACCCCCCAAATGTTCTCATACAGAAGAACTGGAAACTGGGGGGAGGGTGGTGGGACGGAGAGTGAAATTGAGAAGACTATGTTCATGGAATATTTCTCTCTCACAATGAAGAAAGAAAACTTATAAACATATTCTAAATGATATTGTTACAGCTGCTCTTCAGCTTTTCATAATGCTATCTAATTAATATAGTATTTAAATGCAGGTCACTATTTGCCTAAATTCCTGCTCCTGTCGACCTTAGACTGCTTTCACGCATGACACAGTGGGCTGTTCTAGTAACTGGAGAGAATACTGGGTATTCGAAATCGGCAAGGTTTGTAACGCGTGAATGCGCTAGTCCCCTTTTATGCTACAAGATCTCAGGTGGTTGCAAGAGCCACCAAATGTGACTTTTACAACGACCTGAGATCTTGCAGCATAAGAAGGGGAATCTCTGTTCTGGTGGAGAGCATCCCCTCGCTCTTACCTGAGGGTGCGCCCCGAGGAGAGCAGTCTGACCCGATGGGACAGAGCCAGGGGCAGCCCGTCTTTCAGCCAGCTGATCTGTAAGGGAAGGGACCCCCTTGCTCGGCACTCCATGCTCACCAGCCCCAAGGGGGCGATGCTGAGAACCTCCGACTCATTGGTGGCTCTCTCAATCGTCGGGGGCACTGAGGGGGAGGGAAAGCATTAGGCAGCTACGTGGGCCAGCGCGGTGGAAAAGGCCGCCTCCTTCCCTAGGTTCCATTGTGTCCCCTAAGGTCAGCCAGGATCGCCCTCTTTCAAGTTCCAACCATGTTTGTACAGCACAGGCGTGCAGAGAGGCATTCTCCGTGGTTGCTCCACAGCTCTGGAATTCCCTTCCCGTGGAGGTTCGCCAAAGCCCAAGCATTTTCTGGAGGCAATGCAAGACCTATTTATTTGGCCATGCATATGATGGGGGGGATAGGGTTTGTTTTAACTGAACCTTAATATAACTTATATTTTATTGTGTTTTTATTTTTGTATATTTTATACTTCTATTGCAATTTTTATATCGTTCACCACCCTGAGACTTCTGGGAAGGGCGGGATAGGAATCCTAATAAATAAATAAAATGGCATCTGGAGATTTAGCAGCTTCAACCTCTACCCATTCATGCGCTCTCGGCATTTCTTTGAGTCAGGAGGATTGTGCCGCTACACCACCTGGAGGCTGGGCTTTCATGGCACGATGCGCAGATGTTTAATTTCAGCAGCATGGGTCTGCCCAGTGCTGGGCCATCCACTCACCAAGGACGTTCAGCGTGTGGAGTCTGGTGTCCTCTCCGGCGCTGTTCTGTGCCAAGCAGGCGTAGGCCCCCGAGTCGGAGGCCTGTACGCCCTTCAGGAGCAGGGTGCTGCCCCCCGCAGAGAGACTGGAAAAGACCAAGAGGAGACAGAGGTGTCTCAGTGAGCGTTCGTACGTGTAACATTAGCTACTTGTTTGGGCTTTACACAACCTACTGGTTTTTGGTCATCCAGGGACCATAGAGACATATTTGCAAAAGGCCAGTCTGGTTCGTGCACATCTCCAGGAGGGCTCTGGTGAATGGCAGTGGCAGGGTGGAAAGATAACAACAGACAGGCAGTGGAAGGGACTGAGAGGGTAATTTCACAGGGATGGGACTTGTGGAAAGCGAGGCGCCTTCATAATTGGATTCTTGTGGGAATGAAACTTTGCCCACAGAACCTCAGCAGTTTCTCCTCCGGGGCTGCCAGTCTTTGGCCAGACGAGAACCAGCTTATCTCTGCATTGCACCAAAGGACACAGGACTGGAAAACAGCTGGTGGAAGACGACTATTGGGTAGCTACAAACAACAACATAATAAACGTCTGTTCATGCTGCTAGGCACCCCAGTTATCATAATCAATTTCAACATGGGATGGATTTGCATGTGTTTAGCATATTATGCCTGCTAACAGATCAGCTCCCACAAGAGGATATGTGCAGACCCCCAAAGTCATCAGGGGGAGCTGAACCTTTAACCTTCAGGGCAGAAAACACAAGCCGTTCCCATTCGAGTTCATTCATTCACTCCACAGCTGCAAAAGCCAGTTCTATCCTTGGTAGGGCAAGTTACTAGGGTAGGATTTCAGAAGAGCCCCTAAGTAATTTTTGGGAACACTGAATCTCACTGACTTGAGTAGCCAAGACACCAGAAACTAGCCCCTGCCAGGGTCCACTTACACACACACACACACCCCCTCATGCACAAGTGGTTCCCAGCAAGCTTACCGCAGGCGAGGAGCAGCGTGCATTTCCACAGGTCTCCCGTCCTTCAGCCAGATGATTTCCGGAACCGGCTGTCCCTCTACCTCACACTCCAGCTTCACCTCAGTGTCCTGCAGGGCACTGTGCTCGCTGGGGGTTCCTGTGCTCAGGATTCTGGGTGCCACTGAACAGAGAGAGAGAGAGAGAGAGAGAGAGAGGATGAAGGGACCCATTACCCAAACCTACGCCACCTCTTCGGGAAGCAACGAGGGCTGCCTTAAACCCGTTTAGCTGCGGTGCCACATGAGACCTACCTAGCACGGACACCGTGAAGTCCTTGCGTGCCTCCGCCTCAAGGTTCTGGGCCAGGCAGGTGTATTTTCCCCCGTGGAAAGGCTGTAAGTAGCCAATCTGTAAATGGCTGCCTCGGGTGACCACTCCCCTCTCCACGCTGCTCTCTGAAGGAAGAGAACACCCACCCTGTCATAAGCGAGACTCCCAGTTTCTGTTTAAGGCAGGTTTCTCTTGGACTTGTTTAGTGTCTGTCAGGATCCAGGCCTCAAATCCACACTCCTGGGGACCCAGGAGAAGTGGCTGGGCCTGCTGGGTCACATTCCTGGTCCAACTATTATAAATTGATAGGATTTTGGCCCAACAAATACTAATTTCCCTGCTATAATTTGACTGAATCAGAAAGTGCCTCCCTGACACAAAGGTGCCAGGACATGCAGTGAATAGTACTGAAACTCACTCTTTTTGCAATGTATTCAAAAACATACATTGGATGTGTCAGCATGAAACCTTTTTGATTGTAACTTTTGTGTAAGCCATTGTGGCTTGAAATTACGCAGAGTGCTGGGAAGTAGATAAGACATTGCTGAGCACATGTAGTCACTTACTGATTTAAGAGCAATACCAGATATTGGGGAAAATGATCATCATGGTCAGAGGAAACAGATGATGTGACAGAGCAAGCAAAACTTCATGTTCCCCAAAACAAAGTTATAGCTGACAACTTGCAGGAACATCGGGAGACAAAAGTAAGGTCAGGACCCGATAAACGGAGTTGGCCTTATCCGATGCCTCTCAGAAAGATGTGGGCTAGCCCAGGGCTGAGAGATCAGGCCCCCTATCTCCGGAGGGAGGAGCGGACGAGACCCTACCCAAGGGCAGGCCCCCACACCACTGACGCAGAGGCAGACAGCCCCTTAACATGAATAAGCTATAAGGGAGACTTGTATATAAGGCCTGACTTTGGGTCAGTTCCTTGCCTTCCACGGTAATCAGTCGCCAGCTCTTATCAGAGCACCGATGAGGTCGGTGGTTGGCCCCTTTAGAACTTCTCCCTAGGAAGTTCTGCACCTTGCTCCACAGCTAAGTTCTTCATTCCTAGGCCTCGTTTGGCCCCCTTCCTGCTTTCCTCTGGAACCAGAACATTGGCCTCTGATCACGTAAGAATATGTGCTTTTGTATGTATTTTAAGTAGTTCAGAGCAAGATGATAGCATGATGTTAGATGCAAGTGTCTCTTTGGTAATTGGTATACTAATTGTTCTGATATTATTGAATAAATGTCTATTTGATTGAATAAAAGACTCATTACTGAAAATAGAAGAGGAGTAATTCCCCACCCGCTCAACAGTAATATTTCCACTAGGTCCCGGGGGAAGTGAAAGGGAGCTGTTTGCTTAAGGTGAGAGAAAAGGAGCTAAACCCTATTGGACAGGAACAGCAGAATCTCTCTTTTGGACAGATATAGGACTCACCTAAGGCAGGGTGGAGAAAAAGGAGCTGCACCCTGTTGGACAGGGACAGCGGAATCTCTCGGACAGAAATAGGATCCACCCCAAAGCAGTTGAACCCCTTTCAGTTTCTTACACAACTACTCCCCTCAAGGGTTTGGGCCTGGTCAGGCCTAGGACTACTGGCTAAAGTATATTCCCTGTGTAGCACGGTGGCCAGAGCATCTCTCCAGGGGGCAGCACAGCTAATTTCAAGCCACACAATACCTTGCCCCCTGCCCCATATCCTACTTGCCCATTCCCTGATTTTAGAACAGATAACCCACCCCCCCATCCCTCTGTCAAAATTATCCTCAGGGCAAAGAAATCTATTGATCCAATTCTCCTCCCCCCAAGTATGGTGTAAATCCAGAGCCACCCTGTCCTGCAGCTTGCTGTGTGAATGGGCAAAATGCAGGGACCCTTCTCTGCATCCAGCTAGTATGACTGAAAAACTTGACTGCAAAGCATCAAGAGCAGGCCCTGTAGGCTCCAATACATTTTCCCACGCTGTAGGGTATTTCTGGCCACCCTACTGGGACTCCACAGAGATACACCACCTCTCTGGGGAGTTCCAGCTAAAACCAAGTACCTGGGTGTTTGTACTTGCAGTTACACTATCCGGGAAGTTCAGTGCTGCAGGATCGCAACATGTCATCTTGGCTGGCCATTTGTGGCTGAGGTTGGCTTAGTTTACTTTGTTACAAAACACGTTGTAAGGGGGATAAGGGGTGGGACTGCCACTTCTCCTAGGAGTGACGGAAAGGAGGGGGATTTAAGTGTGAGCGCATTTGTGGGGAGGTTTGGGTGAGAAGGCTAGGCTCTCTCCCCTGGTGAGAGACAGGGGAGTGGGTGGGAAGTCCTGAGAGGTAGCCATGGCCTCTCTGAGAGAGAAGATCATGCAGGGTGCTGGGGACCCAGTGAACAGGCTCCATAAACCAACTTGAAAGAACAGGAGTGACAGAAGCACCGACATTAAGTACGGCCCCACAGAGCCTGAAACTTTATCTGGTGAGAAGGCTGCAAGCTTTTTTTTTAATCAGATTCGGCCACCATCGTCCATGCCTTCGTAACCGTCCAGAAGCTGCAGCTGGTGCACAACATGGCAGCCTGCCTTCTGTCAGGAGCAGGTTGTCGGGAGCACATTACACCAGTCTGAACTGGCTGCCAATAGCTTTCTGGGAATCACTCAAGGTGCTGGTTCGGACCTAACAAAGCCCTGGGGCTTGGGCCCCAGATATCTGAGGCTGCCTCTTCCCTTATGCTCTGTCGCAGGCAGCCTCTGAGCTTGGCTGGGACTGCCCTCCTGTGAGTCCCATCTGCCCATGAAGCTTTCACAAGGGGATGCAGAGAGGCATTCTCAGCGGCTGCCCCACAATCATGGAACTTGCTCCCCTTGGAGATTCGCTTATGCCCGAGTCTGCTCAAATTCTGGAAGAGATTCAAGTCCTTTTCATTTGGCCAGGCATTTGGCAGGAAGGGAAAGGCTTGGGTGGAGGAGTTAGGGAGAAGGTTGGTAGGTTGGGGAGATTAGGGAATTTTTTAAAAGCTGATTTATAGGTTTGTATATTTTGTAAGCCACCCTGAGCCTTATTGGGAAGGGTGGGGCAAAACTATAAACAAACACACAAATAAAAGCAGCCCCAGCCTATGGCAGGCCTAAGGGAATTCAAGGGGAGGCCCCTCAAATAGGGGGCCCATGAATAAACTAGAAATAAAAACAAATGTGTTTAACTCATGGCCCCTGGAGGGGAGGTTATGTTTAGTTAAACATCAAAAATGAAATACAGTGACGTTTTCCTAATGGGCAAGTCAGTGTGTGTCCATCAAATATTCCTGTGTGAGGAGGCCTCAACTTCCCCAGATTGACACAATTCTCCTCACTCCAGATTCCAGTTTTGGTCCATCCCCTGCTGGATGGTGAGAGGGTCTGGGCTGTTGTCCAGGGAGCAGGGGCACCTGCAGAATTAAATTCAGCAAGGGCAGGGTGGTCTCCATGCTTTCCAAACAGCATCGGTGTCCCAACACTCAAAAAATGGGGTAGGTCACTGTTGCCTCAACCCTTCTGACATGGCCACACCCCCTCTCCGAACATCTGCCAAGTGGCATCATGGCACTTGGAAAGAGCATGTGGCCATACCAGAAAGGGGCGTGGGAGCCCCTGTACTCCCGCCTGTTTCCAAAATGGCTCTGCCTCCTGCCTGAAGGGCTTATAACAAGGGGCCAGACAAGGCAGGTGCAAACTCAGCCCACCCCCTTGCACCTCTTGTCCCAGCCCCCATGTGCCTAAAGGGTGCTGGGTTTAGATCTGGGAATGGAACTCAGGAGCTGGTGCTAGAACCACAAGACCACCCCTTCCTGCCTGATCTCTCTCGTTTTCCACCCATCCCTCCTGTTCTGCAAGCCAGTGCCCAGATTCCCCTTCTTACCCAGTGGCACATCATCTTTCAGCCAAGTGACCGTGGGAGGAGGGACACCAGCTGTCTCGCAGGTCAGGACAAGGAGGCTCCCTGCAGTTCTGTTGACGGTCTCCAGCTGAGGGCTCTCAATGGTTGGGGGGACTATATAAGAGAATGAAAAGGCTCAGTCAGAGTAGTTCAGGCTGCTGTCAACAAGGTGCACCAGGTGTCCCTCTATCTGTCTTCTAACTTCCAGAAGAGTTTGGCAGTGGGGTCGTTTTCCAAGGGAGGATGTGGAGGCCCCAGTCCTGGAGGCCTTTAAAAATAGGTTAGACATACCTCTCTCAGAGTGGCGTAGGTAAGTGTGGATCCTACTTAACGGAAGAAGGCTGAACTCTAACCCTTGGGGTTCCTTCCATCTCTAGGATTCGCCAAGACCATGTCCATATTCAGCCATTTGACAGCACCACTCAACCCAGAGAGCCTTATCCAGTGAAGACTTTCCAGGGGCTTTGGAACAGGCCTCTCGAGACCTTAAAGCTCATAAGAAAGGAGGGTCACTACCATTCTCTGCCCCCACTGTGCAACTGGGGAAACCGAGGCATGGTCCATAGGGTGGCCATATAAAAAATACACAATGCAGGGCTGCATTGGTTCCAATGCAGCCCTGCACTGGAACAAATGCAGCCCTGCACCATGTATTTTTCATAAGCATCCTGTATTAAAGGGGAGGTATGGCGACACAGAGGGAGGCTGAGCAATGAAGGGAACCCAGATGCCCCGTCCGCAGCTCCAACCCGTATCCCTCCGGCCACTATGTTTTATTCCTTCGGGCCTGGCCCAAAGATGACTCTCTAGGAGCTTAAGGGGCCCCAAGGAGCCAGCCTGGCCACCACAGGAGCCTCTCCTTCTGGGGGGAGGGGGGGCTGGCACCTGCCACAGAAGAGGCTCCCATGTTGCCCAGGCTGGGCCGGCTCCTCAGGCCTCGAGCTCCCAGTGCAGCATGCTGGCCAGTCAACTGATCTTTGGGCTGAGCGCCCCTGAGCGCCTCTCCCCACCCCCCGAAGAAGCAGAGGCTCTCCCACCACTGGGACGGAGGCTGGGCCTGCCCCCCACCTCTGCACCACGGAACTCACAGTGAGTTTAAACTTTATTTTATTTTTAAATAGTTTGTTCGTCCGTCGAGCGTTTGTACCGGGACCGAGATCGCGTTACTCAAACTAATGAAATTTTTGCAGGATGCAAAATTGCTTCTTGTTTCAGTCCTGTAATACAGGCAGGTGGGCATCATCTGTTCTAGGCACTATGCCAATAACCCTCAGCCCTGGCCTGCAACTCCCTTGTTATTCCAGCTCCTTGGTGAGACTGGAATTTGCCAACAGCAGCTGTGTACAGGAGAGAAGTAAGTTGCTCTGGGGTTTGAAGCGTCTTACCTAGGATGTTGAGGGTGAAGGTCTGCTCTGCCTCCCCGGCTAGATTGGTCACCTTGCAGCTGTAAAGTCCTTTATCAGACACCTGGGAGAAGAAGCCAGCTGTGCTAATCTCACACACACACAGAGCATTGGAGGCACAGCTGTAAAGCTGAAACTGTTATCTGCATGGCAGTCAGTAACCAGTGGATTTGTGGTAACCACACAGACAGAGTGGTAACCGTTTCATTAACCAACAATTAATGTTTGACTGCCCTTACAAAATTTGTGACTGTAAGGGCAGTCAGGCAGTGGAACGGGCTATCCAGCATAGTTATGGGTTCTCTATGGTTGGAGGTTTTTAAGAAGAGGCTGGATGAACCTTTGTCTGGGATGATCTCGTTACGGCAAATCCTGTACGAAGTAGGGGACTGGACTTGATGGCCTTCACAGTCCCTTCCGGTTCTACGATTCTAATGAACCGAATTACCACATTACCATAGATTGCCGTTTACCACGTAGCTGCATTCCGTTTTCCTGTCCGTTCCGCGGTTACTGGATAGTTCCGTTGGCCCATAATTCCTTCCCTATTCACTCCCCCAGACCCTGGTTTCAAGCTAAACTCTGTTTCCCAATCGCTACCTGGTCCAAATCAGGTGGGGGCAGCTTTGCTGCGGGTTCAGAAGTAAACTGGAAATTATAAAACTCAGGAAAATGGTAAATGGGTCACGTGGGAATGGCAAACTGGCATTAATCTGTATTACGGTTAATTTGTTAACTGCTGCAGTGTGCCATTACCAAACCAGAGTTAACCAAGATAATTCCATAACCGAAATTCTGGATATTAACTATCCATTTCGCTCGACTCAGTCTTACCTTTGTCTCCTCGATCTCTAGCCTTTGCCCTCCCAGCAAAGTCCGAGCACCATTCCCCAGGGCCAGCTGGTGCCCGTTCTTGTACCAGGTAACCACAGGCTCTGGATGGGCCTCTGAGTCACAGAGTAGGACGGCGGTTTGTCCGGCGTGCACCATCATGGCTTCCTGCTGGCCTCCTGGTGGCAGCCTGATGGTGGGGGGCACTTGAAAGGAGAAAGACACAAGTAACTTAGTCCTGCAAGGAGGCTGTTTTATCGGGGAGACAAAAGGGCATCTTACACTGAGAGATATACACAGGACATTAAGGATTCAACCTCACCAGCAGCTTAAATACCAGTACAATATACCCGCACCTGCAGTACACACACACACACACACACACACACACGAAAGATGCAAATGAAATACACGAATAGGGTCAGCTTGCCAAAGGTAAGGCCTTAGTCTTACCTGTATCAACTCGTGTATCCATGTGCAAATTGCACACTTAACTCAACTGCAGAATGGACATTCAACACCCCACTGCAAGCTCAGAGAAAATTCCCACCCCTCCCCAGGAACACATTCTCCTATCTGAACTAGGCTTACCATCCCTACAGAGATGATCTGGAGTCTACGAAGTCCTGATTTCTGCAGGTTAGCATGCAGCGAACACAGAGAAAGCAGAGTGCTAGGGGCCGGTGGGGGCAGGGCCAAGACTCTACCACCCTTTCCTGATGCACCCTGCCTCCTGCCAGTGTTGCGACATCGAAAGGAGCAACCGCTGCCCGGCCTAAACTCACCATAAACGCTGAGAAGCAACAGCTTCTCATCCTGGCCAGCCGCGTTCAACGCCATGCACTTGTACTGCCCTCCATTGGAGACCTGGGCATGAGGGATCTGCAGGATCGGAGAGCCTGGGAGAAAAGAAAAGACAGCAGGCTGGGGCTCAAATCATCTATCCTCCCTGTGTAGCTAATCATGGGAATCTTATCCAAATGCTACTGGAAGGATCCACCAGACTAGAACGGAGGTCTTTCGAACCCAAGGTGGGAGCTCAGGGAGCATACATACCCAGATCACCAGATTCACCTTGCTGGCTAAAGGCACTTGATTGGCCAGCCAGTCTGCATTCTGATTAGCTGCCTTGGATTAAATAAGAATGGCCACGGGAACAGGGAACTGTCCAAGTGATGTCCTGGAGATCTTGCAGTTGAACTGGGCCTTGTGTTTTCCACCCCATCCCAACACGGCCATGCTCCCCTTCGGATGCCATGATACCATCGAGGTGGAGCCCCCTGCAGCTAGGGAATCCCACTGACTCCTACCCAAGAGTGTCCCAGATAGGTCCTGTTGGGCTTGGGTTGAATCGCAGGCCTCTCAACCGTACCCACCTGGAACAATGAATTCCTCTTCACCCAGAAGCAGGATGTGACCGTCCTTGTACCATGTGACTTCAGCAGCAGGGTGGGATTGGACGTTACACGTTAAGGAGACGCTGGTGTTCATGACAGCGATGATACTTTCAGGGTTTGGTCCCTCAATCCTTGGCGGAACTGCCCCCCAGAAAGAGAGATGCATTCACAACCTTCCTGTATCTCCTAATGTACCCTACCCTCCCTTCGCACTCTTCCACTTTGTATTGCTTATCTCCCCCTGCTCTCACCTTCGTTACTAGGCTTCTTTTATCATCCACTTTGTTTTACCTCTCCCTCGAGTCTCCCTGGTACATCACGCCCTTCCCTATCTTTTCTCTCCCCCACCACCTCCTCGGTCACATGATAGCCACTGTACTTTGCTCAGATCTTCAGTTCTGACTTCTGTTCGCCTGAGGAAGGGCCCTGTGAGGTCTGGAAGCTTACATATTTCCACCAACAATAGTTGGTCCAATAAAAGGTATCATTGAAACTACCTCTTTCATATTTACCAAGAGAGTGCATGCAGTGAGCACTGCACTCAGCATCACAGGAGATGCAGCAAAGGGAACTGTGTGACCTTGAAGAGTATGACCTTGAAGAGACACTCAGGAACGAAAAGAGCACAGAGCTCTGGAAATGCCGGGAGGAAGTGTGATGAGCAGGTAACGTTGCTCACAAAAGAAAGACCTCAACATGGATATTAAGAAGAGTCAAATTGCCTAGGAAAGGAAGCTTATTTGAAATGCAAAAGATTTCAGGAGTGGAGAACCCCCAGCTTGTCAACTTTTGTTCCAGCCTGCCAAGCGACCCCCAGGCCAGACCTGGGTGTGGGTGAGGGCAGAGAACACCAGGATCCAAGCATGTGGGGAATTCCCCATTGGGGTTTGCAGTCACACAACCATGTGACTTTGCATCCATTTCTATTTTGCAAACAGGCCTAGAGGCTCACTGAGGGGTCATGCATCTTGATGATCAGTTGCTATAGTGACCATAGGATCTTGGCACAGTCTTTTCGATGCCAACCCCTCTGAAACCCTGTAATACTATTGGTGTCTCCCCTGGAAGTGTTACCTTGGACACCTGGGCGATCCCTAAACTGCTAAGGACAGGAGAGAAAGTGTGGAGGGGTGAAAAGAGGGTTAGCTATAAACTCATCAAGAGTGATCTAATTGGCACCTGGGCAGATGGAGGGCTTGTGAGACCGACTATGGAGGGAGAGGAGAGGGGATGAACCGAGTGAGGGGTCGGCTAGAACCACTCACCCTGAACTGCGAGAGCAAACAGCTTCTCTGCAGAACCTGCGCGATTCTCTGCCACACACATGTAGCTGCCAGCATCCATCTCCTGAACAGCAGTCACCTGCAAAGAGAAAGCAGAGTCTTGTAGAGACGGTGCGGAGTCCTCACGGGAGCTCCCCAAAGGATGCTCTACGACCATGCCCAAGATTTGATCCTGTCCCCTCTTCAGCAGGGTAAGAAATGTGGTCAGCCAGGGCTGGCCTCGGATAAAGCGGGGCCCTGAGGTAAGGTCAGGGCCTCAGAGGTAGGCCCTTTTTACACAGACACTCTAACACCGATATAATGGGTGTTACATTGTATTATACATGTTACAGGGCAACACTGCAGCCCTGCAACATGAGCCCTTTTCACAGGAGATGCTTCCACCCAGGTTCTCTGGGTGGAGGCGTCGGTGTAAACCCCACTTGCGGTAGGTGTAGGTGCGTGTGTGCTTCCGTGCAACACCCATCTCCACCCACCCATGGAGGGACGGACTCTACTGCCGATTGCTCCGTGGCTGGGGGGCGGGGGGGAGATGGATGTTGCGTGGGAGCCCACACGCACCTACACCCACCGCAAGTGGCGTCTACACAGACAGCTGCTTGCTCAGCTGTAAGGCCAGGCCTCAGTTCAGCAACATGCAAAGTGAACAAAATCAGTTCTGCCCAGTGAAAATCAACAACGAGCCCCCTCCACATTCCACCTCTCCGGTTACTGAGGAGGCTTCCCTAGGAATGTGCACCAAGTCTCTCAGTCATGGCCATTCTCTGTCTGCTCCCCTTGCATTGCCGAGCCATCCGCACTGACCTGCAGGAGCTTGCCACCCTCCAGGATCCGATGCCGAGGGCCAGCCGTGAAGGGGAGGTTGTTTCTGAACCAGGAAACGGCAGGTGACGGGTTCCCAGAACTGTCACACGTCAGGAGGGCTGTGCCATTTGCAACAGCGGTCACCTCTTCTACCAGCTCTTCCCGGTTCCTATGGATAATAGGAGGGGCTGAGGACAGAAGAGACAGGAAGAGCCAATTAGCTGGAGCAGAGGTGGGGAACCTTCTCCCACCCAAGGGCCACTTGGAAAATTAGTATAAGCTCTGAGGGCAGCGGGGTCGCAAGTTCCGAAGAAGTAGGAGGTACTTAAAGGGTGAACCCAGGGAGAGGAGGATCCACATCATGGTGGATTTGTGCCCTGAATTTTATTTATTTATTTAATTTAAAACATTTATCCCGCCCCTCCTGCCCAAAGGCAGCTCGGGGTAGCAAACAGCACAAAGATTTAACAATAAAACATTTTAAACAACTCAACAAATTTTAAAACAAATCATAAAAAAAACTCACCCTCCCTCCCAAACCCTCCCCCCCCTCGCCAAAAGCCTGGCAGAACAGCCAGGTCTTACACAAACGTCGAAATGACAGGAGGGTGGGGGCCAACCGAGTCTTCTCTGGGAGCAAATTTCACAACACGGGAGCAGCCACTGAAAAAGATCTCACATCAGTGGCCACCCGCCTCGCCCAGGGAACCTCAAAAAAGGCCCCCACAGACAATCTCAGCGGTCGCACAGGCACATGGGGAGTGAGGCGACCCCGCAGATAGGCAGGGCCCAGGCCGTGAAGCGCTTTGAAAGTCAAAACCAGCACCTTGAACCTAGCCCGGTGCTTTATAGGCAGCCAGTGCAGAGCCCGGAGAACAGGTGTCATGTGCTCCCTGCGGCCCGTCCCAGTAAGGAGACGGGCCGTGGCATTCTGCACCAGCTGCAGCCTCTGGACCAGCTTCTCGGGCAGCCCCACATAGAGCGTGTTGCAGTAATCGAGCCTCAAGGTGATGAAGGCATGGATGACAGTGGCGAGGTCGGAGTCTGAGAGATACGGCCGAAGCCGCCGGACAAGATGTAACTGCCGAAATGCACTCCTCGCCACGGCCACAACCTAAGATTCCAGGCTGAGCTATGAATCGAGGAGCACACCCAGACTCTATACCTGCGAGACCATGGGAGGGCAAACCCCACCCACACAAGAGGAGATTCAACCACTCCCAGGCCCTCACCCACCAACATCACCTCCGTCTTGTCAGGATTCAGCTGCAGATGGCTCAACCTCATCCAAGCCCCCACAGCCGACAGGCACTGGGAAAATAAAGACTGCATGGCCTGGGTCGATGGAAATAGAAAGGTAGAGCTGAATGTCATCTGCATACTGATGACACTGCATGCCCTGAAACCCTCTCACGATCTCCCCCAACGGCTGCATGTAGATGTTAAACAAGAGGGGGGACAGAATGGCACTCTGCGGGACTCCATACATGAGGTCCTGGGGGGGAAGACATACACTCCTCCAAGAGCACCCGGTGAGTTCTCCTGGCCAGGAATGAACGAAACCAGTCCAAGACCGTCCTGCCAATCCCGGCACGGTCCCGAAGGTGAGTCACCAACACCTCATGATCAACTGTGTCGAACGCAGCTGAAAGGTCTAGCAGGACCAGTAAGGTCTGACGACCCTGGTCCAATGCCAGATGGAGATTGTCAACCAAGGCCACTAATGTAGTCTCCGTACCATACCCAGGCCGAAACCCGGACTGGGAGGCGTCAAGGAAACCTGTGCAGTCCAGGTGTTCTTGGAACTGCCGTGCCACAGTCCGTTCAATAACCTTCCCTAAAAAGGGAAGGTTAGAGACCGGCCGATAACTGGCAGGAGCATCAGCGTCAAGAAATGGTTTCTTGAGCAGGGGCCTAACCACAGCCTCATTCATGCACCCTGCCCTCCCGAAGGGAGGCACTAACCACCCCAGCCAGCAACGGCTGTAATGTCTCCTGGCTAGCTTTCACCAGCCAGGACGGGCATGGATCTTGCTCACAAGTAGTGGCATGAACAGATCCCAACAAGGACTCCACATCGGCAGGCAATACCATCTGAAACTGATCCCACAAAACAGGACAGGACGGGGCATCCATAGCCCCAAGATGATCCTCTGCAATAACCGCGGAACTGAAATCATGGCGGATGTGAGCGATCTTATCTACAAAGTACTCGATAAACTGGTCACAGGATTGCTCCAGGTCCAGGCGGGGACAGGCAGGACTGACCAAACCTTTCACCACCCAGAAAAGCTCCACTGGACGTGACTTTGCAGATGCAATAAGGACAGCAAAGAACTGCTTCTTTGCTGCCTGCACCGCCACAGCATAGGCCTTTAAACTGCTCTTATGCTGTGATCGATCATACTCATTGCGAGTCCGGCGCCACCATCACTCCAACCGCCTGCTCTCCCGCTTCAAACACCGCAAGCCCTCAGTAAACCAAGGAAACCTGCGGGTGACTCGGGAGGGCAGCGGACACCTGGGAGCCACTCTGTCAATGGTGTCGGCCAACAAGGGGCTCCAGAAGGCTACGAGATCATTGACCGAGCAGGTGTCAAGGTCCAGGGGAAACTCCCCCAGAGCATTCTGGAACCGATCCGGTTCCATAAGTCTCCGGGGGTGGACCGATCTAATACGTCTTGCACCACGTTGGAGGCTGACATGCGCCAGAATGCACGCCTTAAGGAGGTAATGGTCAGACCATGACAAGGGCTCCATCCCCCTGACTTCTACTAACTGAACCCCCGCCTCAAGGCCGGTGCAGAAAACCAAATCCAGTGTATGTCCCTCCTCATGTGAGGGGCCACAGATGATTTGGGACAGGCCCATGGGTGTCATGGAGGCCATGAACTCATGCCTCACTCCTCCAAGATTGGTGTCAGTGTGGATGTTAAAATCACCCAGGACCACTAGTTTTGGGGTCCGGAGGATCACATCAGACACCAAACCAGCAAGAGGATGTAGGGATGCCGTCGTAATCTGTCCCCGACCAACACAAGATGGAGGCACTCAACACCTGGTGGAGCCTGCACCAGATACCTCCTAAAAGACAGTGCATCCTTGATAACAATAGCGTATCAGCAAAACCAAGGCTGCGGAACTCCCTCCCGACAAAGGCCCGGGTGGCCTCAGATCTCTCCTCTTTTAGGCGACTTTGTAAGACCTGGCTGTTCCATCAGGCTTTTGGCAAGGGAGACGGGGAGGAGGGGAGGGTGAGGATAGGGAGAGAGGATTTTTTGTTGTGTTTGTTTTGTACAAGAGTTGTTATATTTGCATTTTAATATATTTTAGATTATAAGCTGCCCCAATATATATGGGGGTTATTACACATACAGTAGATACATGTTATAGGGGCCTAACATAACGTATGCTGGAAGCTGGCTACATGTTGGTTACTCACTTGTTCCACGCAGTGGGCACAGGTTGTTTTTATGCCCACTGTGTGGGGGGGGGGGTGCAGTCAAAAGGAGACGCTGGCTCTTTAAGGGGAGTAGCACCCGCAACAGTGAAGGTGCTACTTGAGGCTCAGGTGCACCTAGGAGTGGAGGATCACGCCGGATTGCCTAGCACCTAAGGAGGGGAGTGTCTGGGAGAGCCGCGAAGGGCTGTCAGAGAGGGAGAGTGATTAGCAGAAGGAAAGAGAGTTGGAGGAGACAGAAGCTGGGCTCTGTCTCCAGGCAAACTCTGCTCAGAGGACGCTGCCTGAGCTGGAGGGGTTGGTGGGCTGCCGGAGGGAGCTGTGCCTGGCCCATGGGACGGTGAGGAAAGGGAACAGCTGGGACTGCTTGGAAGTAGCCTGAGAGACAAGAGATTTATTGAGAGAGACACCTGGCCTGGGGACTCGGAGGGACCAGAGGGGCTGAGACTGAGGAGCCCAAGCCTCAGACGCAGACACATTTGGATACAGAAACTAAGGTGATGGGACATTGTATATATGGAACAACACACTTGAGATGAAGACTCCCCCATGAACGTGACTGGGCAGGACCCTGCCAATACATACCCCCAGGGCCTGAGCGTCCCTGACCCGCCATGTGTGGCAACAAGCTGAACACAGCTGGCATAAACATGGGGAGGGCACGGCAGCAGCATCTGCCCTTCCCTAGAGCCACCACCACCACGGTCTCCCCACCTGGCTTCCTTGCTCCACACAATTACCTGGGTCAGGGGCACAGCAAGCAGTGTCGCCTTTCTTGTGGGATGAACTTAGTATTGACAATGCTTGAATATAAACTCACTGAGAGAATCAACTCATTGGTGATGGGGGATTTCAAAAACTGTCAAACAATGATTAACGAGCGATGACTTAACCCACAATCTTTCACCCACGCACTCACAACCAGCTTCTTTTCCCACCATTAGCAAGAGGCTCAGGGAGTGGCTCTTTGAGTCTGCATCAGGTCATGCCACATTTGCAGAAAGACTGGGTCAAGCACCATGCTAAACGCTACCTTACTGTATCATAGGAGAGGCAACAGTGCAGGGATGGAGGGGGTGATTCCTGTGTTCCCAAGAGAAAGGGCGTCCCTTTCAGGGGCTTTAGAGCTCCATAAGGGGAGTCTTATCAAGGTATTTATCCTAGCCTCGACGTAGGGCTGGGTCAAAACAGCTGTTCCGTTTTCACAGAACATTCCGCAGACCTTGAGCCAGTCACAATATTATCTCAGCCTAACCTACCTCACAGGGTTGTTGTGAGGATTAAAAGTTGTGTTATATGTAAAGCACTCTGAGTACCATGGCAGGGGGATGCTATATAAAAATAAAGATTATTACTCTTAATTAAAACGGGAACAGCTATGTTATTTTCCGACTGGAATTCTAAATAGGAAACATTGCCAACTGGGGGGGAATTGGACATTGTGAACGCACAAAATGGCCCCTGGGCTGATTTGCCCATGTGCAAAATGGCCACTGCCTAAACCCAAAATGGCGGCAGTAGCACCATTTTGGATACGGGCAGTGTGCACATGCACACTGGCCAATTTTTTAAAAAAAATTATTTTCATTTGTTCCAACTGGAATTAGAATGATCAGAACAAAAAGAAACACCCAGTTCCAACTGAAGTCAGAACCGGGTGAATTTTCAGCTTCACTCCTAACCCAGTGGCATGTGAACTGCGATGTGGAGGTGGACACTTATTTTCTGTCCTGTGCTGCTCTGCCAGGTCTCCGCAGCGATGATCTATCCCTTTTAAGTCCCCTTCAATCCACCATCTTAATTTAGCTTGGATCCTTGCCCCATGTGATCTCAACAGTGGGATGTGATTGGATACTCACTTCGCACCACTAGTTGATAGTGCAATCGGTCCTTTCCCGCCTCATTGGCTGCCTCACACGTGTACCTCCCAGCATCCTCTGCTCTGACCACCGAGATCTGTAGGATACGTCCACCTGCTGGGCAACACAGTTAATGGTGGGGAGACAGTGGACAGCGGGAGACAACATAAAGGCCGAGACGTTTGTATTTTTGTGGCGTCTCCCTGCCCCATATCATTTTAATGTAGGTCATCAAGAGATGTCAGACATGGCTAAAGACAAGCCCATTACCTAGCAACACCAGAATTCCCTCTCCAGCTGTGAGAGGCTCCCCATCCTTGTACCAGCTGAGCTTTGGGGGCGGGATGGCATTGGTGTCGCAGTACAGGGAGGTGGGGTTATTGGCTATCACCTCCCGGTGCTCTGTCACCTCCCCATCCAAGTCTTCTTCCCGGTAAAGGATCTCAAAAGCAGCGTTAGCATTTCCCTGCCTCTGGAACAAGGGGGGCACTGAAAGAGAGAGAGAGAGAGAGAGAGAGAGAGAGAGGGTAGCAACAATCAAGTCAGGCCTGGTTGACCCAGAGCAGTTAGAAGAGACCAGCAGAGAAAGAGCCAGGCTCCTTGTGCTCCTGGAACAGGTGGCTCAGGAGAGCACAGACGAGGTGAGTAGCAAAACTGCCAGTTTAGGAGGACAGGAGCCCTCTCTTACTCAGACTGTGACCCGCAGGCTGCAGAAGCCTATTTGTGGGGTAGAGAGAGAGGTTCGCTGCCACCTCCACATTCAAGAGAGTGGTGGCCCTCAGATGACGCAAGAGGGATCGGCGTTGCTGCCCTGGAGACACAGTCACAGGCAAAATAATAGAAACGTACAGTTGGAAGGGTATAGAGGGTCATCTAGTCCAACCCCCCTGCTGAATGCAGGATGACTGCAGCTACAACATCCCCGACAGAGAGCTGTTCAGCCTCTTTTCAAAAACCTCCGGCGATGGAGAGGCTACAATACCTCTAGGCAACTTGTTCCATTGCTGCACAGATCTTATCGTTAAGACGTTTTTCACGATAGTTAACCGAAATCTAACTTCTAGTAGCTGGAGTCCATTATATCTAGTTCTGCCCTCTGTGGTAACGCAGGACAGTTCCTTGCCACCTTCTTGGTGGCTGCCCCTTTAGATATCTTAAGACTGCTATCATGTCTCCTCTTAATCTCCGCTTTGCTAGGTTGGGGAATAAGCCCCAGGCAGGGAGGGAAATAACCACCAGCAGCATGAATGTCAGCAGTGGTGACTAGGACACCATGGAAGGCAGTGGTCCTTAGATGCTCCTAATGATAAACATCTGTCCTTTTATGAAATAGGTTTAAGACACAGTCTCTAGCCACATCCCCTGTGCTGGGAATGAACCCAGCCAAGGTCTGAAACTAAGAGAGTCCTGTAACCAAGCCAAGCACACGCACCTGAGACTTCGCATCCACTTGAATGTTTGTCTGTCTTCTCCCCTGTCTCTCCCACTGTCCCCTCTCCCTGTCTCCCCCCCCCCTTTGTCTTTTAGATTGTAAGCCACAGGCAGGGACCGCGTCTATTTCTGTGTTCTGTACAGCACCAGGCACATGGCTGGCGCTATATAAATGTTTATAATAATAAATAAATTCCAGGTGTCTAAAGGGACACTCAAAACATCTAGCACTGCGGGTGTCTACTTTCAGCTGGGCATGCATTCTGGTAGGTGAAATGCTTAAACTGCCACTCATCAGCTGGTCACCTCCTCCTCTCCTGTGACACCCCACTTCCTAAATTCTGGTGGTTCAGCCTCTTGAGCCACCAGCTCCTAGGTTCTCTCTCCTTCGCCTCCATGTTGCACAAGCGTATCAGCAAAACCAACTTACCTTGGACATGCACGCTGAAGTCCTTGTCGTCCTTGCCCACAGGGTTAGTGGCAATGCAGGTGTAATGCCCGGAATCGGAGACTCTCACTGGCTTGATCTGGAGAACCTGCCCCTCGCTGAGAACCTGCAGGTGTCCGTTACTTCCCAAGAGCTTGGGAGGAAACCCACGAAACCAAAAAGGAGAAGGGAGTCAGGGGATGAGGAGAAGAAACCAAAGTTAAAGTCTCAGATGTGGATCAGAAGCTCAGGCTGGAGCCTCAACACAGCTAGAAGACAACACACAGCATCAACAGAAAACCCAGGCTCCCAAATCTTTAACCTTCCAAAAAGGGCGATTGGTTCACTTACCTTGTGAATTGCCCTTCTGTTGAGAGGTGCAGGATGGGAGCTCTTACTCTGGGGATGATCCCCGCCAGGCCAGTAGGAGGCAGACTTCGCAGAAGATTCAACTGGCCATGCACAGAGGGGGTCCATCCCTCCCATTGGCCAGTTGATTTCAAAGCTGTAAACATACTAACACTACAAGAACTATAAACAAGTTCAATAAAATTCTATAAAAGCGAAAAGGGCAGAGAGAATCAGCGTCAAGGGGCTCCCTAACTATAGGGTGAAACTTATGATCCCTCGGATCTCTGGACCCCAAACTGATCCCAACTAATCTCCCCATCCATAACCAGATACATTTCTCCACAAAATGGAGGGCCGAGCGCCCATCCTCCACATCCCAACAGAAGGGCAATTCACAAGGTAAATGAACCAATTGCCTTTTCTCCTGGGATGTGCAGGACAAGAGTGCTTACTCTGGGGATTTTCGAGAGCAGTGCTTATAACGGGAGGGATAGAGCTAGGATCAAATAAGATTGGGTAATTAATCGAGAACTTCCTGCAGAACTCTACGGCCAAAGGTTGCGTCTGCAGAGTCCAGCACATCAGTTTTATAGTGCCATGTGAAAGAGGGCAGGCTGGCCCAGGTGGCCGCCCTACAAATTTCCAGGAGAAGAGCCCTAGCTCTAAAGGCCCAAGAGGCAACTGCCCCTTGAGTAGCGTGGGGTATAACGCCTTGAGGTGGCATCAGATTCGAGGCTTTATAAGCCTCAGAAATACATGCTGTGATTCATTTACCTATAGATGTTTGAGAGGCTTTAAGGCCTCGTCTCCTAAGATTAAAATCTATTAGAAGAGCGGAGGACTTTCTATAGGAGGCTGACCTGGATAAATAGATTTTGAGCACGCTACGGACGCACATCTAATAGATGCCAGGTCTTCTCCAGAGGGTGGACTGACTTAGGGCAGAAAGAGGGGAGTATTACTTCCTCCTGTCTGTGGAAAAGGGAGTTTACCTTTGGCAAAAAGGATGGATCGAACCTAAGCACTACCGTGTCTTTTCTGAAAAGACACATGGTGGAATTCATGGAGTCAGCCCCCAGCTTGGAGACCCTTCTCGCTGAGGTAACAGCATTTTAAAAAGTGACCTTAATAGTTAAAAAGAAAATGGAAACTGCCTGAGGAGGCTCAAGGGGGTGGGGGCGTTAAAGCCTTGAGGACTAAATTTAACCTCCAAGTTGGAAAA
>QEPC01005805.1:1405968-1474105 GCA_003113815.1 Sphenodon punctatus
GACGCAGTCCAGATTCCACTCCCCCGTCTGTGGGGTCCCTAGGATACACGTCCCCCTCAGAGGAAAATCAACTTTCGAGCTAGGGAGGTGGCTGCCGCATCAATTTTGGGGGTATCAAATAGGACACCCTTACCCTTGGAAAAAGCATAGCGGGATTGTTGAGACCTGTTAAGTCTGAGCGCCTTATTTGCCTGCCTGCCACTCTGCATTTATGACTCTTTCAAAGGCTTTGTCCAATAAGATCCCTTTTTCTTTAGAGGAAGATGGAGGGATGTATTCTTGATCAGACTCCTCAGCAGAGGATTTAGAGTGGTTGTCTTTTGGTCTCTTTTCAATAAGTTCCCAGACCTTATGAACCCGTTTGAATAATTTAGATTTCAAGGCAGGTGTAAAGTCAGAATCCTGCTCACTGGGCCCAGAAGTAGGCCCTGCGTTCTGCATCTCGTGGTGTGGTGTTGGTATCCTTTGCCGCGGAGCTGCAGCGTGCAGGCGCCATCGTTGAGGAGCCAACACCCCCCCAAAAATCTTAAATTGCTGAGGGAAGAAACAGCCCATCAGAGAGAGGCTTCCAGAAGTAGCACAGTGGGTGTAGTAGCTATAAGAGCCCAGCAGAGGGAGGCTGGCGCTCTGGTTTAGGCCGTTGCAACAGCGCAAAGGTGGGAAAATAATTTGCGCTGCAAACAACGGTGGCCCGCCGGGGAGGCTGCTAGCGCCACAGCCACCTCACAATGATTGGGCCTGCTCCGTTTTGGGTGGCCGAGGCGGCCCTAACTTGTCGGAGGGAGGAAAAAGGCGGTTTGAATGGCGGCGGGTGTACATTGGGCGGAAAGGAGCGCCAAGAGGGACTCCCCCACACCCGCCTTTTCCGGGGCTCTGCGCCAAGTAGGGCGGGCCTCCAAGGAGCTAAGAAGCAAAGTAGAAGAACAACAGATCTTAACTTTTTTTCTTCTTCTTCTTCTTCTTTTTTTTAAACAAGGTCAGAATTCCCCGCTCAATTTTGAGGGAACCCTGAGGAAAAACGGAGCGAAGAAAGCAAACAACTGCCTAAGTGTGCAGAGCACACACAATCTATCTCCTATCTGTGCAAAGGCAGAAACCCAACTGGCAAATGGGAGGGAGGGACCCCCTCTGCACATGGCCAGTTGGATCCCCTGCGAAGTCTGCCTCCTACTGGCCTGGCGGGGATCATCTCCAGAGTAAGAGCTCCCATCCTACACATCCCAGGAGAAGGCCTCTTCCCCCCAACGATCTCACAATGGTTCATCTTTCACCAGGTGGATTAGTGTGAAGCCACTAACTTCTTATTTCATGGGGCCCAGCGTGACAACATGCAAACGATGCTGCTCTCTGACTTTCTCCCTACAGAACTGTTCCCCTTAAGCTACAAACTGCCTGGGAAAGAACTTAGTTACCGCATCGCTTATCAATGTGACATTGCCCCAAACATTCTGCAAGGTTTTTTTTTTCCCCTCCCAAATTCTGCAACCAGGAAACCCAGACTCTGCAAGCAGAATAAATCATGCCAATTAACTAAATCCTACACATTATGCAAATTTAGAATATAAATAGATTTCCCAGCAAATGATGCAAGTTGAACCCTTTGCATCAATTTTCAGCATCTTATATGTTTTTTAAAAACCCTCCAGAAAATACCACATGGACTTATCAGTAGAGAGGGGCTCTTCACTCCTGTGAGTGGCCATGGGCTGCTTTTCTTCAGGAGCTGTAGCACAGGGCCTTGTGGTTCCAGAATATATATGAGCTGCTAACAGTGCCAGCATCTCATTGGCTAGTTCACAGTGCTGGCATCTCATTAGCTAGTTCACAGGGCTCCCCACTCAGGCTGTGATTTTATGCTGCCAGAGGCAATTTCTGCAACAATTTGGGCACATGCAAAATTCTGAAAAAATGGCTGCAGTTGCAGCAACACAAAATTTGCCATGTCCTGTCTTGGGCATCAATCAAGAAGTAGATGCTGCCTGCAGCACAGCTCCCTGTTCGAACTGCTGTTCAGTCAATCACCCTAATGTGTATCTTCTGCATCTTTTTTACACCCAGAAGCCGGAGGAGATCTGAAGAGGGAAACTCCTTGTTCAGGACTAAGGGAAACATGCTGCATCTCCAAAGCAAGGGCCTGATTTGAAGCCTACTGAAGTCACTGGAGCCCTCTCTTTTTGTCATCCAGCTACCCCCTTTGGCTCTGAGCCTCCTCTAGTGACACTTGCATCACTTCCCCCCCTCTCAGTCAGAGCTCCCCAAGGCTCTGTCCCTCTTCTCTTCTCCCTTGACACTCTATCCCTCCCTGGGCAAGTTCATTCAATCGCACGGCTTCCAGTATTGCCTGCATGCTGACAACACTCAGTGCTCTCTGCTCCCCCATTCTCTCCCCTTCCATTCAGCCTTGCATCACCAACCGCCTGACATCTCTGCTTGGATGTCTCGTCATCAGTTCCAAGCTTGATATGGCCCAGACTGAGATCCTCATCTACCCCAAAAAAATCCTTCCTTTCCCTCTCGCTTCTCAGTTTCCATTATCGGGTCACCACCCATTCCCTCTGGTACATAGCTTGGAATCCATCTTTGCCTCCTCTCTCTCTCGCTCTCTCCATTGCACCTTAGATCCAGCCTGTTGCTAAGGTTGGTCACTTCTCTCTGCATAACATTGCCAAAATTCCCTGCTTACTGTTTCCAGTGCCCAAACCCCAGTCCATTCTGTAGTCATGGTTTGCCTTCTGAAGCTTCCTTCAGCTGTTCTCCCCTGCTCTCACCTTAACCCTTCCGCTTCTATTCAACACTCCACTGCTGCCAGGTCATCCTCCAGGCCCTTACCCACTGCTTTGATCACGGTCAGGTCCTCCTCTCCTCCCTCTGTTAGCTCCCTCTTCCCCTTCATATTCAGCAAAAGTGCCTTCTTTTCACCTTCAAGGCTCTTCATGGCCTTGCTCCCCCCCCTCTCTTTCTGCACTTGTTCCCTGCTGCATTCCCACATGGGAGCTTTGCTCCTCCTCTGCCACCAACCTTACCAGCATCTGAGTCTCCCGATTCCCCTGAACATCTTTGCCCCTTCTCCCATGCTGTCCTCTATGCCTGGAACTCACACATTCCTTCTACTCTCTTCCTCCCTCCCTTTAAAACCCTCTTGAAAACCTACCTCTTCCATCAGGCTTTCCCTAGCTCCTCATCCCCACAGCCTGCTCACTGATGCTTCCTCTACATTTCCTTCTCCCCTGTAACTAAGTTAAGCATGTGTACCCATAACTTTGTCAGTGTCTCCCTACGTTCCCCTCTCCTGTGCCTCCCCAACCTTGCCTTTCCTAGACTGTAAGCTCCTTGGGGCAGAGACCTGTCTCTGTTTAATGATTGTGCAGTACCAGGTACATCACCGGTTCTATATAAATATATAATAATAGTCCCTCGCCTGCGCTTTTAGCATCCTCACCTGCCCATCCTTGTACCACTGTACAGTCGGCTTGGGCACAGCCCAGGACTCACACTCCAGCGTCAGGGTACTGTTGACCTTGGTTTTCACCTCCTTCACAGCAAAGTCTCCCAAGAGATCATCTTTGGCAATCCAAGGAGGGACTGGGAACCAAGACATGTTAAACACAATCAGGAACAGAGAACATTGCCCATTCCACACACTAGCCCTTCCTTTGTCCTGCCATGTGTGCGTCACGCATGCAGTGATGGGCCACAAAGGTCAGCATTTTTGTGCTTCCTTCCATGCTGCTCCCTAGTCATGGGAGAAGTTCCCCATTAACATTTGCAAAGTGATTTCGCCATCTGTCTTCCTTCAAACTTGCCTTTCCCCAGGGGTGGGGGTAACCTCTGCCCCAAGGGCCAAATCCAGACCATGGCTGTTTTTTATTTGGGCCCTTCCAATTCCTGGATCTGGCCCAAGGATCTAGCCCTCCACCCTAAAGCCCCGAAAAAGAGCGAGCTCAGGAGAAGGAGAGGAGAAGAGGGCATGCGATTAGAGACAGATGGGTTCATGATAACTTGTACTAAACAAGTTGAACTGGGGGGGGGGTGGGTTAGGGTTGTGGGTGTTTTCGTCCCTATCCTGTTTTATTGTTTTAATTTCCGGGGCCCTGTTTAAATATTTTTATTGTTGATTGTTTTAAAATTGTTTTATACTGTTTTTATGGATTTATATTGTTGGAAGCCGCCGCGAGCTGATTACTGGAGGGGCGGGATACAAATTATAGAAATAAATAAACACACCAAGGACCTTCACTTCATAGTTCTTCACGGTCTCCCCAACCTCATTGGTGACAACACAGGTGTATCTGCCAGCATCCTCCTCCTGGGCGGTCAGGATCTGGAGCCCGTGGCCACCTGGTCAGGAGAAGAGAGACCCTTGGTGACAGGACCTACAGCAGCCTTCATTCATGGGGGCTGGGGGGCTTTGCTGCGTTTCCCAAAGACTGCGAGAATGAGCTGTGCAACCTTTGTGTCTGTGATACTACACCCACCAAGCAGCTGATTGCCAGGAAGCAACAGTCCCCTCCTAGTCTGCCACTGTGCAAACTGACTGGGGAACAGGGTTGCCACCTAGGCCTGCATTCGTGCCTAATGTGCCAATGCAGGGCCTGCAACATGTATTTTTCATAAGTGCCCTCTAAACATTTGCATATCTGGCCCTGGGAGGTACAATGCACGTCACAAAACCAATCTAAAGGGCAGTTAACACAAAGCCCCACTTCAGGAGGATTCTGAGCCACTAAACTCGAATGAAAACCAATACCTTACCAGGGAGTAACTGGATATTTCCAGATGCTTGAAGAGGAGCCTTGTCCTTCAGCCACGTGACGGTGGGAGAGGGGTAAGCGAGGGCCTCGCAGATCAGGGAGATTGGGTTATTGATAACCACGGTAACATCTTCCATGGTATCGTCACTGGTCACCCCAGGAAACGTGGGACTAACTGTGGGGAAAACAGACAGATGTGTTTACATGCTGAGGGGGGAAATGAGCTACTGTCTGAAATTGGCAGAAACACCCCAAGGAGCAAAAGATTTTCCCAACCATTATTCCACTTAACTGTCAAGGCCAAAAGAAAAGTTGGTCTGATTTGTTGGTTGCAGCTACCCAGAAGGATACTAGACAATTCTGGGACCTTATTCGCCATTCAACCATAGGACGCAGGGTTGTGGGCGAGGTTGGAATTCCCCCCCGAGGAATAGGTGGATTTTTATAAAGGGAATCTTTTCAACTAACTGCCCCAAGTCTCGGATGTAGTCCCACCCTTGCGCCTATAGACAGATTGCCCCCATGGTCTCCAGTAACTGAGATGGATGTTATGCCTCTCATTTTGCAACTGAAATTAGGGAAAGCCCCAGGGGATGATTATGGGTACTTTCAGACATGACGCTAACCACCCTTGGTGGTTATTTATGCATGTTGCAGGGCTGCATAGGGCACCAATACAGCCCTGCAACATGCATAAATAACCACCAAGGGTGGTTAAAGGGTGGTTAGCGTCATGTCTGAAAGTACCCTATGTTACCCCAGATCACTCGAAGTGTGCCCCCGAATGGTGGGCCAAATTGTTAGCCGCTCTTTTTACCCAAATAAATGCCTTGGGGATAATACCTTCGTCCTGGTTAAACAGTATAATAGTTCCCTTTTTTTAAAAGGGAGACCCTGCACTCCTTGTAAATTATCACCCAATCAATTTGCTTAATGTAGTGAGTAAGGTGTATGCCAAATACTTGCTGGGTAGATTGCAGGTCTGGCTGGACGACAATAACATCATAGCTATGGAACAAGCAGGGTTTTGTAAAGGAAAGTCTACGGTGGATTATGCCTTTACTTTGCACCAGCTACTGAACCAATACGTAGATTGTGAGGGGGAAACTATCTCTTTGTTTTGTAGACCTTCGCATGGCTTTTGACTCGGTCAATAGGGAGCGGTTGTGGGCCAAATTTAACGTTACCTCAATTGATCGTAGACTGTTATATCTGATGATTAAACTTTATTCGAATAACACCCTACAAGTCAGATATGCGCCCAGGAAACCCCCGACAAGTGCACGTTGTCTGTGGGGTTAGACAGGGGTGTACTCTTGCCCCTGCTCTTTTTAATTTTTTTCTCAACGATGTGATTGACTTTTCGAACAGGGAGGACACCCATGCCCCGAAGCTCGGTGACAAGAAAATCACCGCGCTTGTATATGCAGATGACACGGTCCTGCTCTCGCAGACCCTTGTTGGTACGAGGAGAGTTATGCAGAGGTTTAAGGAGTATTGTGCTATTGAAGCTCTTACCATCAATTATGACAAAACTAAGGTGATGGTAGTGGGAGCGCGAGGCCGTGGCAAACTACACCAGTGATTTATGGGACAGAACCAGATCGAGCAAGTTTCCCATTATAAATATCTGGGGATAACTATTGCATCCTCATTAAGCTGGAAACCTCATTTCGAGGCAGCTTTATCTATGGCAAAGAAGACTTCTGCTGCCATTATAATTTTTTTCTTTAAAGGAGGTGGCAAATTGGTTCTCCCTGCCATTAGACCTTTTAGGGCAAAGGTGATCCCCCAAATGCTTTATGCTTTCTCAATCTGGGGCTTGGGGGTTATTGACAAACTCGAAGTTATCCAGAATGGTCAATACTAGGGGCGCTTATAGACGAGACAAAAAAGGCGGCTGATCCTTTGATCAGCCGCCTTTCTTTGCGCTCGTCTAAAGATCGAGGCAGGATCTTACCCCGCATCTGAGGGAGCAGGCGATCCTGCCCCCTCAGACGCGGATCCCCGAAGTGCTGGCTTCACGCCGCACTTCTGGGTTCCCTGGGCTTGTGCGCATGCGCACAAAGACTCTGCACCGTGTCTGGACAGCAAACACGGCACACAGAGAAAAGCGGCGGGGGAATGCCGGCATTTAACAATCCCGCTTGTAAGCGGGATCGTCTATAAACGCCCTAGGAGTCCCTAGGGGCACCCCTCAGGCAATTCTGTGTCGCGAGTCGTCCTGCTCCTCAATTAGAACTTGTGCTCTTCCGGCTTTACTGAAATTTTGGTTAAAAACCCATTTTGCTGCGCTGCAAGGGAGGTCTCTTATCTCTATGGTAACAACAAATGGGTCTTTCCGTGAGTGGGACACTGCAGTTGAGGCAGTGGTGGCGAAGCTGGGATTTTCAAAGGCCGCTCTGCTACCCCTGGGCCAGAAGGGAGCCTATGCTGCTCTCAAACAAAGAGTTATGGATCAGGAGATCCAACATGATAACGCCCTTTTGGTCTCTCAGAAAGTTGCACGGACTTATTTGCAGATTAGCACCTCCTGTGCTGGTCCGAGCTACCGTGAGACTTGGCTCGACCCTATTCGCAGACGTGCTTTTACTAAGTATCGCTGCAATGTCTTTCCATCTGCCTTGTTGGAGGGCCGTTTTCTGGGTATCCCCAGGGCAGCTTGGTTATGCCCTCTTTGTGATTTATCGACTGTAGAAACAGTCAAGCACATTTTTTTCAAGTGTCGAGCGTATACCGCACCTAGACTCAAGTACTTGAGTGCTCATGTTTCCCTATTGAGCCCTGCTTCACAGCTTCCCAAACTCCTGAGCTGGGTCAACAAGGGAGTCACAAGATCAGTGGCTATTTTCTGCCAACTAGCTATTCATTTAAGAAATTTCCACCTCAGCTAGTTGAAGCATTGCACTTCTAAGAGCCTGAGGTGCCTTGATCCAATGAACTATTAAAGAGATAACGGTTATAGTCTTAGTCCTGGGATCGGGGTTAATAGTTTATGATGTTATTTTAGTATTTCGATTATATGAATGACAGTTTGTTCATTACGTTAAATTATTTTAAACCTTAGTATAATGATTTGTTTTAGTCATGTCAAACTGTGTGTATGGTGGATTCTTTCTTATATTTGTAAAATTTGTAATAGCCAATTTGGCTGCACAATAAAATATACTTACTTATTTACTACTTACTGTCAAGGATGAGATTTTTCAAGGATTAAGGGTTGGGTTTTCAGTGGAGTTCAGCTCCCATAAAAGCACTGAGATAAGGACTATGTTTGCAAAATTGCTGAGCATCCACCTAATCCCGTAGCTTCATCGGCCTCCATATTTTCAGAAGAACTCAGCATGCTGGGTAAATGGAAGCCAAGCAATTTTACAAATCCAGCTCCCCACTTGTTGAGCACTGAGATCTTCTGAAAATCTGGCCCCGTAGCCCTAATGAACTCTTCCAAGATTCAAGTGTCGTCGGAGACCGTGACGAATAAAGTAAGTGATGACACGCTTAGAGCAATGGCAAAGGCAGGGCTAGGGAATCTTTTCTCTCCAACGGGTCACTTTGAAAATGAGCGCAAGCTTTGCGGTTCAGACAGGGGTTGGGGGTGCTTAACGAGTGTGCTCAGGATGGAGAGATGGAAGGAAAGGAAGGATCCAGATCATGGATAATTCTATCCCCTCTCCGTGAGTACACACCCTCAGCTCCATTCCCTTCCCCTCAGCTCACTTCTTCAGTGCTTGAGGGTTGGGACTAGATCCACAGGTTAGATCCAGGAATTTAATTTATTTATGTTTACATTTTTGACCCCGTCCCTCTTGCTACAGGCTCACAAAATTCTTCGTTAAAACACAATATAAATATAAAAATATAAACTCTAATCATGAGCAAAACAATACAAACCCAAAGTACACTGCCCCAAACACACCCCTCTGCCCCTCCCCTGCCCTGCAACGCCTGGCGGAAAAGTCAGGTCTTACAGTTTCATCAGAAGGGTGATGGTCGAGGGGACCCTCCACCGGCAGGGAGTTCCAAAGTGATGGTGCGGCCGGCGAGAATGCCCTGTCTGTCCGAACACGCCAATAACACGGGAATTCCAAGAGGGCACCCCCCCGGACGACCGCAGGGGCAGCCCAGGGGGCGAGGCGATCGCTCAGATAGGCAGGGCCTAGACTGTGAAGGGCTTTAAAGGTCAATAACAGCACCGTGAGTTGGGCTTGGAAGACAAGAGGCAGCCAGTGCAGTGCTCGGAGCACGGGCATTATGTCCGTCCCAGTAAGGAGACGGGCCGCCGCATTCTGCACTAGCTGGATTTGGAAAGGGGCCAAATCAAAGATAAGCCACAGGCAGGTTTGGGCCCGTGGGCTGGAGGTTCTGCACATTCCTGGGCTACGGCGGATGAAAGCAGACGGAACGCGAACTCCACTCGGACACCACTTTAGCATTTCTTAGGCATGTTGCAGGGCTGTATTGGTGCCCCATGCAGCCCCGCAACATGGATAAGGCATGTTAAAGCAGAGTTAGCGTTATGTCAGTTTTCACCCAGCGTCAAGCACTGACTGATAAAGCAAGCGATGACCTGATTATACTTACTCTTCTATCCGGGAAAATAAAACAACACCGGTCAGGGAAAATGTGGTTAAACAGGGTCACGTGGATAACACGGAATCCAAATCATGAGGATGCAGCCGAAGGCAGGGCTGTTACATTAGCTCAGTACAAGGCACCCAAGACTTGATTTCAATTGGTGCTGGGGATGCAGAGGCCGCCAAATGCCCTCAACATTGATAAGCCAAGTGTAAGAGTCAGCGTGTGTGTGTACTCACAAGCTTTGTCAATCAGGGTTTGTTATTCCAGAAAAACTAATATTTATTTGTATTTATTTCACATTTAACACCCCACCCCTCCTGCCTCAGGCAGCACGGGGCAGTTTAGATACCAAATATATAAGATATATAAAACAATATACAAAAATACCAAATTTAAAATCCATTCTACCCCCCCCCCCCATATCCTACTCATCCCCTCCAACAAACGCCTGGCCAAACAGCCAGGTCTTACACTGCCGCCGGAAGGGGATCAGACCTAGGTAAAGACAAACTCCCACCGGAAGGGGTGGGGATGAACATGCTTGAAGCACGCTTCTGGGGCTGGTACAAATCTACCTTTCAAATTTAGCCACCTTGATCATGAGAACAACAGGATGGTAAAAGTGTGCTGGGGTGGGAGTCCTGAGGCTTTGAATGTGGAAGAACCGATTACGAGGACACTCCCTAGTAGGGCGGCCCACCCCACTGCAAACTGCTGCAGAAGTCAGGATTACCGCGAAGCACGCTTCAGGATTTCTTTTCAGAGAGAATGCTTGTTCGTACATAAGGGTAGCAAAGCTATACATTATAAATCCAAAACCTAGTGACATCTTTCTAAGAGTGCTTTCGGATGTCCCCTTTTTGTGGCCCATAGAGTACACATCTCGCAGGCTTTCCCACCCCACGCACTTGTACTGGTAGTAGTGCAAAGGATCCACAATCCCTCTTTCCCAGGAGTCTACTGCTTCTCCATAAGCCACTGGACACAGGCCTTCCCCAGCCCAGCAAGCTATTAAGTAGATTTCTGCCCTTGGCCTCCAGTTGCCAGGCCAGCACCCTAGCAGGCACAGATGATGACAGGTTTGAATCTCCTGAGCCCTTTTACCAAGAACCCATGAAGTATATTTTATAATTATTTATAATTTCTATAGCACTTTTAGTGTCAAAGTACTTTACAATCCTTATCTACTTCTCCCTCACAACAGCCCTTTGAGGTAGGTCATCATTGTTCCCATTTTACAGCTAGGGAACTGAGGCTGAGAGCAACTTGCCCAAGACCACCCAGTAAGTACACAAATAAGATGGGATTTGAACCCTGGTTTACCAGGTCCAAGACCAGCTCTTTATCCACTAGGCTAGACTGGCTCCCTTCCTCCAACTCTAGTACCTCTCCCTGGTGATCTCCCCTTGTGAGTTCCCTGCCCAGGCTTTTGGTCAGCAGCTGAGCTGCAGGTGCGCAGCCTTTTGAACCTTCCCCAAAAGGCTGTAACCCTGCTGCCACTTATGGAGGCTCACCCACTCAGGGATTCATCCTGCAAGGACTTATATTTTATTTATTTATTTTATTTTATTTATTTCAGAGTACTTTTATCCCACACCCTCCTGCTCAAATAGCAGCTCGGCGGGGCAGCGATAGTGCCCATTGCCATCAGACAAGAACAAAGAGATCACTTGTTAGTCCTCAATCCTGTTTCACCATCTCGCCAGCGAACAGCATCATCAACTTACCCAGAACACTTAGCAGATAATGCTTGGTTTTATCAGCCAGGGAGTTGGCGGCCAGGCAGGAGTAGCGGCCAGCACTGGAAAAGTTGGCTCTGTTTATCAGCAGCACAGACCCATTTGGGGAGATGTAATAGTTGCCTCCGCTAAGCAAGGGGCGGCCATCTTTTAACCAAGTGATTGTTGGCTTTGGCTTGCCTAAACAGGGAAAAGCAACGCAGATCAAAACCACAACTTCACCTTAGCTCAAGTTAGCCATGTTGTGCAGGCAAATGCTGGGTCTCAAGTCTGCCCTAGAAGTCCCACCTCTTTGACATCAGAAGCATGGGAAGTCAAGAGGAATATACAGCCAGCACCTCCGCCCTTGACTTCGCCACTTCTTACTCCCATCTTTGCTTTGCCGACCCATGCTCAGGACCAGATTAACCTGGGCTGGCACTGCTGATCAGCCATCAGCCCCAACTTTGTCAGGAGAGAAACTGGAGCTATGGCTGGTGCTTCTGCATCCACCAGCCAGGGGTGGAGCCTTATAAAACAGCTGCAATGTCAGGGTCTGGAAGAGGTGCCAAGGCTAAGCACTGGCATAAATTAAGCCCTGGGTGCAGCATTATTGTAAAGTGTTAGTTTTGGACTATCTGAACCCTGAAACCCATAGTTTAGCTAAGCTCCACCTGGGTGTGGGAAAGCCGTATGCAACATGCATCATGCTGGGCATTGATTCTCATTAAATCCTTGCATTTCAATAGAAATTTGGAGGTACCAGCTGAGAGTAGGGCCCCGCTGTGGCAGGTGTTGTGGAATGAGATATTGTGCTGGCCCCAAAGACACAGGATGGGGATGGGAAACCGGCACAGGGTGGGGAAATTATTTGGCCAAAGTTCCATAGCAGATCAATGGCGAAGACAGCAATAGAATTGTATTATCAATTCTCTTTGAATATTGAAAAAGAGTATTCATATTATTATTATTGATATAGTGCTAGCAATGTACCTGGGACTGTACAATCATTAATCAGAGGCAGGTCCCTGCCCTGAGGGGCTTACAATCTAGGGGAGACAAGGACAGAGAGAGAGAGAGAGGGATATATTAATGAAGTTGAGAAGTTGCAGGTGTGCATGCTTAGCTTAGTTACAGGGGAGAAGTTAAACCAAAAGCAGGGAGGGAAGGAAGACAGAATGTTTTATATTGCACAGAGTTTTTTTGGGTGGGGGTGGGGAGAAGAAGAATCATCCAGCAAGTTTGCATGTAGCAAGGCAGAAGCACAGACCTAGAATGAGTGCTTCTTACATATGAAGCTGGTGGACAGAGAAGAAAGGAGGACTCTCAAGGAAAAGGGTTTGAGTTTAATGAACATGGTTGGTAGAAGATAAAGCTGTCTGTGTGTGTGTGTGTGTGTGTGTGTGTGTATGCGCACACACAGAGATATATATGCTCCCTTGATCGGATGTCTTCTCCAATATTAAGCACTGGTAACTGAATATATTATATTTTTGGATTTCTTAAAAAAAATATTTAAAAAAAGATTTGTATTATCAACTCTGCCCATCTCAATTCCTCACAAGGATCTCTTCCTCTCTCTCAGGCTCAGAGCTGGGGCACTCACCTGTAGCTATGCAGGACAAGTTGACAGACTGACCCTCAGGTACTTTCACTCCATCTTCCACACCCTCGTTCTCAATGCTGGCAGGAACTAAAAAGACAAGGGATCTTATTGCCACGAGTGCGAGGGGATACCGTTCCTGGACCATTACCTTAGACACTAGTGAGCAGAGAATTCTGGGATTGTAGGGCAGAGAGGGCCTCATTCCAGGATCTTGATTCTGTGTGTGCAGATGCAAGACCTGCTGAAGGAAAGTGAACATCAACAGGGCTGCCCTGTTGTTGTGCACTTCCACTGAAGCCTCCAGTGCTGGCCACTGTTTGGAGACAGGATATTAGGCTACATGGAGCATTGATCTGGCCCAGTCTGGCAGTGACTACAGAGTAGGCCACAAAGTCTTTGCAGAACCAGGACCAGGGGGTAAGCCCTGAGCAGCAGGCCATTGAGTCCTTACTGGGTTAGACCTGGAATGAGGCTGAATTGGGACCTGCAGGACTAAGGCTGAGGTTTGGTTGGAACCCTGCTAGGCAGTAGCCCTTTAAGAGTGACCTACTTGTCACTTCAGTCCCGCCCACTCTACAGGCTATAAGAGCTTCAGGTTTGTAAGTGGGGTCAGTCTGTGCTGGGATCTCAGAGGAGAGAGATCTGGGAACATGTGGTTTCACTGGGCGCTGTCCAGGATCCTGTAGAGAGGCCCAGGCCCACCCTAAGGTTACATTCACAATAGACTCTCCTCCTATTCTCTGTTACAGGAGTTTGCATTCCTGCATTTTAATTGTTCCAACATTCTCTCCAGTCTACAAAAGTTCCTTCAAAGCTTCAAAAATAACTGTGTGTACTGCCATCGCAGCTAATTGGTATTCCATTATTATGCTTTTTTTTTTTTTTTTGGTTAACAATGCATTTCTCCCACAAGGAGACAGTGGGGGATTCATCCTCTGATGGGAAAATCACCTCTATCCCTTCCTGCAGCAATTAAGACTGACTGATAGGTGGATTAATCCCTTCACGCATTACAAGAAATGCATGTAATGGATTTAGACCCAGTGTAAGCCTTAATTCTGGCGTAAATTTTTGGGAGATAATGCCCATTATATCCTGCAACCTAATCTTTTCACACATTAAAAAATAAATGAGGGGAAGGGTTTTTCATTAATGGAGAATGAAGCCTAAGCCTGCCTCCTCTAGAGCTATGAGAGTCGCAGGATCCTATGTGGGATCATGGTGCTGGGATCTCAGAGACAGACCGACCGACCGACCTGGCAGTGGGATGATTCCACTGGGAGCTGTCCAGGGCCCAAGGGAACGGAGGCACAAAAAGGACTAGTGTATGGAAGCCAGACCAGAGCTGCACAGACCACCACCGGAAAGGTACATGATTGGGAGCCCAGGGAGAGGTTTGGACCAGGAAGCAGTGGCTGGGAGCTTACGGAGAGGGCTCATCACAAGGGTGCAAAGCTGTTCTAGTAGATAGGATTGTGTGGTTGTGGTGATATTATATTTGTTAAGGGACTAAACATGTTCTGGGTGTACATTGGTCAAGAATAAAGCTACATGTGGTCAAGATCTCTAGAGTGGAGTGATTTATTTGGGGACTGCATCCTGACATGACTCACCATTAAAGGATCACCCTCACACACCTGGTTGCAATCCTGTAGCAGGCTATAAACCTTGGAAACAGAGGTCAGCAGATGGAGGCAGGTCCCAGGCATTTGATTTGCCTTAAGCAATTACATACACGGGGCACCGATTGTCAAAGTTTCCTTCTTACCTAGGACGTCCACTCGGAAATCCTTCCTCGCCTCCCCAGCTGTATTGTTTGCCAGGCAAGAATAGAGGCCACCGTTTTGGACTTGCATGCGAGTCAGCCTCAGAATCCATCCACCTGGGAACATAGGGGGAAATAATTCACTGTGGCAGAAGGAGGACAGTAGCTCCATTCTGGTCCAGGGTTTCTTCTACCCTGGCCTAGTGACTCTCACTCATCAACAGGGGACAGGGAGATCATCCCCACGGCACCCGGCTGGGGTAAGGAGCTTCTCCCGCCCCTCTGTTGTGGCCACGCCTCTTTGGAGTGTCATGACATCACCATGTTCTGAAAGGAGGCAGGGCAAAGTGACTTCCCGCTTCTTTCCAAAGTGGACACGTCTACTTCAGAGCATTGTAATGGCTTGACAGTCCAAATTTATTAAAACGTGACCGTAGGCCATTGTTGACATACATACATACACATTATTGAGATACGGCTTGACAGTCTGAATGGGTGGGGCGACTTTGGAACAAGGTGCGGGTGGGCATCTTAGCCCCGCTCCCTTTCCAAGGTGGTCTCACCCCAGATAACCTGGGGAAGTAGAGTCTTCCCCCAGAGACTCGGGGTCAAATCTGATGGGGTGGCAAGCCTATCAGCAGCTGCTCCATGTAATCCTATTAAACCCTGACATGTACAACGTACAGAGAAGCTGGGTTAAAGTGGCTGTAGCCTGAGTAGCTCTCCCCCAAGCCCCTGATTTGCTTTTTCATGCTGGCTTCAGTTCCTGCCAGCACTGCGGCCACCTTAGGAGAGAAGGGAATTGGGGACCTTGGCCAAGTTACCTGCTTTGTGCAGCTGTGGCTGGCCTACACCAACCTGAGGGCGGACAGTGGTCAATTGATCCATGGAGTCTGAGAACTCTCAGCCTAGAACATCCTTTCTTTCTTTTAAAAGGACCAGGGATGTGTCTGCCCAAACGTGGCTTTGCTCAAGTAAACTCCAACACCCTCTCTCTTTGCACATCACTGGCTCATCAGTGCTTCTTGCAAATGAACCATCGAGCCACCAAGGGCTTCACTGGCCCCAGTCCCGTCAGCTCAAACCAAGCCAGGCAGCCAAAGCCCCATGTGCCAGTTTGAATGGCAATTAGATTTCACACACACACTGCTGCTCCTCCTCCCCTGCCAATCCAGCTACAGCTGCCTCGGAAGCATTAAGAGGCCCCTGCCACTTCCATTCACAAACGACATCTTTGTTTTGATTTATTAGTAGGATTCTGCTCCACTCCAGATGACTCTCTGGCAGCATCAGCTGAGATAAGGAAGACAGGTCAGGCTGGGTGAGACTCTATAATGGTTCACAGGTGTTAGGGATGGAGGGACCTCTGGGACATAGGTGGATGGTCGAGTTGGGGCACAAAGTCAGGGCCGGGGCCTGAGCAGGGAGACAGGACATGAGGCAAGAAACAGCTGGGAATAAGACTGGGTTGGAGCAGAGCAAGGGACAAGATTAAGGCAGGACTGGAGACCAGGGCTAGAGCAGAAGCAGGAAGCAAGGGCAACTAGGACAGGGAACAGAGTGAGTTACTCAACCCAGCTTCTTTATCTTATTTTATTTATTTAATTTACGTTGATTTATATCCCGCCCTATCTCCGAAGGCTCAGGGCGGCTTACAACAAACACATAAAATACAATACATATACAAATATAAAATATTATATTTTATAATATAATAGAAGCTCGCCTGGCCCCTAGCCTGTTAACATTCTGGCGAAATTGTAAGACCTGGCTGTTCGCCCAGGCCTTTGGGAGGGAGGGTGAGTAGGGTGGGGGTGGGGGTTAGTTAGTTCCCCCACCTATTTTTGATTTTAGATTGTATTTTAGCCCTGTTTAATATTTTTATAATATTTATGATTGCTTTTAATTGATTTTATTGTATTTTAAATGCTTGGAAGCCGCCCCAAGCTGCATGGCAGGAGGGGCGGGGTAAAAATTTATAAAATAAAAAAAATATAAATAAATAAAAATATAAAATAATTAAACCCCCACAAAACTAAAAACACCCTCCACCCCCAATCTATCCCTGCCCACTGAATGCCTGGCCAAATAAAAAGGTCTCGCACTGCCTCTGGAAGACGTTATAAGCAGACCTGGGGCCAATCAGAGCCAGGTGGGAGCATGGCCCCAGCAGGCAACAAAGAGCCAGAGTGGGAGGGAGCAGGGCCAGGCCAGAATGGTGGTGGTAGCTCTATGCCACTAGTTCAGGTCCATGTCCTTACTTCCGGGCTACACATGTATCCCTGGGACCTACCTCTCCAAGCTCTACCGGGGGGTCACATTTCTAAGGCTCACTAGGCAAAACCACCTTCCCAGCCAGGGTCACTCATATGTCTCACCTGACAGTAGGCGCATGTGCTCTCCAGGGAGGATGGGGGAATTCTCCCAGAACCAGGAAACCGATGGGGGTGGGATGCCAGAGGCCTCACAGATCAAGGTCAAGGCACCATGTAACGGGACGGTGACATTGGTTTTCGAGCCCATCCTCCTTGAAATCTCTGGGGGAACTAGGAAGGCAAGGGGATATCATATTCAGCAAGGAGTCTCTACAGAAGCATCAGAGAAAAGCGAATGGGTGACCTGGAAAATCCAGCTAAGCCCTGGGGCTTAAGAAAGCAGCACATATCCCTGTTCCCCTCTCCAAAATACGCCCACCCCTACTGTACCTATAAATACCAGATCTGTCCCGTCAGAGCAGGCCTTTGTGCATATTGCACAGGAGCTTAATAATAAATAATAATAACCTTTTCAGTGTTCAAGGTGTTTTACAATGTTTATCAAATTGACCCTGTGAGGTAGTTCTTTATTGTTTCCAATTTACAGATGGGAAACTGAGGTTGATTGATAGCGACTTGCCTAAGGCCAGGGCTACCATTGATGCAGCAGGTACAGTTACACCAGGGCCCACAAGCCTGGCCCCCCCACAATGCATGTGGAATTTTTGTGCATCTCATGGGAGGCAGGGTCCTATGCCTAAGTCAGGATTTGAACCCTGGTTAGTCAGGTCCAAGTCCAGCACCTTATCCACTAGACCACACTGGCTATTTTATGTTCCCTTTGTATATGAAGGCTGCAAGCCTAACTGTGCAGACAAGTGGTCACACAGACGGCCAGGTTTCAAAGCATGGTCCTCTCCGTAACCTGCATGCATGAAAAATATAACACTTTGGTTTCTTCTTGCTCATTCCTCTTCATGATTCTCAGAATACTGGTAGCAATGCCCAGCACATATATAGCTTTCTTCACCTATAAAGACCGTAGCTAATTCCCACTATGCATGTCCCTGTGAAATAGGCACTTGATCCATTTATTTTACCAACGGACTCCCTGAAGCGCATAATGACAGATGAACGGATTTCCATGATGCTACAGAGCAGTAAGTGTGAATAGCATTTTGTTAGGGAAATTGCTCCACGAAAGACCACAGACCAAGGAGACAGCAGCTCTGTCCTAACTCAGTTTTAGGCTGTAATTATTTGACTTGCTGCTCTCACTTGACAACTTAGCAAGGAACAGTTTACATTTTAGTGGAGGCAGTGTTTCCCCATGAGGATCTCCAAGGACTGAAGTTCCTGAGAGTGCTCAGGCATTCAGTAACTTACCAGTATTCCTAGGAGTAACAGCAAAGCTTTGTACAGTTCAAATCAGTTGCAGTAATGGTGAATTACTAACTACAAAGCTGCTCTATCAGTGTGGGCATAGGGATCTCCATGGCAACTGTAATAGTCCTCAGCTCACATGCCCATCACCCCCAGAGACTCAAGCATAGACAAAAGTGCCACCCTTACCATGCACAGCGAGATCAAACTTCTTCTCCGCCTGTCCCGCCATGTTCACTGCGAGGCAGGTGTAGCGTCCTGAGTGGGAGGTCCGTGCTTCTGCAATATGCAATTTCTGTTCCTGAAGGAAGAGCCCCTCCCCGCTTGCCACGGGCTGCCCATCTTTCACCCACGTCACCGTTGGCGGCGGTGTCCCTGTAGCCTCACACGCCAGGTTCACCTCTCCAGCCCTGATCACGGAAATCTTCCTTGGGTCTTCACTTCTGCCTTTGATCGTGGGAAGAACTGCAGGCAAGAGGAGCAGAAGGCAGGACAGAGATGCTGTGGGCTCATTTAAACTAGCTGGGAATTTGATAGGAGGATATATTATCTGCTGTGAGTGGCCACTTTAGTAACGAAGACCAGCAGGTTAGTGAATGGTGACCAAAGGGGTCATATCACTAATGGAGGTTGGAGGACGTGCCTGGTGCTACTGGAACAGCAGCTTTGTTTTGCCTTCAAGAGAGCTGACGGGGATTGCCTGCTGGACTAATTGGTGGGGAGTGCCGCCCGTAACACCTGGACCAGAGCTACTTAACTCCGTGTGCTGCCTGCAGCAGAGCCAGGGGCCACGCACCTACGGACTGCATGCGCAAGGGCATACACTTGTGTGCGCGGCCTTAGGCGCTGGCTAATAACGGTCATCTTACAGCTTTTTTCTCGTTGAACTTTGTAATCATCGGATGGTTCCTTGTGGTTCTTTTTTGTTTTGCAGTATGTTTTTTGGTGTTTTCGTAGCTTTGGGCGTTTGAGTTTCCTGAGGGCTGTGACAATGTTTAAGAATGGTTCTCTGTTGGAAGTCTGTTACATATACTGATTCATAGACTCATTTATTGGGGATTAGAGGACACGGTTTTCAGGGGTCGGAGGCTAGCTGAACGAATTTTATGGGGAGTTGGTTTTGGCTCTGCGGTGGGTGTGGCAGAGCCGGTGTGGAGGTGTTTGTTTTGATGCGGGGCGCGCTGTACCTGAGGCTCGCCTGAGCGGCGCTGGATCTGCTAGATTGTGTGTCTTCGACCTGCCCTACTGGGCCCAGCGCCGCCAGAGGCTGCTGCTCGACTTTTTCTTTTGGCATTTAAATTCTAATGGCATCTGGCAAAAGAACCCGGGCAGATAAACCACAAAGCCCCCTCTCGCCTGGTAAAAGCCCCAAACAGCAGAAAATCAACAACTATTTGGTGTCTTCTAAGCAAGACCATGTAACTGTTTCGCCGTTGGCTTCAGGGAACTCATGGTCTAACTCTGGAATTACAGTGAGTAACCGTTTTGCAGCTCTGGCTGAACTTTCTAAATCCTCTCCTGATGTTTCAATATTGCATTCCTCTTACCGTGAGGATGCATCTAGTTTACAGCAGACAATTTTCGCTAAGCCTCGCTTGAATGCTAGGGACCCTCTGTATCAATTTCTGATTGACCACGTGGCCCTATGCTCCAAAACACTGCAATATACTCATTCTCGATTGCATCATTTATCTGAGAAAATGGACTATTTGACATCTCATTTGACGCTTCCAGTACCATATTCAAGCGGAAAGGCTAAGGATGGAACTTTAAAGATTCCCTCTTTAGCAGTTCCTCGTAGTGTTCCTCAGGATATGGAGGACTTTAGCTGTTCAGGGGGTCAATAACTTTGAATCCGTTCCTCACCGTTCAGCTTTGAACACAATAAGAGATCATTGGGGGGTCAGTATTTATTTTGAATGCTGCAAAGCTTTTGATTTCAGTACGGCGTTCATCCACGGCCCGTCTTCCGAGCTGGTCTTCAATTTTGGATGTAGCTGAACTGCTTAGCTTTCTTTTGAACCTCCCAATTACTAGACATGTTATTGGTTCTGTTGATCACCTTCAGGTTTCTAAAGACTGTTGGACACATCGTTTTATTTAAATCTCCTGATATGTTAGTTAAAATTATGGAGAAGGAGGATGTTCTGAATACACATGCTATCTTTATCTCTAGAGTTTTTGGTACAATCTCTAATAATATGTACAAATGCCCAGGGCTGCCCACTGTAACTGGAACTTCTGAATCCTTAAACTCTTTGGAGGTTCCCTCGGTTGGTGTAGCCAACGAAGGTTTAGATTGTATAACAAGTACTGGGTTAGTTCCTATAGCTGGGGTAGAAGCCGATTTACCTGGACTAGCGCAGTTGATAGATCTTACTAATGATCATGAACAATTAATGGAACCAGATTTGGCTAAATCCCCCCAGGCCCCTCTGGTGGGCAATGTAACGTGGGAATCTCAAAGCCCAGAGTATAACGACCTCTTCCAGAGTCTGGAACAGGTGGTTTTCAAACTATCTAGGCTGAAAGAGGATTCCCCAAATCCAGGCTCATTAAGGAAGAGGGGTGATCGAACTAACGTTCGAAGGGAGAAAACTTCTATGTACCACACTTCCTCCATGTTAGAACTTGCATTTGATAACTTAGCTGCCCCCTCAGGGCTAAATTATAGAGTAGAACTGAATGCAGAGCCTGGAATTGGATACGTGGTTTCCCAGCCTAAAACTCAATCAAGTATTCAAACAGGGCCGAATTCTAGTAGCGATCTACGATTAAATCCCAAATTAATTGACTCTGGAGAATTACAGCAGGCTCACTGTGACAGGGAGGGAGTTTGTGCCTTATCTTTCTCTTCGACTAAAACAGATAGGGCCAGGTCCCGACCTATAACAGACACGTTAACTGAGCCTTCCCCTTTGGCAACCCAGGAACTGGCTGGCTCACTAGATACGGGTGCCATGACGGTGCGGCCCTTGGATACTGAAATCCCTTTATGACTTATGGAAGTCACTGATAAGCCTTTATTGTGGATTAGCTGGAATATATCGGGTTGGTGGTACTGTTTGAGGGACCCTGATTTTTTGGGTTTCCTGTATGGGTTTGATATTTATTCATTTATTTTCTAGATTTTTACCCTGTTACAGGAGACCTGGGTCACAGATGATCTAGTGGTACCTGATTACGATGTATATTGTCTCTCTGCTACTCCTTCATCTAGGCAGGGCGGCCAAATGGTGGATTGACTTTTTTGGTACGATCTGAGTTAAACATTAAAGTTACCCCTTTGGGCACTTTTAATGCCCATATATCCACTATCATTGTAGATTTCCTAGGGGTTCAGAACTGTTGATAAGTCATGTGTATTTTCCCCCTCACTCTTCTCCATTTTATTTTCATGATTTGTGGGCCAAATGGGATTAAATGCTCTCATTAATTATCGATAAATATCCCTCTGCTCCGTTGCTGGTTGGTGGAGATTTTAATATTAGGACAGGTAATCCCTCAGAAATGGGGGATAAAATATTTGTAGATAATTATGCCCCATTTTCTAAGCTTCCTTTGCGAACCTCTAGAGATGGGGTATGTAATAAGGAGCAGACGGCTCATTTGGACAAAATTCTTACTACCTATAATCTTTGTATTTTGAATGGTGCAATCACTGGGGACCTGATTGGGGAATTTACGTCTCATACCCCTCTTGGTTCCTCAGTGGTAGATTACAGTATGATTTCAGAGGAAGTAATCCATGTTGTAAAATCTTTAAAAGTTTGCCCAAGGTCCGAGTCCTCACACTTCCCACTGGTTCTTGAAATGGGAAATTTTGTACACTGACCAGTGGAAACTGTGTTAGGTATTGGGGAGATTTACTGTTCCAGGGTTAAATGGTCAGATTTGGTTGAACTGGTTTTTTTTTAGACTTTCTTACTAGACCTGAAGCCCTGAAGGTGGAGCAGGACTTAAGGGGGACTCAAGATCGCTGGCGCCCACTCTCCTGCTGTTTCGGCGTATATGTAAGACCTGGCTGTTTCGTCAGGCTTTTGGCGGGGGGTAGGGGTGGGGTGGGGCTGGGGTTTTTCCGCATGTAGGGTACTTTAAATTGTTTTAAAATTTTATTATTGTTTTAAATGAAATGTTGTTCGCCGCCCCGGGCTGCCCTGTGGGCAGGAGGGGTGGGATATAAATTTAAAAATAAATTAAAAAATAAATAAAATAAAAAGATGGAATTGAGCCGATGAGGCTCTTTGGTGTCTTGATGGATTTATTGACCCCATTCCTCAAGATTCAGAGAACCTGGAGGGCCCCTAAGTGGTCTGTCCCAGGTTGGTTTGATCAAGACTGCCATAATTTAAAGGTTAGACTGAGATGTGCAGCAAAGTCCTTGAAATTAAGGCCCTCAATCTATTCCCGACGGACTTATTTTGATTGTAGAAGAAATTACCGGAAGTTGCTAGGTACAAAGAAACGGGCATTTCAGGAAGACAGCTGGGCGAAACATATGAAAGCTGCCAATGAAAATTCTTCAATTTCTTTTTGGAAGTTGATACAAATGCATTTTAAGGGTGGCTCAGCAAGTTCAATGCAAAGGCCTCTCCAACAGATAGTCTGGCAAGAGCTTTATTTTCCCTGCCTGGGCAAATTGTCCCAGAAATTCCAAATCATACCTATTAACCAGTTTCCCCAATGGCAGGATGCAACTGAAGAAGAAATCTCTCAGTTGATCGCTGATCTTAAACTGGGAAAGGCCCCCGGGGCTGATTTTGTCTTGTCAGGAATAATTAAGGGAAGCCCCGCAATGGTGGGCGAGCATATTGGTGCCAATCTTTACTCAAATTAACTCTTCTGGCCATATTCCAAAAGAATGGTTGAAAAGTATTGTTCTTCTGATTTTTAAGAAAGGTGATCCATCATGCTCTTCTAATTAGCGACCCATAAGTCTACTAAGTATTCTTGGTAAATTATATGCCAAATACATATTGGTCTGACTTCAAACCTGGATAGATGAAAAAAAGATTTTAGTTCCTGAGCAGGCAGGTTTTATCCAGGGCCGCTCCACTGTTGACCAACTCTGTATTTTGTTTTCAATATTGAAAAAGTATACTCAACACCGTAGGAAAATGTACTTATGTTTCATTGATCTTTGTTCTGCTTTTGATTTGGTCAGCAGGGAATGTCTCTGGGTTAAACTGAGCAAATTGTCTATTGACCCTCATCTGCTTTTTTTATTAATCGCCCTGCATACTAACAACACTCTGCAAGTTCGTTTTTCCGCCCCCAATCAACTGACAGATAATGTCAGGATGCAGAGAGGTGTTTGTCAGGGGTACATTCTTGCCCCCACACTCTTCAATCTGTATTTAAATGGAGTAATTAATCATCTTAACTGTCAGGACCAACATGCCCCCAGAATTGGAGACCGTAGGATACCCGCACTTATGTCGGCGGATGACATCGTAATCTTGGCTCAATCTCGAGTCGGTTTAATGAGAGGAATGAAGCATTTTAATTTCTTTTGCCAACAGGAATGACTTGAGATAAATTATAAGAAAACGAAGACAATGATTCTTTTGGGGGGGCGGGGGAAATAGACCTCTTACTCAGCAATGGTATATGGATTCAAACCCTATAGAGCAGGTCTATTTATTTAAGTATTTAGGAGTAATGATCTCCTCCAACCTTAAATGGTCCGCTCAGTTCAATGCAGTTCTACAGACCACTTCTAGAACAGTTGCAATATTATTAAAATTTTATTTCTCAAAAGGGGGGGAAGCTGATTTTGCCGGCTATTCGGCTGTTTAAGGCCAAAGTCCTTAGTTATATTTTGTATGCATGCCCTCTTTGAGGTTTAGGGTATATTACAGAGTTGGAGGCCACCCAGAATAAATTTGTACGTTCTATACTGGCAGTTCCCAGGGGCACCCCTCAGGTGCTCCTGCGGGCTGAAACTGGATGTCGTCCTCCAAGAGTAGTTCTACTTTACCATCTAACCAAATATTGGTTAAAGACTGCAGTCTTTGTGACCCCAGACAACCCCCTTTTGCAGCTGGCTATTCGGGATGGTTTGTTGGGCATTGGGTGAAAAAAGACATGACGCTAGCCACCCTGTAACCACCCTTGGTGGTTATTTATGCATGTTGCAGGGCTGTATAGGTGCCCTATGCAGCCCTGAAACATGCATAAATGACCACCAAGGGTGGTTACAGGGTGGTTAGCGTCATGTCTGCTTTCACCCAATGTCATTGGAAGTTTCAAGGTTGGGCCTATCTATGGATTATCTAAGGACAAAGGGCGGCAAAGGAGCCGTTGCATTAATTAAAGAATTTACGATCAGACTATTCAAATGGAAAACTCGCTATTAGAGGCGCAACAAGTTGCTACCCAGTATTCTAGTATTCCAATGCAGTTTTGTGCTTCCAGTTACTTGGTTACTTGGAATTCCTTTCAAAACAGGACCACCTTTACTAAATTTAGGCTTAATGTATTTGCTTCAGCAATTCTGGTGGGTCGCTATCAGGGGTTGGCCAGGGAGGATCGAATTTGTCCGATTTGTGATCTTGGGGAAACTGAACCAGTTGAACATATTTTATTCCGTTGTACAGCATATGAGCCTCCTAGGTTAAGATACCTGTCCCAGTATTTGTTTTTTGATTTTTACTCAGTCTCCCAGTGGATTTTAAAATTTCTTTTTAGTCCTTATGATACACCAACCTCTAGGACTGTTGCTATTTTCTGTGCTAGAGCTATACAGATACGTCGACCTTGTCTTGAACGTACCAAATAGCTAATGAGTGAAACAAAGCATATCAGCTGTGTATTTTAATAATATTTTATTTTATTTTTATTCTTTATATATGATGGTTTAACGTTTTGGAATGTTTTACTTACTGTTGTGTTTTGTTGGTAACCAATGGGTTAAACAAACAATAAAATGGACTTACTAAATTTACTTACTATCACTAATGGAGACCAGCAGGTTTGTGGATGAATTCCACTAACCACAAGCTGTATTTAAACAGGATTAATTAACATTTATGATGGTTAAAGAAACCAAGAATCAATTGTCAACAAAGGCAAATATTTAGGGATGGAAACAGACTCAGTTCGTAGTTCTGACTTGTTACATGCCTGAGGAAGGGGCCCTGGAAGCTTGCATATTCTGTAGGCCACTCTTGGGGCATCGTGATAGTACCAGATAGCTTTATTACTGCTTGTCTGCTTGTTATAAGACTGCTAATGGAGTTAGAAACTGCTTATGGTATAACATGGTGTGAAGCTTACAGAGTGTAGTTTGAGGCCTAGGAACAAGGGTTTGGTCAAGTGCTTGGCAATATTAGCCTGAAATCATGTCAAGAGAGAGACATCTAAGAGGAAGCTGACAGACATGCATCGGAAGCAAGAGATGGAAGATGGATAAGGACGACGATTGGACAGGAGAGAAGATTTTGCTGTATGTAGCTAAGATTGTGCTTTGGACTGCTTCCAGCAACATTCAGTCATTTATATCATCATTATTATTCTCAGTAAAGTTTGTTTCTTTAAAAATCTGTGTCAGTTTCCTGTGAGGAGAATTTAAGAAGGACATTTGTTGAGACAACTCTAGTTTGAGAATATTGTCCCATACCACAATATGGGCGACAACTCTCGCCAAAAAAAGTTGGCCAATAAGAGAGACCATCTGAACTGCTTTGTGTTCATCTCTGACATTTGGGACCAACATGGCAACTGCACTCTCTCTCTCGACAAAGAGACAAGACACCAGAGCTTTCCATATAAGTTAGCCAAAGACCAACACACAAGACACTCAATTTTAATCTTATTTTAGGCCCCAATCCTCAAACCACTTACTCAGGAGTAGTCCTATCGAGGGCAGTGGGATTAACTTTGGAATAAGCCATTTGAAGATCACGGTTCTAGAGATTCAGCGTCCATCTCTCTTTGACTCACCATACACCTCTAGCCGGTGCTCCCTTCTGCTGCTCCCAGCCACGTTGATACATTCACAGCTGTAGGACCCCTCATCTGAAGCCTGTGCCTTCTTAATGTACATCAGTCTCCCTCCTGCAGAGATAAGTTCCGGGCTCCTGGACTCCAGTGGAAGGGGAACACCTAAATGGCAGCAGAGGAAGGAAACAGAAGTCTCCACTTAAATAAATGGCCAGTCCTGCCAGGAATGTATTTTACAGGTTATCTTCTCTCTCTGGGTTTCTCTCCAGAGAGACAAGCTTGTGACGGTTCCTACTTCCGACAGCCATTGATGAGAGGCATAACTTAGTGATGGTTCACGTGAAATATAAGTTTTGTTGTTAACACCAACCACCCAACAGCCACACAAAGAAACAAACACAACCCCCCTAAACAGTGAAACGGAGATCTCCATCATACAATATAGCCACATCAGCTCAATGTGCCAGAGATAAGTACTTGGGAAAGATTTAAAGGGAAAGCAGCACTAGTCTGTAATCCTGGGAAAAGGGCGCAGCAACCAAGGTGGAGAAAGAATTGACCAGGATAAAACAAACCCCATGAGGGAGAGAGGGAACTCTGAGGGGAGAATAAGTCTGAGGCTGGCCTTGGACAATTGACTGAGTTAGGTGACAGAGGAACCCCCAGGCTGGAATGGGGAGTGGGGAAGTTGGGGCCACCAGGGTAGGGGGACAGAGAGGACAAGGTCTATGGGGTCTAGGAATACTGGAGAGGAGGGGGATACGCTGAGATGGGAGATAAGACCAGAGCATTCCACAAGTGAGTGGGGCCCCACTTCCCCACCCTGGTGCACCCTGCTGCCCACTCCTGTAGGCTCTGCCTCCCCAACCCCCTGCTCCAGTGATCCCAGCGTCCCTGCCACCACATCCCAGGGGCCCATGCCCCAGTGCCCCTGTCCTACGGCAGCAAATTGAAGAGGGACCACATTCTGCTGCTCCTTTTACATTCCCCACCTTAGGTGTCTACCTACCAGGGGGTAGCTACCAAGGAGGAAGTGGGCTCAGTTAAGCCCAGCCCCTAGACTCTAGGGGGCCCTCTTTCCAAGCAGCCTGAGCACTGCTAGAAAACTTTCAGAGTGGGTGGAGGAGGTAGCGAGGCCAGCACACTGCTCCCACCCTCTCTGAACATTTTTTAGTTGTCCTTAAGTCACTTGCAAAGGCTCCCACTAAGAGGGAGGTTTTCAGAGTGGGCAAGGATAGGAATGCCGTCTCTCCCCCCTCCCTTCTTAAAACATCCTTCCTGGTGGGGTTGCTGCCACTCAGGGGTGGGAGGAGAGGCCTTAAGGAGACCCTTGAAGGGCCCACTATTGGAACATGAACCTGAGCCCATCACAGACTTGCTACATCACTGCTTCCTGTCTACCTCTGCCTGATGGGAAGACAGCCCTGGATACTAAGGCCCTCAAACAGGGACACCAGAGCTCAGAACAGCAATTGTCACCAGGGAGGGCAGCCACCCGAGGATACTCTGCTCATCATGGAAAGACTGAAGCACAACCCTACCGTCTTTCTCCCAGGTGAGGGTGGGGAAGGGAACCCCACTGCATTCGCACGACAGGCTGACGGACTGTCCCTCTACCACAGCCAGGGTAGCCGGGTCCTCAGAGGGGAACGAAGGGGGAACTGCACAAAATCAAAGAAGAGGAGAAGTAGAAGTAGTGGAGCGTAGGGAGTTAGAACAGCCGTGGGCCCAACCCGGAAGGCTTCGGTGTCCTTACCCCAGACATTCAGGTTGTAGTGCTTCTTGAGCCGGCCCACGCGGCTAGATGCCTCACAGGTGTACCTCCCAGAATCCCGCACTTCACCTCGCTCGATCTGCAGAGCCAGAGGAGAACAGGAGAGGGATGAGATCATTCTGGGCTGGACTTAGGACAGGGCCATGGCCCCAGAGCCTTTAGGGCCCTGCTGGAGGTGGCTGTGAGAGAACTCCAGCAGCGACAGTAGGAGCAGGGAGCCCCTGGCATGAGAGAGTGGAAAAAAGGGCAGACGCTTCCTGAAAGGCACAGTGGTGGCAGTGGCTTCTGGGGCAGTGGAGAGGATGTGGGGCCTATCCACCACACCCTCCGCTAGCTCTCTTCCTCCCCTCTGCCTCAGTCTCCATTCCCCCTTTGCCCTGTAAACAGTAGCCCCAGCCCTGAGTGAATCCTTCCCTCAGGATCATATACAAAGCCTAGCATCACTTTGCCAGTGCTACTCCAGCAGGACAGCTCTTTCCTCTCCACTCAGCTCTTCCACGGAGTCTGTTCTGTGCTTCGTTGCAGCCATTGCCACAGTAGAGTCACGTCAGGACGTGCAGGGGCGGAGCTAGGTTGGAAAGGAGCTAGGTGCAAGAAATGGGACTTGAGCCCCCCTCCCTGTCTCCGTCCTCTCCCCTGTCGCACCCCCTCCCATCCTTCCTCCCTCCAGCGCCTCTCCCTTCCTCCTCTTGCTGTGCGAGAGCCCTGGTGGCTGCGCTGCCTGCCTTGTCCTGCTGCTGAAGGTGCTTGCTCTGTCCTGTGCCACCTGACGGGTGGGTCCCATTCATGCTGCAGGTGCTTCTGCTTCCACTCAGGTCAGTCTCTGCCCTGTAGTCCCACCTCCCCACCCCCAGCTTGGGCCCTGGGACTAATGTCCCTCCTATGACAGCTACGCCCCCTGAGTAGATCAGCTGCTGAGAGACTGCTCAGATTCTGGAGCCGAGCTTGGGCAAGACAGTGGACAGCCTCTGTGATTCCACCCTGTGCATTAGGCACCTTTCTAGGCCAGCCAGTCAGCCAGAATTGGGTTCGCAGGGCGCCCAAACCCTTTCCTGCATCATCCCCATCCCCTCAGCACTGATCTGAACAATCACCTGAAGAAGGGCCCGATCTGCAGAGAGTCGGAGCCCTGGCTTCTTTCGGAGACGACGTCCGTCCTTCAGCCAGCTGATCACAGAAGATCGGACCGCGGGGTCCTGGCACTCCAGGGTCACCGATTGGTTGACAAGGACCGAGACATTCAGCTCTTCTCCCACGATGCTTTGGGGCACTGAGTGGAAAGAGCAGCGGGGTGAGCACTATGAGGGAACTGGAGTTACCTGCACCTCTGCTTCTGCACGGACAATGGGGAAGAGTCAGTATTCGAACGAACGAGAGAGCGGGTATTACCAGAGGTAATGCTAGCCACTCATTTGGGCGTTACGCACATATTTGCCAGTTCAGTCTGTTTGTGCAAACACGCTTTTGTGTCCCACGTTTACCACAGGCTGTGATCCCAGAAAGACTATTGGCGGACACTGGACAGTCTGGAGACGCTGCCCTTTGCACACAGCCGTTATGTCCAGAGATGCACGCCACCCAGGGAGGTAGCTAGGTTGGAATGGGCCCTGGGGTATAAGATGGAATGCCCAGCAGCAGGGAGCCTGTGTGTGTGCCCCCCCCAAGCCTGATGCAGCTGTAACTGCCTGCATCTAGTCTAGCTTCAGTGTTAGGTTTTACAAGCCACATACGGCTAAATAAAGCTCAAGAAGCTGGAGACGGATCTCAGACTTTTGTTTATGTTGAGGGCTCTACTTAAGGGTAATATGGTCAGAGTCGGCAACTGTACCCATCCCTTCCCTGGTATCTGGGAGAGGGCTGTCAGTGATGTTTCTTAGCATCGCTGCTTTCCAACTGATATAGTAAGGATGTGGCAGGGTTTTTTAAAAGATTGCCCCTTTCCTCCCCTCTGTATTAAGGGCAGCTTGATCCCAGTTCTCTTGTACACAGACAAAATGGTTATTCTCTCTCAAATGCCTATGGGATTGTGAAGGCTTCTGTCTCATTCTGTTTTCTACTGCAATGGGTCCTCCCTTATGCACCATTGTGATCTTTGGGAACTCCCTCTTGCAGGTCCCATCAAGTCTCTTCTGAAAGGACACACAGGGAAGCTCTCTCAACGGCTGCTCCACATTCTCTTCCCCTTGGAGGTTCATTAGGGTCCAGGCATCAGCATTTCCAAGAACCTTTTATTTGGCCAGGCATTTGGCAGGTGGGGATAGGGTTTGGGAGGGTCAAGTTTTTAAAGGGACTATTATACATTTTTATTTATTTATACCTATAATATTTTATTTGTTTCTCCCACCCTATCCCTTAGGGCTAAGGGATTAATTTATTGACTGCAGTGTTAACTAATTAACTCAACTCTTAATTCTTGCAACAGCCCTGTGAGGTAGGTTAGGCTGAAAGATCCGTGACTGGCCCACGATCACCCAGTAAGCTGATGGCTAAGGTGAGACTTGGATCCAAGAACTGCACTCTCAACCATTACACGATACTGGCTCTCTGTGTTGTTTTTAATACGTTGTTGCCTGCCCTGAGCCTTTTGGAATATGGCGAAATAAAAATTTAAATATAAAATAAAATGAGTCTTGCAGCTCTGGGACACAGTTTTCAGTGCAAGTCCTCCTTTGACACTCTTGTAGGGGAATTAGCTGTGCTGCTGCCACAACACTACTGCTCCACCTAGCCCCTGTGGGTTTGAGCCCTGCTTGGCTCGGCTAGGTTGATTTTTATGCTGGACTCCCTTCATCACCTCTTATAACCAGTCCCAGTTCTCACAAACTAGGGGTGTATCCCACTAACGGGTGGGTCCCCAGGGGTTCCCTCCCCAGTCAGCACTAACCCAGCCAAGCCAAACACCCTTAGTAGCCTGGTTAGGTTGCACCAGATTCTCCAGGCGCTGTCTCTGGATGGGTTTGCCGAGAAGTTGCTCCAAGCTTCTGAACTCTCAGCTCTATTGCCAGCACAACATGCTGCTAGCTGTGACCAGTCGGGCTCTCACAGGATTCACCACCCCGACTTCCTGGCTTCTGACCTTCTAAGTGTCCTCGTCCAGGTGCTAGTCAGGTGACTAACGAGCTCCATTGTGCTAGCCCCGTCACAGGGTACTGATTCTGCAAGTAACTGTAACCATGTTACAAGCCCCCATGCAGGGGTCTTTAAAATGGTCACTAGCCACACGCAGGCAGAACAGCTTCTCTAAGCCTCTCAGCCCCTGCTGCTGAAGCTGGTCCAGCTAAGACGGGAATCACTGCTAGGAAGGGGCAGGGGTCCGAAACAGTCACCTCATCCCAGGAGAAATGGCCGTACGTACAGCGCACCTGCAGGTCAGCATCCCACCTATCCTCTCCCGCGGAGTTGACAGCCACACATGAGTACGTCCCCGAATCCGAGACACGGGCACCGGCCAGGAAGAGTGTGAGTACCTGAGAGAGAATCTGCACCGCACCCAGAAATAAAGGAGAGAGATCAGGCAAGCAACGAGAGGAGCTAGTCTCCCCAGAACAAACATCAGAGAGCTGCAGTCTACAGAAGCAGAGAGCTGTGAGGTGCCTGATCCAAGGTGTCTGATCCACAGGGTTGAGGAATCTGTCACAGTCCAGTGGGGGAGCTCAAGCTATAGAGACTTATGACCTTGACTCAGAAAGTTGGAATTAACCAGACAAATCGCTCCACCAAGTAGGATGCCGACCACTCGGGGGGCTCATAACTAGTTAGCATGCGAGAGTCTCTTTTGTTATCGGAAAGTCACCAATTCAGTCCTTGATGACCAAGGGACAAGCAGGGGTTTTTGGGAGGTAAGTACCTCCTACCCCACTTTAGCCTTCCCTTTGTTGCCATGAGCAGGGCAAGGCAGGGTTTTTAAAATTTTATTTATCTATTTAAAATTTATTCAAGCAGGATTACATATGCATGGAAGTGGGGTTAGTAAAGTGGCGGAGCGGGGTGGGGGGAAAGTACCTACCTCAGTAGCTTTTATTATTTGTGCTGAAGGGAGAAAATTACATTCCTGCTGCCTCATTTACAGCTCACATCCCACACCCCCTTTTGTTTTCTTCAACTTCCTGCCCTCCACAATTCAAAAGCAATTAGGAAATTAATTGCTCAGAAAACTCCAAGGAAGATCAGGGGAGGGGAGAAGTTACTTCTGAAGTAATTCCTCTAAAATAACTTCCACACTTGCTTGGTGGACAAATCGCATGGTGTTCTGATCTCACCATCATTGATCAGTACTCATATTACTAAGAAAGAGCTTCAGGTACAACTCAGCATCAGTACTGGGGAAGGACATAGAGAAGAGGTGCCATATGTAACAGAGGTCCCTGTCTTGCTGCTAAGAACTACCACACCTATGGAACTCCCTTCCACTGGACGTTTGTCACAGCTGGAGCATTTTCTGGAGGCAGTGTAAGACCTATTTATTTGGCCAGGCATTTGGTACTAAGGCAGGAATAGGACCTGGGATGTTGTTTTTAAAATGGGATTTTTATACATAGCTTAAGTTTTAAATTGGTTTTATTCTATCCATGTTCCTTTGTTGCCCATCCTGAACCTTCAGGGAAGGATGGGCTATAAATAAAATACACCCATACCTATTGTGGTGGGTGCTGCATCAAAGTTATTGGATAAGCAGCCCCCCATAGCCTGTCAGCTAGAGCCCTAGCCACTAGTACCTGGGCTCTCCTTCCTTAAATGGCCCAGTTAGCGGCAAGAGACTGCCCCAGAAAGGAAGTAGGTTCCTCGGGAAAGTGCTGGGGGCCGGGCAAGCTGTGGAGACAGCAGCGGGGAGCTCAGAGCATCTGGGAAGCCAAGTGTGAGATTCTGCAAGGACTGAAGGGAAAAGAAACCCCCTGGGTCGCAGCTGAGAGACAGACAGAGTTGCCTGCAAGTAGATCGATCTGGGACCTTTGGGTAAGCATTTGTGTTTTGATTTTTCACTCTCAATAATAGTCACTGGGTGAAAGACTGAGTTCCAGCGTCATTTGGACCCTGAGTGAGTGACATAGCAGCCCTGATCCTGCAGGCACTTCTTAGCATTATTTTGTTACACCTATTACAGATCATTAAGCCTGGGCTATGTGGTATGCTTGGGCAGCACTGCTCTCTCCTCCATTCATGAAAGTGATGGCTTGGTTTTGAACTAGAGGACATGGAAGCCCATAATAGGGCTGAACTGGAATCTTCGCCCCATCTCCCTCTGTGACAGAACCGGGTATTTCAATCATTCTGATCAGAAACTGGAACAAACAAGGGGGTCATCTTGATTTCGGATCAGAACGACTTAATTTTGGGGGGGTCCATTTCTGCACGTGCAAAGTAGCCACCGCGGTTCCGCGCACGCACAAAACGGCTGACCGTCATCGTGCCACAACAGGGTGGCTGATTAAAATCCCGACAGCCGTTCTGTTTTCCATAGTTCAACATCCAATGGCTCAAGGCTAGGCAGGGTTTTATAGAGTGGGAAGGAACCTCAAAAGGTCATCTAGCCCAGCCCCCTGCTCGGATGCAGGAGGACGACAACTATTTCGAATGCAGCCGAATCTCTTTGCCAGAGAGGCTCGGCCCAGTGGAGATCAGACACATGGAACCCAGACAGAGTCACGACTAACTCACCAATGGTACTGACCTGCAGCCCTTCAGTCCCTGTGCTGGTAACAGGATTGCCATCTTTCAGCCACATCAGTGTGGGGGCAGGGACCCCTGTGGCATCGCACGCCAGCTTCACGGGTTCATTTGGCAGGGCTCGGACGAGGCTGCGGCCAAAGGTGATGCGAGGTGGAACTGGGGGGGGTGGGGGGGCAAAGGCAAATATAAATTGGAGAAACACCGAAGTTCTTGAGGATGGGCAAGTCAGCTAAGCAATATGGCTTGTGGAGAAGCCTGTTCCATAGGAGACATCCATGTGGGATAGGGGCTAGGAGCCCCGCGAGAGAGGTCTCTACCCATGAATCCCTGCCACCACTTAGCCCAGAGAATCACAGCAGCATGGGGGTCTCCAGCACGAGCACCGGCATAATTAATTCGGGGGGCAGTGGGCAGGAAAGCTGCTTGGCCACGCCCCTCTCTGACATGACCACACCCCTTGCCAAGCATTGTGATGTCATGACACTCGGGAAAGGAGCATGGTCACATAAAATGGATAGGGTGATGTGACCACGCCCCTTTCCCAATCATCATCATGATGTAACAATGCTGAGAAGAGGTGGGGGCAAGTGGGAGCCAGAGGGTGCAACTGCATCCCCATGTGTGTCTCCCCCACCCCCAACACTCATGTTATTTTGCCTTTGCTGCTTGACCCATTACACCAAGAGCAGGAAGCTTTTCAAAGAGACGAGCGTCTGAAAGGGAGTCGTCTAGCAAGATGGCTCTGAGGCAGAGCTTTAAAAATGTACTAAAATGAGTAGCCGTGGGTAATACTTGCATTTTCAGGTACCACATCGGCTACTCGATGGATTGCCTGGGAACCGATTGGATACCTGGATACCTGAAAAATCGGTAACTTCCAGTACTGATTTTTCAATTACTGGTTGGTATATCCGGGCAGAAAACCAGGAAAAAAATCAGGACAGGAAGTCAACTTTCTGGGACCGGACATCAATTTTCCAGGTAAATTTTTTTTTTTATTTTTTTTTTAATGAGCATCAGAAGTCGACATTCTAGAACATCAGTTATCAAGTCGCAATTGGGTATCCAACGCTGTTGGGTCAATTCAGGTACTGGAAATTTGTCGAGTATACCCATTTTCGCAGGTACTCGTTTAAGGATATATATAGGATATAAGGAGCTGCCTAACCGACTGAAACCAACGGTCCATCTTAGCCCCGTATTGTCACAACCTGACACGGCAGCAGGGTTTCAAATTCGGCTCTTCATGATCCCCAGCAGAGGCCTCACCCAGCCGTGCTACCGGAAACCCTCCAGGATCCCCAGCAGAGGCCTCACCCAGACGTGCTACCGGAAACCCTCCAGGATCCCCAGCAGAGGCCTCACCCAGGCGTGCTACCCGAGACCCTCCAGGATCCCCAGCAGAGGCCTCACCCAGGCGTGCTACCCGAGACCCTCCAGGATCCCCAGCAGAGGCCTCACCCAGGCGTGCTACCCGAGACCCTCCAGGATCCCCAGCAGAGGCCTCACCCAGGCGTGCTACCCGAGACCCTCCAGGATCCCCAGCAGAGGCCTCACCCAGGCGTGCTACCCGAGACCCTCCAGGATCCCCAGCAGAGGCCTCACCCAGGCGTGCTACCCGAGACCCTCCAGGATCCCCAGCAGAGGCCTCACCCAGGCGTGCTACCCGAGACCCTCCAGGATCCCCAGCAGAGGCCTCACCCAGGCGTGCTACCCGAGACCCTCCAGGATCCCCAGCAGAGGCCTCACCCAGGCGTGCTACCCGAGACCCTCCAGGATCCCCAGCAGAGGCCTCACCCAGGCGTGCTACCCGAGACCCTCCAGGATCCCCAGCAGAGGCCTCACCCAGGCGTGCTACCCGAGACCCTCCAGGATCCCCAGCAGAGGCCTCACCCAGCCATGCTACCCGAGACCCTCCAGGATCCCCAGCAGAGGCCTCACCCAGGCGTGCTACCGGAAACCCTCCAGGATCCCCAGCAAAGGCCCCACCCAGGCGTGCTACTCGAGACCCTGAATTGGAAATGCTGTGATTGAACTTGGGGCCTTATACATGTAAAGCATGCACTCTACCACCTGAGCCATGGCCCATCCCAACTCTATTCTGGGGAGACAGAAGCCGTTGCTACTGCCTATCCATTCTGTCACTCACCATTCACCCAGAGACTGTAACGGAGCTCGCTGCTGCCTGCCACGTTGGATGCCACGCAACGATAGCCCCCAGCGTCAGAGAGCTGAGCATGCTTCAATTGCAGCAGGCGCCCATCCCCAGACAGGACGACGTCCTGCCCAGCAGAGATAGGCTGGACCCCTTTGTACCAGGACACGTCTGAAAGCAATGGCAAGAGAGGGGTCAGCAAGCAGCAGCATCCGATTCACCAGAGTTTATGCAACAGCCTAGCCTTTGCAGGTCCCTTGAAGCTTGCACGGTTTTCTTCATTTATTAGCATGACAACATCCCCACAAGCTGGGCAAGGAAGAGGCGATGTGGGAAAAGGAAAAACAGGGGCTGCCCTGATCCATCAGACTTGGCTACTTTGAAAAGAATTATGTCCTGCCTTCCCCTTCAAGGTGCTTTGTGGTCTTCCTCCACTCCTCTCTCTTACTGTCATCATTTCCCACTATGTTCCCATCCAGAAACTTCAATCCTGCTCTGACACCGAGTCTCCTGCTTCTCAAACCATCTTTGCCTCTTCTCCCATGCTGCCCCCATGCCTGGAACTCCCTCCCTGAACACACACACTCCCTCCCACCGGCCAAATCCCTCCTAAAAATGTACCTCCTCCGCTCCTCAGCCCCACAGGCTGCTCCCCGATGCTCCTTCTCCTGGTCTATTCTTCAGGGTCCCCTTCTCCCCTGTAACTAAGCTAAGCACGTGCACCTGCAACGTCTCAACTTCATGAACATCTCCCTGTCTCTCCCTCTGTTCCGCTCTTCCTAGTCTCTCCTTGTAACCAAGCTAAGCACATGGAGCTGCACAACTTCTCAATTGTGTGACTGTCTCCCTCTCTCTCCTACATTCCCTTGTCTCCTCAGGGCAGGGGTCTTGCTCTAATTCATGACTGTTCAATGCTAGGCACACTGTTTGACCTATATAAATAATAATAATAATCTTGCTGCTTAGCGTTAGCTTTCAATCAGGCCTTTCTGAAAACCCGAGTTTGTGTTTTACCCTCCGGGCTTTGGAAGTATCTTTGGAGTTCCTGTATCCTCATACCTAAGGGGCTGGTCTGGGACTGGGTTCAAATCTCGGCTCTGCCACTGAATACCGGAGACAGTTTATGCATGTCACTTAGGCTCCTTGTGCCTATGCACCCCATCCATAAATGCAGATAATGACACCTCCTCTTGTCTTTTTAAGCTGACGAACTTTCCTGAGCGGGGGTTGTCTTTATTACACTTGCATGATAGGGAGCCCTGTGCAATTGTTCCAGGAGGTTTAGATACAAGAAAGATGAGGGCAGGAGAGGGGCCATATGGAAAATAAGGGCTAATGCAGAAAGGAAGAAAACCCAGAAGGAAGGATGGAATCTTACTGGGAGCAGGCACGCCGGAGGCCAGGCACTCAAAGGACACTGGGAAATTCTCACGGACGGTCTGGTTCACCTCTCCAGGTTCAATGTTGGGAGGCACTAAAACAAAACAAGGTGTAAACACAGCCATTTGCCTTGTCCCAGGAGGGGCTGTAAGCATGTCATTCTCAGACACTGCACTGGGCAGGACACATCTTATAAAGATGTCTTGCTCTCTCACAGCCTTCCCCATCAACTGTCTGGTGCAGGAAGGAGTGGGACCTTGAGTTGACCTTATGGTTAGAACGCTGCAGGGTGGGAACTGGGAGGCAGGACTCTAGAGCCATGGGACGGAATGTTGTCTAGAGCAGAGGCCTACAACCCAACCCCGGGCCCAACAGGACCCAACGGGTGCCACTGGGCCCAGGCCAGGTTGAGCACAATCTCTGTCCAAGGCCCTTGGGTTCTGACTAGGTCTAGGTTCCCTAGCTGCAGGTGGCCACGCCCACCCTCTATGGAGCACGGTAACTTTGAGGCATTCAGTAGGAGCATGGGCACATTGGAATGGGGAGGGGAAACCCTTAGCCCCACCTCTTTTCTGATGTAGCCCCACCCCCTTGCAGAGTGCCATGACATCACGGCACACCATGGGGCATGGGGACACATTGGGTCCAGGTATATCAGGCCCATGATCAGGAGAACCCAGATGCATCAAGCCTGGATCAGGCCCAATGTAGTCAGGCTTGGGCCTCACATTTCTGACCCAAGCTGGACTCTTGTCTAGAGCTTAGAGGAGGGGCGATTGGGAGGTAGGATTCGTGAGTTTCATTTGTGGTTACAGAGGAAGAGCTCTAGGTTCTGTTCCCAGCTCTGCCAGCAATTGGGTGGATAGCCTTGGGCAAATCCCTGGTTTTCGGTTTCTCCATCCTTGGGGATATCCTCTTCCTCCTAGGGAGGTTGTATGGGTTTATCTAACTTGATCTGAGGTTCCTGTTTTGGCTTGAGGTGCTCTGGAAACAGCAAGTGTCCCTGTGGTAGGACAGCATTCTGTGGAGCTGCTGGCCCTTTAAAGGGAGTAAAGATGGCGCCCAGAGCCAAGATGGCCGCTAATGAGGGCAGCTGGGCAAGGGCATGGTGGAAGTCAGAGATGGGAGTAGCGGGGGCTGCTGCATAAACTGCTGGGGCTGTAGCTGTGGGAGCTGCTCGGAGGTTCGCTGAACCCTAGCTGCTGCTAGGCTGGCTGTTGGGAAGCTGGAGAGCAGGCTGCTACTCCTACAAATGGCAGGAGAGGAGAAGCTGGGAGCAGCTCTGCTCAGCCTACTGAGTGAGGCCTGGACCTCCAGGGCAGAGGAGCTGGATTGCTCGACCCTAGAGCTGCCAGAGGCCAAGCTACGTAGTTCCTGCGAGAAGGGGTTTGTTTGGCCCCAATCCCTGCTGGGCTGTGAGTAAAGACTTGGGGAAAGACTTCGGAGAGTGAAAGACCAAGGGGTGTTCGCCTAGCCAAGGGAGTTGCCTGGCTAGAAGGACTCTGTATAGGACCGGTATACATGTTGGTGATGGCTTATACAGACTGTAAATAAAAAAACGGGTGTTTGCTTGCACCCCCATGTGTTTGGATCCACTTCTGGGTACGGATCCTGCGGGCACTTAGCCCCCCGAGGCCCAGGTCCTGCTGCAGTCCCTCCTTAACTTTCCAGCTTCATTTAACCCAGCAGGACATGCAGATTCATAGGTTTGTTCTCCTGAGTTTAATTTGCCCAGACAGGAGACTTTAATAGCTGGTCCCTGGGCAGGACCCTGCTCAGTGAGTACGGGGTAATGATCAATCAGGCAGCCTGCCCTCTTTCAGCATCTCACCCAACACTTTCAGAATCACGTCTTGCCTTCCTTTTCCAGCAGGGTTAGTCGCAACACAAGAGTAAACCCCTTCATCCAGCAAGTCCACCTTCTCGATCTAGAGCAGGGGAGGGAAGAACAGGATGGAGCCTAGTAACACACAGCTGTACAAGACACGGATGTAAACACATCATGGGGTAAAGCTAACAGCACAAGCTAAACATGCCTCCTCCACGCAAGTGATCCAACCCTGGCTCCTCTCCCTGCTGATGCACCCCAGGCTGGATTCAGAGGGCTCCCTTGCTACCACAACCCAGATGAATTCTGATATCCAGCTGTTTCCTATTTTCTGCAACACCCCCACCCACACAGTGCCAACTCCCTAGATATCTCTACATGTTTTATCCACAGGGGNTTCAATCAGGCCTTTCTGAAAACCCGAGTTTGTGTTTTACCCTCCGGGCTTTGGAAGTATCTTTGGAGTTCCTGTATCCTCATACCTAAGGGGCTGGTCTGGGACTGGGTTCAAATCTCGGCTCTGCCACTGAATACCGGAGACAGTTTATGCATGTCACTTAGGCTCCTTGTGCCTATGCACCCCATCCATAAATGCAGATAATGACACCTCCTCTTGTCTTTTTAAGCTGACGAACTTTCCTGAGCGGGGGTTGTCTTTATTACACTTGCATGATAGGGAGCCCTGTGCAATTGTTCCAGGAGGTTTAGATACAAGAAAGATGAGGGCAGGAGAGGGGCCATATGGAAAATAAGGGCTAATGCAGAAAGGAAGAAAACCCAGAAGGAAGGATGGAATCTTACTGGGAGCAGGCACGCCGGAGGCCAGGCACTCAAAGGACACTGGGAAATTCTCACGGACGGTCTGGTTCACCTCTCCAGGTTCAATGTTGGGAGGCACTAAAACAAAACAAGGTGTAAACACAGCCATTTGCCTTGTCCCAGGAGGGGCTGTAAGCATGTCATTCTCAGACACTGCACTGGGCAGGACACATCTTATAAAGATGTCTTGCTCTCTCACAGCCTTCCCCATCAACTGTCTGGTGCAGGAAGGAGTGGGACCTTGAGTTGACCTTATGGTTAGAACGCTGCAGGGTGGGAACTGGGAGGCAGGACTCTAGAGCCATGGGACGGAATGTTGTCTAGAGCAGAGGCCTACAACCCAACCCCGGGCCCAACAGGACCCAACGGGTGCCACTGGGCCCAGGCCAGGTTGAGCACAATCTCTGTCCAAGGCCCTTGGGTTCTGACTAGGTCTAGGTTCCCTAGCTGCAGGTGGCCACGCCCACCCTCTATGGAGCACGGTAACTTTGAGGCATTCAGTAGGAGCATGGGCACATTGGAATGGGGAGGGGAAACCCTTAGCCCCACCTCTTTTCTGATGTAGCCCCACCCCCTTGCAGAGTGCCATGACATCACGGCACACCATGGGGCATGGGGACACATTGGGTCCAGGTATATCAGGCCCATGATCAGGAGAACCCAGATGCATCAAGCCTGGATCAGGCCCAATGTAGTCAGGCTTGGGCCTCACATTTCTGACCCAAGCTGGACTCTTGTCTAGAGCTTAGAGGAGGGGCGATTGGGAGGTAGGATTCGTGAGTTTCATTTGTGGTTACAGAGGAAGAGCTCTAGGTTCTGTTCCCAGCTCTGCCAGCAATTGGGTGGATAGCCTTGGGCAAATCCCTGGTTTTCGGTTTCTCCATCCTTGGGGATATCCTCTTCCTCCTAGGGAGGTTGTATGGGTTTATCTAACTTGATCTGAGGTTCCTGTTTTGGCTTGAGGTGCTCTGGAAACAGCAAGTGTCCCTGTGGTAGGACAGCATTCTGTGGAGCTGCTGGCCCTTTAAAGGGAGTAAAGATGGCGCCCAGAGCCAAGATGGCCGCTAATGAGGGCAGCTGGGCAAGGGCATGGTGGAAGTCAGAGATGGGAGTAGCGGGGGCTGCTGCATAAACTGCTGGGGCTGTAGCTGTGGGAGCTGCTCGGAGGTTCGCTGAACCCTAGCTGCTGCTAGGCTGGCTGTTGGGAAGCTGGAGAGCAGGCTGCTACTCCTACAAATGGCAGGAGAGGAGAAGCTGGGAGCAGCTCTGCTCAGCCTACTGAGTGAGGCCTGGACCTCCAGGGCAGAGGAGCTGGATTGCTCGACCCTAGAGCTGCCAGAGGCCAAGCTACGTAGTTCCTGCGAGAAGGGGTTTGTTTGGCCCCAATCCCTGCTGGGCTGTGAGTAAAGACTTGGGGAAAGACTTCGGAGAGTGAAAGACCAAGGGGTGTTCGCCTAGCCAAGGGAGTTGCCTGGCTAGAAGGACTCTGTATAGGACCGGTATACATGTTGGTGATGGCTTATACAGACTGTAAATAAAAAAACGGGTGTTTGCTTGCACCCCCATGTGTTTGGATCCACTTCTGGGTACGGATCCTGCGGGCACTTAGCCCCCCGAGGCCCAGGTCCTGCTGCAGTCCCTCCTTAACTTTCCAGCTTCATTTAACCCAGCAGGACATGCAGATTCATAGGTTTGTTCTCCTGAGTTTAATTTGCCCAGACAGGAGACTTTAATAGCTGGTCCCTGGGCAGGACCCTGCTCAGTGAGTACGGGGTAATGATCAATCAGGCAGCCTGCCCTCTTTCAGCATCTCACCCAACACTTTCAGAATCACGTCTTGCCTTCCTTTTCCAGCAGGGTTAGTCGCAACACAAGAGTAAACCCCTTCATCCAGCAAGTCCACCTTCTCGATCTAGAGCAGGGGAGGGAAGAACAGGATGGAGCCTAGTAACACACAGCTGTACAAGACACGGATGTAAACACATCATGGGGTAAAGCTAACAGCACAAGCTAAACATGCCTCCTCCACGCAAGTGATCCAACCCTGGCTCCTCTCCCTGCTGATGCACCCCAGGCTGGATTCAGAGGGCTCCCTTGCTACCACAACCCAGATGAATTCTGATATCCAGCTGTTTCCTATTTTCTGCAACACCCCCACCCACACAGTGCCAACTCCCTAGATATCTCTACATGTTTTATCCACAGGGGAAATCAACACCGTGGCACTAACTGTGATGCCATTTTATACTGCCCCCGCCCCCAAGGGTAAGGGGGCAGGGCTTACCCATGAAGGCAGCGCTACTACCAGTAGCAGCAACCCCACCAGGAAGTTTTAAGAGTGGGTGGGGATGGGGCCAGAACTCTACTCCTGCCCACTCTGAAAATTTCTGGATACTGCTACTGCCCCCACCCACTCTGAAAATTCCCTAGCCGTGTTGAGGCTGCTTGCATAGGGTTCCCTCAGAGTCTGGGACCGACACTCAACTGAGCCCCCTTGCTCTATGTAAGGTTGCCACCTGTGGTGGCATTTTACCTGACACTCCCATAGGCCAAAATGGAAGTGTCAGGTAAAAAATGACTGAAGGCAGCAACCCTAGCTCCATGGTAGCAACACCCCTGTGGCCACCCTGTGCGTATACTGCAACCCGATGAACTCTGACCACGAGGTGGAGTTCGTTGGGCCATGGCAGCAAACAGGGAGCTACCCCTAAGCCCAACAATCCTGCAGCTTGGGAGTGAAATGGACAAGCGGCTCCCATATCGGAGGCTGCTTGCACACAAGGCAGGAGTGAGGGAAGTGGGGAGGAACTGCCATGAGCTGAAATCACTTCAGGGGGATCGTTACAGTTCCGCTCATGTGCAGCAGCCTTTAGCTCATTTCTGCTGCGATTCCAGCGATGGGAGACAGGGCTGGATTTTCAGTCCCATCTCCCATCCCTGAAATCATGGCAGAAATGGGCTAATTACGTGGGGAAAAAACCAACCCGTGCACACAAGTGGAACTTCATGTGGTCCCCCTGCCGTGATTTTGGTTCACGGCAGTTCCCCCTCCCCTCCCTCCTGTCTCATGGGCAAGCGGCCTGAACGCTTTCCGTCCCCCCCCCAAAAGAAGTAGACTGCCCCCTGGTGACCTGGCTGAGCAATGTCCCATGGCAGGGAGCGGTCACTGAATAAATGCTAAATGTGCCCCATGTTACCGGTTGCACCGTGGGGCTTCTCAGCAGTTCCCCAGGCAGGAAATGACAACAAACCCATGTATGCGTCATGGCAAAAATCTGTGCTTGAAAGTGACCAAATGTTAAGTTTGCCTCCACGTAACGCAACATGAACAATGGCACGGGCTAGGTGCTATAGACACCCCTATCTTGTTCTCTCTCTCACACACACACACCTGGAGCAACTCCAGCTCACCTGAAGAAGGCTGCCAGTTGCCGGGAGAGCGAAGCCATCCTTTTGCCAGTGGAGAGTTGGCACGGGGGTCCCTGTGGCGAGGCACTGAATGGTCGCTGAATGGCGAAAGGCAACACTGATGCTCTCGCCCTCGACAATGCTGACTGAGGGACGCTCTGCCAAGAGAGAAGGAAGAGGGGATGGGTGTACCAGTCACCTCAGCCACCTGGGAAGTGGATGTAAGGAACCAAGCCTTGAACTGGCGCCACTGGAACCCTGGAGGCGGTGGCGGTCTCCACAACACCGCCACTCCCCTCTAGCTGGGCCAAAGCTCTCCTGCATAGGACTGCAGTGCTGACTCCCGATTGGGCTGGAGCCTGGTCTCTTGCCCCGCCCAGTTTCCTGATTGGCTCCCTGCCAGATAAAGGCTGGCTGGCAGCAGCAGGAAGCTGGACAGATCACCCCGTATTTCCTGTGACCTAACATGCCTCCACACTGTTCCAAATCTGCTGCTGGACCCAGCTTGGACATTGTTCCTGATCCCTCTCCAACCTTACCCGGTTCCTGAACCTACTCCCCAGCTTCTGATCCTGAACCACTTTCAGCCCCTATTTTTTTCACCTGAAAGCAGGTGCGCGCGGCATTCATTGCAGTGGGGTGATACAGCAAAGCGCTCTTGTCCTTCAACAAATAAAGACAATTTGAAAAGTCTTCTCCTATCTCCTTCATATGAAGCTGGACAAGAAGGGCTTAATTGTGATTTTCTGAAATCCCTCTTCTGCGGGCTTTCAACTATGCTTCCGCATCGCTGGCAGCTTGTTCAGAACAAGGCAGCACAGCTGCCTACTGGCGGGGGCAGGCATGCCCCTATTATGCCCACCCTGTGTTTTGGCTGCCAATAGAGCGGTGGATTGAACTGAAGATTGCCCTGCTGGGTTTCAGGGCCCTGAAAGGGTATAAGCTCCGGCTACATTTGAGACCTGCTCCTGGACCCTTGCAGTGATGGATATCTGCACTCAGAACCCCCACCCCCACCCGCTGTCTGGGGATCCTGTCATCGCGCCTTAAGTCAGTGGGCAACCAGGCCTTTGCTGCGGTGGGCCTCTCGGTGTGGAATTCACTCTCTCCAGATAGTCGTTGTAGTTCCTTCCTCCCCACTTTCAAAAATCACCTGAGGGCTTTTAAGATTTTATTATTATTAAATTTATTATTATTATTATTGTTCTCCGGGTGATTTTAGAGGATCCACTGCTGGTTCACCTTAATATATTCGGTCCGCCCTCTCTATCTTCTCGTTAAAATTGTTTTATTGTATGGATTTTGTGAAACAATCCAAGTGCCATTCGACAGGGTCATGCTATATAAATAAAATTATTATATTAACTAATGCCAGGCATACCCCCTGGAAGCTCTCATTGCTGCTCTTTTGCCCCACTCCTTCTCAACATGATCAATTCCAGAGAGACAATAACCCTACATATACACTCTGAGTAGCCTTCTTCCTGAAGATGGAACCTAGTGGCCAGGCAGAATGCACTGACCCAAACTCATTCCAAAGTCTGCAACCCTCCTACCTTTCCAGAGAGAAGACTCTTCTTCTCCCTGGTTTGTACAGGCACTAAGCCAGTGTGAGCTCTCGGTGGACTTGAACCTTGGCCCCTAGCTCTTTAACACATTCTCCTTAGGCCCTGTGCTACCACAGAAGCTTACTGCTTCTTACGCTACTACAGACTAACCCCTCCCATACTCCTGGGGACACGCCCCTGCCTATCATTGGCTGCTGCAAACTATAAAAAGAGCATGTCAGGAAGCAGGGATTGTCTGAGCATCCAGAAGGCTTAACTAGCCCTCAGCGCCAGACCTGCCTGTTTGTCCTGTGCCTCCCTTCCCAGCTGTATCCAGACTGACTTACTGGTATTGACCCTTGTTCTGGCTCTCCAACTCTGTCTCTGCTGCTCCCTCGGTTCTGATACTGGCCTTGGACCCCCTGGAATTTAACCTGATTTAACCCCAACAATACTTCTGGATTTCTCCCTGTGTTTGCTGACAGTTCTGGATGGACCTATTTGGCCATTGACTGAGGCTTGGTTTCCTGATTACTGCTTTGAGAAATGCCCTGGCAGCGCCCTCCTGTTGGCAATTCATGTGGTAAGCATCCCAACCCCGAGTCGGTGCCCGACTGCCAAGCGTTTTGCAATGCAGACAATGGGCAAAGGAAGTGGCCAATTGGGAGATGCTCCCTTTGAAAGGGACTCACCTTGTACAGAGACCACCACCTCTGCTCTGGCCACACCGGCTTCGCTGCCGGCTTTGCAAGCATAAAGGCCCTTGTCGCTGAGTTTCACACGAGGAATCCAGAGAGTCTTCCCATCCTCTGTGATGGCCACTCCAGCCAGCTCTCTGATTGGCTGGCCATTCTTCAGCCACCTGGGAGAAGGAGAAATTCAGGCCGGCTCTTACTATGGGAAGCCTTCTGGCTCTCCCCACTCCTCCACACCCACCTCAGACTATCTCAGAAGAAGCAGCTGTTGCTCAAGTCACACCAACCAGACACAACACCCAGGGCTCCATAAATACTATCCTGTTGCAACTGCAGCCATTTTCACAGAATTCAGGACTTAGTCAAGTCGATGCAGAAATTGCCTTTGGCAGCACAGAATTATAGCTCAATGGGGAGCACCAAGAGCTGGCCAATGAGGTGCCAGCACAACGGAGAGTTAGCCAATGGGGTAACAGCACTACTAACATTTCTCTACAGTCCAGCACTCAAAGGGTTGAGACTAGAGCTGCATTGGGGACTAAAATTAGTACCCACGGGTAATGCCCACATTTTTGGACACCTGACAGGTTACCCGAAAGTGAGCATTACCCAGAGAAACTAACATGTCCCAGCTGGGAGCGCTGCAGAACCCAGCTCCGTAGTGCTTCAGTCAGGGCTTGTCAGCTTTAAAGGTGGGCCAGGACTTCTCCCACACATGCACTCTGATAAGCACCGTGGCCAGGATGCTGCTTTTGAAACTGATAAGCATCGGGTCCTAGCCAGGGCTTGTCACTTTCAAAAGCTGGCCAGCACTTCTCCCCACAGCGCCTGAGGTCACTTTCAAAGGCTGGCTGGCGTTCCACACTCCCCCATCCCACAGCACCTCAAGTGAGAGATGCATGGCGGGGGAAACGGCCTCTGAAACATACGAGCCCTGGCTTGGAGCTGAGCTCTGCAATAGTCCCAGTTGAGGCCTGTCACTTTCAAAGACCAGCTGGTGCATTTGAGCAGCCTGTCGGGTCCTGTTTGGGCACGGATGGTGCCTGAATGGGGCCGGGCTGATTTGGGCACCCACAGATTCATCGAGGCAATGACCCCTCCACCCCCACAGAGGACACCCCTGGTTTAGACATTTTGTCCCCTCCCAATCTCTGTACTCACTGGACCCGAGGAGCAGGAAAGCCCGTGGCATGACAGGGGATCCTTAGGGGGTCATTCGCAACGGCTATTACGTGATCTTCCCCTTCTCCAATCCGCAGCCATGGAGGAGCTGGTTGAAGCACACACACAAAGGAATGAGTCATTAGAGCCCAGCTTGCCTGAGCCCAGGCACTGGCTTCCAAAACATCCCTAAGAACCCAGGGCTTGAACTGGCACGGTTGGGACAGCAGCTGGCTCCACTCTGTAGGGTTACTGTACCTCCCCTTTAAAAGAGGATGCTTATGAAAAATACATGTTGCAGGGCTACACTGGGACCAATGCAGCCCTGCACCAGGTATTTTTCATAAGCGTCCTCTTTTAAAGGGGAGGTATGATAATCCTACCACTGTGCCAGCTCTATGCTCTGACTGGGCCCAAGCTTTCCCATTTAGGGTTGCTGTGGCCACACCCTTTTGCCTCCTGATTGGCCCATGCCAATCAGCTGTTCAACCCAGCTTTCCAATTGGCTGCGTCCCAGCATATAAGACTGGATGGCAGCAGCATCAGGAAGCTGGTTGGAACAGCTGGTCACCCCACCCTCCCTGTTCTTGCTGGATATCCACTCCATCCTGCCTCTGGATCCACTCTGCTCTACCCCTGAACCCTGCTCCAAAGTTAACCCTGCACCCACTCTAGTTCCCCCTGGCCCCAATCCTGACCTCACGCTCATTCTGACCCATTCCCCAAGTCTGTCCACACTTTGGACAGCGGGTCCTTACAGTAACCTTGCCAGGTGCAGAGAGGCCCATTGACCAAGGGAGGATTCAAAGCCTGGATAACCAAGACCAGCACTGTACATCTGGGCAACCAGCAAGGAGCCTAGGATTGGAAACATGGGATGGGTTTTCCCTGTGTTTCCCATTACATCTGGTGACACCCAATGTGACTGGTGGGGATGAGGAACCCTGTCCCAGGAGATGGAGGTGGGCAGAGCACTCCATGGGACCAGAAAACAGCCAGCAGCGCCTAGTCAATCACATCCCCAGACTCCCACGTACAGCCCTTTCCCGCGTCTCTCTCCAGACGCCGTAGCTGTTGTTGCCTCTGGTTTGGCCCTTGCAGCCCACAGGTCGTTTGCTGATTCCCCCTATGGCCCCTCTACTGCCTCTCCAGCCATCTTAGCATCACTCCCGGCAGGCAGCCCAGGAGCTCACCCTGCACTGCCACCGAATAGTGGATCGCCCTCTCCCCTGCAGGACTACTGGCCAGACAGGTGTAGATTCCTCCCATGCTCTCCGAAGCACTCGCAACCCTCAGGACTGTGCCTCCTCTTAGGATCTGTGTCCCGTCGTCCGTAGCCACTGGGAGGCCATCTTTGAGCCAGGAGAGGGTAGGCGGTGGCTGACCACTGGCCGAGCACTGCAGCACCAAAGGCTGGCCTACTACTGCTGTCAATGTCTGGTCTTCTCCTCCGTTGCCTTCAATATCAGGTGGGACTGGGGATGGGAGAAAACAGGGAGACACGAGCAGCTGTAGCACCAGACCTATAGACTAGACACACTGAAAACCTGTTTCCTTTATAGCTACCGGCACCATGGGGTCATCTTTTGGAGCGTCACAAAAGAAAGCAGATGGACAGGATGTACCCAAGACCAAATGGGACGTTTGATCCCCAGGTAATTCCCAAAGTTTCCATTCCCTTCCTCCCACAAAATTGGGGGGGGGGGGGGATTTTTCCCCTCATACCTTCAAAATTTCTGGAAATGTACATCTCTACTCCTAATCCCTAATAGTTAGAAACTGGCTTAAGCAACAAAGCCCACGTTTTTACCTTCTCTCCCAAAAGCTGGAAGTGTTAAAAATGCAATCATTTTTCCTTTCTCAGACATCACTAGCTTAGTATCATCCCTACAACTGGAGTATAGCTAGGTTCGGATGGGCACAGATGTAGAAGACAGAATGTTCCCCACAGTCTCACCCTGGGCCAAAAGAAGTGAGGGGAATTGCTACGGCAGCGGGGCCAGAGGAAACTGGGATGAGAGGGAACAGGGCCCTCTATGTTGCCTGGGCATAGGAGGGAGGTGTAAGGCCACAGAGGCAGGGAAGGATGGGGAGGCAGGAGTCACCAGAACCTGAGGGAGATAGGGCTTACCTGAGCCAGGTAGCAGGGAGGCGGGGCTTGGAAAGCTCACCCAAGTGTTTTGTGGGTAGAGGCAGCTTCTTCTGGCTGCCAAGCCCCACCCCCTGCTCTGGTAGGCTCCGCCCCCTCAAACTCTGGGCACCTGTGGGGAGGACAACACAAGGAAATGCAGCAACATCAGGGCGTATAGCCCCCCCCAAAAAATTGGTGGGCCCTAGTGTAGTGTTCCACGACTGCTCCTATAATAGCTACATTCCTGTCATTGTGGAAATCTCCTTACCATAAACCTCCAGCCTGATGGACATCTCTTCTGTTCCTGCAACGTTGGTGGCCCGGCAGGTGTAGATCCCTGCATCAGACAGCTGGGCTTGGCTGATCTGGAGGCCCCTCCCTCCCTTGGCATAGGCTGCCTTGGCGCTGGAGACGATGGGCCTCTTGTCTTTGAACCATGTGATGCTGGGAGCAGGAGACCCTAGGGCTTCACACTGGAGCCCAACAGGGTGGTTCAACAGGGCCACAATTTCAGCTGTTTCATTGGATGACAGGATAGTGGGTGGGGCTGGAAATACAAATGAGCACGGAGATACAGAGACAGAGGACGAGACACAATAAGGTTGCTGTACTGCTCCCCGTGGAGAGAGGTTTAAATGACCTGGCAGGAGCTGTCCCACCGCTTGCCCTTAGAGGCAACGAGGGCAGGAATGAGGCAGTCACACAGAAGACCCATCTGGTCCTGAATACTTGGAGAAATGATGGTATAACAGGGCAGGCGATGGCCCTTTAAGGTCTGCTCATCGCCCTAGCCACACCCCCTTCTGGGACTATAAGAGCAGCAAGCCCAAAGATGCTGACCAGGAGAGAGGAAGGATCTCTGCTCTAGCAGGCTGCACAGTGGGAGCTCTCCAGGGTGCTAACCCAGCCCAAAGCTGAGGGCTTGGGTGGAGAATCCGACCCAAGGCCTTGGGTCGGGTTGAAGGCCTAGGACTAAGATGGTGTAACTGTGTTTGTGAGTTTGAATATGGTAAAACCCATAACTGGTAATGGGTAACCTTGTGTTCGTGGACTATCCGAGCTGATCTTGCAAGGTCAACCAGCCAACCCAACCCAACCCGTCCCCTTGCCAGCTTCTGCGAAGTAAGTCACCAGGGCTAGGCGACCAATGGCAGGGTACCAGTGAGCCATGGGAACACAGTCCTGCAAAAGACTCACCCACAGCCTCCTGCCATAATTGAAACGAAATGGAGTAGTCTCACTGAAAATGGAACTAAATCCAAGAATTTAGTGAAATCCTGGTCCCCCTGAAATCAATGGGATTTCAGCAGAGACAGGATTCCACCCAGGTATCAGCGAGCGAGATCAATACACCTGACCAGCTGCTGGGCCACAAAGTCAGGAGGCTTGTGAGAGTCACGCTCTGCTTTGGGTACTTACTATAAATATGCAGCTGAAAAGCCTTGGCTTGCTGACCCGCCTGGTTGAATGCAAGACACTGGTACTTCCCCTGGTCTCTCAGCTGGCTGCTCGTAATCCTCAGCACCTGCCCTTCTTCCAAGAGCTGAACCCATGAGTCCAATGGGGAGAGGGGCCTGGGAGAATCCAGGTGTACAAATGTTAAACTCAGGAATGGAATACAAATCCTACAAAGACAGGCTGCCAGCACTGGGCCTATTTAGCGTAGAGAAAAGAAGGTTAAGGGGAGGTCGGGGGGGAACATGCTGACAGTTTTTAAATATTTAAAATTGCAATGAAGATGGAGAACATTTGTTCTCTGTTGTCAATAAAGCCAGGACAAGAAGCAAGGAGTTTAAAATGCAGGAAGGTAGGTTTCGGCGAATCACAACCATTTTTCATTTAGTTAAATTGTCGCAGCAGTCACCTCCGACAGTGCAGAATTACAGCCTGAGTAAGGAGCGCTATGAGCAAGCCAATGAGATGTCAGCACTACAAGCTAGCCAATGGGATGCCAGCACAGTTAATGGCGGCTATATATTCTGGGATGATAGGGCCCTGTGCTAAACTGCTGAAGGAGGAGTACACCAAGAACACTCAGGGGAGAGAAAAGCTCACTCCCCACTCAGCCCTTCTGATAGGCCTATGTGATCATTTGTGAGGGGCTTTTTAAAAAACAACAACACGCAAGATGTTCAAAACTGATGCCAAGGCATGTTAGGAAATTAACAAGCGTACAAAATTTGTAGGATTTTAGTTAATTTTGCATAATGTATTCTACTTGCGGAATCTGGATTTTCTTTTTGCAGAATTGGGGGGGAATGCAGGAAACACAGGGTCCTAGCCAAGACTGCCTGTGGGGGATACAGGGGGCAGGGAGGGACAGCAGTGGTGGATTGACAGATGTGGACACCTCCCTATTAGCAACTGCTCAAAGAGGTCATTGTCCTGCTCTGAAGCGACGGAGGCAATTTTGCAACCCCATTTTTGCTGTGGCAGGCCCCACAGTGTAGAACTCACTCCCTCCAGATGTTTGTCTCAGCTACTGCCTCAAAAAGTACCTAAAGACTTGTTTATTCTCCAGGTGCCTTTAGAGAATCCACTCCTGGTTCCCCTGCATGTATCTTATTCTTGTCCTCTCTCTTTCAAGCTGTTTCTAAATGGACTTTATATTGTTTTATTGTAGGATTTGTGAAGTGCATTCAAGGCCATTGGGAGGGGGGATGCTATAAAAATAAAATTATTATGAGTTTCTAGAGACAGCTCTTCATTACTCAAACAAGACTTAACACTCTCCATTCAACGCAAGCTTTCTGTGGTTTCCAGTGGATGTAACCTGACCGCATCCCTTGGTCGTTGTTGTTGTTATTAATAATAATAATAAATACATTTAATACCCCGCCCCTCCCGCAAAGCAGCTCAGGGCGGCTTACAAACAAAATTTGAAAACATCAACATATGGAGGATTAAAACAAACTTCATATCCCTAAAACCATACCCTCCCATCCCACTCTACCCAAGGAAGCCACCGGTATTGACTTGCAGCAAGGGTCACCATACACTTACTGCCCATCCTTCATCCATTCCACTTGTGGGGGCGGCACTCCTGAGGTCCGACACTCAAGCTCCACCTCAGAGCCCACCAGCACAGACACATCCTGGGGCGGGCCCGATCCATGCACCGTGGGCGAGACTACAAACGGGAAGAGCAAAAAGAAAGAAGCTGAGTGCGGGGGGAGGGGTAGAAAGGCCAAAGACCACAAACCACGTACAGGGCTACTCTGGAGTAAGTGGCTTGTGTGACCTTAGTGACTGGCTAAGTATCTCGGTGGTTGTGAGACCAAGAGCTGGGAAGAACATCTTGATAGAAATTCCCCCGAGAGCGTAGGACAAGGGTGGGGAACCTTTTCCGTCCCGGGGGCCACTTTGAAAGCTTACACAAGCTCGGAGGGCTGCACAATCTAATCTTAGGAAGCCGTGTTAGTCTGTGTCAGCGAATATATATAGAGACAGACAAAGTATGGCACCATAAGACAAAGAGTATTTTCAGAAGTGACACTACAACGCTTAGCTATACTTTACCACACTTAACCCCACCCTGGGGTCACAACCACCGTCACGTCCGCTCAGTGGCCGCCAGATGTTCACCACGCTTTGCCCTGAACCGTGGTAGCAGTTACCACCAGTTGTGATCTTGGAAAATCACGGGGAACAGCCCATGGTAAGCGCTACCACAGATCAGGGCAAAGTGTAGTAAGGTGCACTGTCATGTCTGTTCTGAGTACCGGCCTACTTTGGGCGGCGGGGGTGGGGGTGGGGCGTTACCCCGGTTTGGGTCTAAGTGTGGTAGCGTCACTTCTGAAAATAACCAAAGACAAAGTAGGGTCACACAGAAGTTGGGGCGGGGGTGTTTTAGGGATGCACTCAAGGAAAGGAGGCTTCTCTTGTTTCTGGTTCGGAGGCTGCAGCTGGTGCAGAATGCGGCGGCCCGTCTCCTTATGGCGACGTAAAGGCAGGAGCACATAACACCCGTGCTCCGTACTCTGCACTGGCTGCCTATAGCGTAGCGAGGCCGATTCAAGGTGCTAGTGTTGATCTATAAAGCCCTACACGGTTTGGGCCCCTCATACCTTGGGGACCGCCTCGCCCTCCGCACCTCAGAGTGATCCCTGCGGTCCGCCGGGGGCGCCTTTTTGGAGGTCCCCCGTGTAAAGCGGGGGGCCACAATGGAGAGGGCGTTCTCGGTGGCCGGGCCGAGGCTCTGGAATTCCCTCCCGGAGGAAGCCCGTCTGGCCCCAGGTCTGTTGGCGTTTCGGCGAGCCTGCAAGACCTGGTTGTTCGCCCAGGCCTTCAGAGGGGAGGGTGGGATTGTATTTTTAAAACATTGTTTTAATTCATTTGATTGTGTGTTTTTATGCTGTAAGCCGCCCCGAGATGCCGTAGGCATGAGGGGGCAGCTAACAAATATTTATAAATCAATCAATCATGGATTTGTACCATGGAACTCTCCCCTCTCCTTGTTTGCATGCCCTCATCTCTGCTCCCTTCCCCTGAGCTCAGCCGTTCAGTGATTGGGAATAGTAACTGGAGCCAAGGGCCAGATCCAGGAAGTGGAAAAAGGCCACATAAAAACCTGCCATGGGCTGAATTTGGCCCCCAGGCCTGAGGTTCCCCACCCCTGGTGTAGGAGATAATTGGTCAGGAACCATAGATATTCTGGTGTTTTGCACTGTTCTCTTCTGAGCCCAGTCTATGATGGACAGAATGCCCTGAATGCTCCTTCTATTGCCAGGCAGCTGCGCTCAGGGTATGCAGGAGGGCTCCGGTGTAACATCAGAAAGTTCTTTCCCTCCCTCCCAGAGACCACTCTGAAAGTTGCTTTGAGGGCCACATAGACGTTGGGGGCAGGAAGTGCTTAAGGGGCGTGCAGCATTCTACCCCACGTGGAACCCCTGCTTGCGACAGAACAGCGAATGGAATGGACACAGAAAAGGACCAACCTAAGATCTGTTTGGACAGAGTATCATGGTTCTTCATCGCAAACTATTCACAATTCAAGCAAACCAGATATTCCCTGCTCTCATGGAAGAAAGAATGAGAAGAGAGACCAAAGGTGGTGCTCGCTAGTATAGTTAAGATGTTAAGTGATGAGTTACTTGTATGATTTTTCTTTGTATTGTCAACTGAGATACCTGGTACCTCCGTATTATATTATTATGGTACCCGATAACCTTTCATGTATCACCTTAACCCTCCATCTTCATCGTGGGTCTCTATGACTCCCAAGGCTGATAAAAAAATCATAGAACTGTTTTGGCAAGCCTGAACCACTCCTCCCCCCCTCATGTATTCCTCAAGAAGTGTGAGGTCAACTGTCCTGTGTTGTTTCATGTACCCCACTCCCTCCCCATTTTTTTAAAACCGAGGTTTTTATCATTTCATCATCAGGGGTCCTTTCGACCCCAGTGTAAGTCAATGGGAAAATGAAAGCACTATACGCCCTTTGCACTGGGGGTCATGTTGAACCCTTGCACATATATTCTTAAAATACGTGTGTCTTTTAAAGAAATGAAACTTAACCAAGCACCTGCTCTCCTAATTAAAACCCTCAATGAGGGTGAAGGACAAAATGTAGCACTTAGAGTTCACAAAGGTCATTGGTGGTGTGTTTAGGAAAATATCACCATTAATTGCTTTGGGGGTTACACTGACCCCCGGTGAAAGGTCAACTTGCCAACTTCTATTGTTCCTTATCTTTACACAGCAGTTAAGACCTATTTAGAGCAAACTCTTGACACTGGTTTTTTTTATCACAGCCATTAGCAACTTTGTGTTGGAAAAATACCTATTCATTCTGCATAGGGGTGTTGATGATCCCTATATTTACTGTGAGCTTTGTGAAGCCCTGCAACCTGTATTTTTCATAAATATCCTCTAAAATTGGCATATCTGGCCATCCTACTGTGAACTCAAGACTTTTGAGTTGGCTCCTCCTCTTCTTTTCTGCGATTGGAGGGGGTCAACATGACCCCCCTGTACTGTTTTTGTTAGTTGTGCTGCTTTACATGAGGGGTCAAGGTGACCCCCATGGGGGGTTGTTTTGTATTTCTGTTTTTCAGTTGTTATGCTAATAAACTTTCAAATTTTTTTCTTAATCTAGAGTCCATTTCAAATCAATCACATTCATTATTTTTCAGCTATTTATTAATGGGGGTCCTTTTGACCCCCGATACAGTTATTAGTCAGTCCGTTTCTTAGGCGAAGGAGGGTTGAAGTCAACTCTCTGTAAGGATGTGCGTGCTCACTGAGTCTTAACAATCTGTTAACACTGGTGGTACCTCCACTGATTATAAACCAATAAAACTGTTTATAATAAAAAGGGGGTATGCTTAAGAGAAGGAGGGCTCAGATTATGGATCTGTACCTTGTCCGCATTCCTGGCTTGCCTGGAAGGACCCTGTGCATCCCTCCTGCAACTGTAGTTGGTCCAATAAAAGATCTCACCGTACTACTTTGTCTGTATTCCCTCATCTCTGCTCCCTTCTCTGGAGCTCCATCTTTCAGAGCTTGGGCAGCAGGAACAAGATCCTGGAACTGGGAAGGGGACACATAAAACGTAGCCATGGGCCACGTTTGCTGTCCCCACCCCCAGGCCTGAGGTCCCCATCCCTGCCCCACACACTTCTGCTACCGTGTGGAACAGCAGGAAGTCAAGTGAAGAGAGTCCTTCCAAGTGCACCGTCCATCCGCACCTGCGAGACCGCCTCAGGCCCCAGATTGCATTGCGGCCCCTGCAGTCAGCCATGGCGACAATGGGGAGGGCATTCTTGGTGGCCACTTCCAGGCTGTGGAACTCCCTCCCGATGGAGGCCTGCTTGGCCCCAGACCGCCCCTCTTGTCGAAGACAGTGTAAGACCTGGCTGTTCTGCTGGGCCTTTGGAAAGGGAGACAGGGGGTGGGATGGGGGAGTTCTGCCCATTTAGTTTATTTTTACCATTTTAATGATATTTTATATGTATGTTTTTATTTATGCATTTTGTAAGCCAACCCGAGCTGAGAAAAATGGTTAAAAAAATCAATCAATCAAGTCAGAGCTGGGTGCAGTTTAGAACCGAAAGGGGTATTGGGCAGAAGACCGAGCCTCACCTAGAACAAGGAGATGGAAGTGTCTTTGGGCCTCCCCAACCCTGTTCACAGCTTTACAGGCGTAGAACCCAGCATCCTCCTTCCGGACCTTGTGGAACTTGAGAGACTGGGCTCCATTAAGGAAGCGGAGGCTGCCCCCCTCGGAGACCTGGGAGGGGAAGAAAGCTGCAGCTAGGACAAGGTCAGGAAGAGCCTGGAACTGCTCGCCCACCCCCAGTTCCAGATTGAAGCTTCTGACTTTCCCAACCAAAGTCTGCATCAGGATTCAAACCTGTGCCCTGGGGTTCCTGGAGCAATGGCCAGCCCTGCAACACCATGGCTTTGCTGTGCTTCTTGCCTAGCTAAGTTCTTTGCACTGGCCAAACCATGCCACACCCCTGGCTTCCCAATTAGTTGCCTGCCATCAGCATACAAGGCTGGCTGGCAGTAGCAGGAAGCTGGGTGAAATATCCAATGGGACTTGCTTCCTGTCCCTATCCCCACCCTTGCTCCCGTCCTTGCTCTGGTTTCTGCTTTTCAGCCATGTCTAGCCGCACACTCCCAGCCTTGCCTCTGGATTCTCCTTCTCTGGCCCCAACACCACGTCCAAGCCCAGCACCAATCCGGACTCCCTGTTCCAGCTCCGATCCAGACTCTGCACCCTGATCCAGCTGTCCGCCCACAACCTAGATGCCCTTCACTCATGTACCCTGACAGTCTGAGGCAGAACCCCAGCTTACAACCAGCACCATATCCGCCTGCTCTGTTCCCCAGTAATATGACACCACTTACCAACTGTCCATCCTTGTACCATGTCACTATAGGGGCAGGGATGCCAGTAACGTCACAATCCAGTGTCAGGGGCTGGCTGGCCATGACAGACACATTTGTCATATGGGCATCCCCTCTGATCTCAGTTGGAGCTGAGGAAGGCGAGAGAGAGTAGGAACGTCATGAGAAGACGTGGCTCCCGGCTACTGTGAGCTCACAGTATGAAAGAACAGAAAGCAGAGCAAAATGCGTGCCAGCAGAATTATGGGCAGGAGAGCTGCTTTGCTCTGGCCATTTTTGATAGGAACGTGCCTCTTTCATGATGTGCAGAAAAGGGGCGGGACAGAAGGAGTCTCCACCCCTTTCTGACGTGACAGAGAGGTAGGAGGAGAACCAGACGAGGATGGAGCCACGGAAGCCAAGAGAGTGAAGTGAGTTCAGCAAGAGTGAGCAGTCAACAGTATCGAAGGCAGCAGAGAGGTCAAGGAGGAAAAGAATGGAATAGCGGCGATTAGATTTAGTCACAAGAAGATCGTTGGTGATCTTAGCGAGACCAGTTTCAGTAGAGTGAAAGTCAGATTGGAGGGTGTCAAGGGAGGAGTTGACAGAGAGGAAGTCGAGGCAGCGGGAGTAGACAACACGTTCAAGAAGCATGGAAGCAAAAGGAAGGAGTGAGACAGGATGGTAGCTAGAAGGGTCATAGGGGTCAAGAGTGGACTTTTTGAGGATAGGAGAGACAGTGGTGTGCTTGAAGGTGGAGGGGAAGGAGCCAGTAGAGAGGGAGAGGTTGATGATGTGCAGGAGGGAAGGGGCGACAGTGGGAACAATGGAGGTCAGGAGGCAGGAGGGGATGGGGTCCCTCCAGGGGGCAAGTGGAAGGGTTGGAGAAGGAGAGCAGGGAGGAGATTTCCTCAAGGGAGGTGGGAGGGAAGGAGGACAGGAGAGAAGGAGGGGGAGGAGGGAGAGGGGAGGGAGTAGGAAGAGGAGAGGAGCGAGAAGCGATGTCGAGGCGGATCTTGTCTATCTTGAAGGTGAAGACGGAAGCAAGATCCTGAGCAGAAAGGGAAGAGGGAGGAGGAGGACAGGAGGGTTTGAGGAGGGAGTCAAAAGGTGGAGAACAGGCGGCGGGGGTCCCAAGAACAGGACTCAATGCGGGACGCGTAGTAATGCTGTCTAGCGAGGGAGATAGCAGAAGGGAGGAGACGGAGAGACGGAATTTGAAGTGAAGGACTCAGCATGAAAGTGGGATTTGCGCCAGAGGCGTTCAGCAGCACGGGTGCAGAAGCGGAGGTGGCTTATGGGTGGGGAGAACTTGGCTGATTGGACGAGACATTTCCAGCTAAGTGGATGCACATTCTCTGCTTCAGAGTCCTAGGGCCCAATGCAGTCCCCTGCTTGGGGAAGGATCTGCCCTACCTAAATCATCCCAGACATGCTCATCCAGCCTCTTCTCCAAGAAATCACAGCTTCTCTAGGTAGCCCGTTCCATTCTCTGACTGCTCTTACGGTCAGGAATTTCTGCCTGATGCTTAGCCTAAATCTCCCTTGCTGCTGATTGTACCCATTGTGTCTTGGCAAAGGAGTACAATGGATCTCCATCTTTGGTACGGCAACTTTTAAAATATTTGTTGACCAGTCTCATATCCCTTAGTCATTTTTTTGTCCAAACTGAACATACCCAACTCCATCAATCTCTACTCATATAGGATTTGACTTGACAACCCTTTAGCATCTTCGATCCTCTCTTCTGCACCCTCTTCAACATTTCTATGTCCTTCTTAAAATGGGGTTCCCAAAACTGAACCCTGTACTCCTGCCGGGGCCTAACCAGAGCTGAGTACAGTAGCACACTGTAGCTTACCATAAACCATAAGTTTGGCTCTCCTCTGCACGGATCCCACCTCATTGGTCGCCAGGCAGGTGTAATCTCCACTGTCACTGGGCAAGACTGAGTCAATCACCAAAGAGCCCTCCTCTAGCACAGCGGTCCCCGACAGGCCATTCAGGAGCTCAGCAGAGTTTTTGAGCCAGAGGACGGCTGGTTTGGGGGTACCTGGACAAGAACAAGGCAGGTCAGTGGGACAGCTGCCATGCTCTCAAGACAAGAGCCTGTCTCGCATGTTTTGGTCACCTGTGCCCACTGTCCACACCCAGTCATACAGCCTCACATCCCAATGGATCTGGGTTAGGGAGGGAATGCTGCAGGGAAAGAGGGCATGTTGGAAAGTACTACTACGGAGACAGATCCCTGCCCAGTTGGCCTACAATCTAAGATGGAAAAAGATAAGGGAAACGCAGGGAGAGACAGACACACACATATTCCCATTTTACAGATGGGGGACTGAGAGGTTGTGACTTACCCAAGGCCACCCAATGAGTTCAGTGGCTAGGGTGAGATTTGAAACTCTGGTCTCCTAGGTCCATGTCCAGCACCTTATCCACTACACCCCACACTGGCTCTCAGGGGGGCTGGGGCAAAGGAGCTGTCAAACCCCGGATGTAATCCCTCCCTTTATGGAGTGTCATGATGCTCCATAGGGGTGGGGCCATTCTGGGAAGCAGATGGGAAAGTCCCGAAGGCCTGCCCCTTTCTGATGTGACTGCCCCCAGCAGTCCTGATTTCTCCAGGCTACCCAGGACACCTCTGCTCACCTGCAGAAGTCAGGGCTTCTTCTCCTGGAGCCTCTCTGCTAGAACTGTCAAAACCCAGAGAGGTGGCAACCCTAGATCTAGCTCCCACCAACGCATAAGGAGATGGGGGGAGAAGTCAGGATCTGAGCTCTGCCACGTAACTGAATCCTCCAACCCTTCAGAGCACATTCCCTATCCTTCCCCCTCCTTGAATCTTTTCATCCCACCCGTGCCACCATGACCCAAGGCCAGACCAAAGAAACGCTTCCGCTAGGCTGTAGCCCAAGTTCAAACCTGCTACGCCGAGGGGGTCAGTTGAGCCAGGAGCCATAACCCAATGGATCTTCTCCAGGATGTTTTCCCCTTTCCTGCCACATGCCTTTACCTGGTGGCCAGTTACAGCAGCAGAACCCTTTGAGCCAAGCTCTATCCCTGTCTTCCCAGCCTGTGTCCTCCGTCCCTACCCTCTTCTGACCCTGGACCCTACAGACCGACTTCCCCGTTTCGACTCCATGGCCTGAACTCTGACCCTGAGCGCTGCTTAGCCCCCTTGGATTTGTCACTGACCCAGCCAGGTCCCAATCCTGCAGGCGTGACCGAGTGCGAGATAGAAGCAGGAGACGGCACTCCACAGACTGCTCCAAGGGTTGCCACCTCCCATCAGGAGAAAACCTGAACAGGGTGGGACCATGGCAGAAGGGGCCGGGCAAAGGGGCTCTGACAGCCCTTTAGGGCGGTCACCGTTTGCAATTTGACCCCAAGACTCCCATAGGCCAAAAAGGGTCAAGACCTTTTTGTTTGAAGAAGCATTTGGTGAGTGGGGATAGGGGTGGGTGGTTTGGGGGTAGGGGGTTTGACAGTTAAAAGGCATTTTTGTATGAGTTTTAATTTTATTTTATTTTTACTCTTTGTGAGCTGCCTAGAGCCTCTGAGAAGGGCGACATATAAATTTTAATAAATAAATTACAAAAGGTGGCAACCCTACAGCCCTTTTCAACATAACCTTGCCCCTTGTGTTGTGACAAAAGGGGGCAAGAAGGTCTCTACGGCCCGCCCATCCCGACGCAACAAACGTCTGGGTTAGCTACAGGTGCCCCTTAGCCAAGAGAAATTGGGGCCTCCCCTGGAGCCCCTGGTCAGAACCCTGAGTTTCCGCATGAAACCTGGAGACACGGCAACCCTGCTGGTGCCTCCCCCGCCCCAGCACACACCATCCCCTCCGAGACTACGGTAATGGTCTGTCTCCCCACCCCTCTACTCCCAGGCCTTTGTGGGCCCTTTTAGTCTCTTCAGCCACCTAGCGGTTTCCAATTCATTTCCCCCAGCGCGCTGCCTTTGGCGGCCCGACCCACAAGACAACTGCTTTCCGACTCAAACCAAGGACTGAGGCCCTAACGCACAACTGTCAGTTCACATCCCACTGATGGCCACAAGGTGGGGCTCTAGGCAAACCTTTCCAGCTCCTCTCTCCTGCCGTTGGTGGGAAATTAGCAGCACTGTGACCCCCAACACCCAAAGCAAGGCACAGACCAGGTTTCTTTAGAACATTTCCTAAACTGGTGTGGCCAGCGGATGGGGTAGGGTGTCCAAATATGCAAATTTTAGGGCACTTATGAGAAATACAGGTTGCAGGGCTACATTAGCGCCAATGCAGCCCCGCAACCGGTATTTCTCATAAGTGTCCTCTAGAATTTGCCTATCTGGCCACCCCAGGAGGGGGCTGTCCAGTAAGGAGGCATTCCTTGCATCCTGGGCTAACACAGATCTCACCGTCTTTCTGGTACATACATGTTCCTCATCGGCATAATCTTTCAGGGCCTTACACATTTTAGTGTGGGTTTTTTTCCCCTCCTCCACAAACAACAGGCCTGTAAAGGAGGGACATGCTATTATGGGGGCTGGGGAGGAATGAGGGAAGTTGGTAATTATGGGTAAAGGGTAGGATTGCCTGAGCCAAGAAACCCCAATTTTTCTGAGTCAGTCAGGGGCATCTCCAAACATAGGCAGCTCTTGGGGGAAGGGGTGGGGGGCCACATGTCCCCCCCTCAGATTTTCGGAAGCCCTATAGAATCCCTGCCCAGCCTCTACTTCTGTGGCCCCACACACACACACACACACACTATTGACAGTTATCAGTCACTTATGTCTCCAGTAATCTGAAGAAACGGGCTTCTGAAGGGCGGCCATGTCAAAAGGTGGGGTGACCCATCGATACTTCCTTGCCCCCCTTTCCCATGTGGCCTCGTCTCCTAGAGCATCATGACATTCCGTAAGGAGCGGGATTCATCAGCATAGGGCATGCCAGCACCTTTGGCCTGGCTGTGTTGGGGGCGTGGGTGAAAACGTGGAGATGGTCCCCCTAGGGAAGGCTCCCCCAGGACAAGTGCAGGGGTCAGGTGGAAAACTGACAGCGCAGCTTGCTTTCTCTGTCTACCTGAACCACAACGGTGAGCGACTCACTAGCGACTCTTTTTTACCGGTGAAGAAACCAAAGCACTGGAAAGGAGACTCGCCGGAGGGCGTGCAGGAAACTAGTGGCAGAGCACATCAGAATTAGAACTCGGGCCTGAACTTCCACAAGGGCCTGTGTTCTAGCCAGTGAGCCACTCTGCCTCACTGAAAACCACCCTCGCCCCGAGTATAAAGGGCTGGTCTCTTACCTTTGGCAGAGCACGGCAAGGTGACGTTCTCGTGGCTCACACTCTCTAACAAGAGGTCGGTGCTGTTCTCCAGGTAGGGCGGCTCTGGAGGGACAGATTGCACAGTGGGAGGTGGTGAGGGGGATGCGTTTGGCTCCTTGGGACCCTTTACTGACTTTTGGGCATGAACGACTAGAATTATAGGAAAGAAGGGCCATTTCTCCCTTCCTCTTATCTGACAGCCAACCCATTGATAGATCAGATTCAAGTGAGGAGCAGAGGCAAGGCTGCCAGAGACTCCTGATATTTGTCTGCTGCAGGGAATCAGACTTACACAAAGTCCTTGGAGTGTCAGGTTGAGAGTCTCCATGCAGGTCTCAGCAGGACCCATTCCCCTGTGGGTTGCGACTCCAAGGGGCTCAATTAGCTGGCTGGCTGGCTGCTCTGCTCCCTCATTGCCGCCCAGCACAAGGAGGCTTATGGAGGTAGGGAGCTTCTTCCATCCCAGGATAAAAGGAGGAGAGGGCCCCACATATCTTCCCTCCAGCAATTTGTCACTCACCCAGCACTTCCAGTGTAAACTCAAGGGCATCCTCTCCAGCGCTGTTGACAGCCACGCACCGGTACCGTCCAGAATCGGAGATCCGCACGTCCTGGATGTTGATGGTTCCATCGGGCCCCTCCAGGAAGTCTTGGCTACCAACCCAGAGGGGGCTGCCATTTTTGGACCAGCTGAGTTTGGGGACTGGATCACCATGAGCCACACACGGCAGGTCCAGGTTGCGGCCCGCTAACACCCTCAGTACCTTGGGGCCTGGATGGACTCTTGGAGGGGCTGGATGGGAAACCAACCAAGGAGAGAATGAGAAGCGGAGCTAGGGTGCTGTCTGGGAGTTACTGGCTCCTCTGAGGAGACTGGAGGTTTTAAAAACATGAGGAGACCAATCCCTGTGAGGGAGTTACGTATCTTCAGTAACATTTTACTGCTGGGGAAACTGAGGCAGAGAGGCACCAAGTCTCTTGCCCCAGTCAATATGGTGTGAGCACTTTGAGCTAGCCAATGGAGGAGCAGCAGTGAGGCTGGATTGAAACAGCCCTTCTATTTTTGCAGATTTTTTTCAGCATTTTCAGAACAGGGATCAAAATTTCACCCCGGATTTATTCCGATCGCAAGTTTTCGCTGCCTAGCGCACACGCACCAATGGCAGCAGCCGTACTATGCATAGGCACAAAATGGCCGTGCCCCACACAGTGCCGCCATTTTGCACACGCACAGGATAGCTACCGCCATTTTGCACAAGCGAGGCGGCAACAAAATCATGGCGATCAATCCACCAAAATGGGAATCGGAACGCGTTCTGGTTTGCGTTTCACCGTATCAATCAAAATGACCGGATTCCGCCAAAAACGGAATCCGGTTGAAAATTTCATTTTAGCCCTAAGCAGCAGTCCATGCTCACTCGAGAGAGACACAGAGTGAAGAGCCTCCCTTGCTAATAGACCTTTGGGGGTATTCCGCGAAGCTATTTAATACATGAGGTTTTCAAAATGGAAGCAACGGGAAAATAGTAGCGCCTTGCACAGTGCCGCCATTTTGCACATGCGCACTAGGCAGTGAAATCTTTCCAACTGATCTGTCGAAATGGGAATCAGAACAGCATGCTGGGAAATCAGCCTGCATTCAAGCTTAGCATAATTTGTAGGACTGAGTTAATTTATTCTGCATAATTTATTCTGCTTGCGGAATTTGGGTTTCCTGGTTGCAGAATTTGAAAAAATAAAATAAAATTGCAGACTAGTCAGGGCCTTTAAAAGTCATTTTACTCCCTATCAGTAAGAATTGTTATTCAGAACGGGGATGCCCAGATGAATCCATGAAAACACTGAGGAAGCACTTTGAAATCATCCAGTGAAAGTTATCCCTACGTAAGCTTAGCAGTGTCACAACCCACTCAAAGCAGCGCTGACCCCTCTCCGCTGATACCGCCCACAGCCTTGATCCAGCCAGGCAGGAGGGTCATGAACTCTGCATAGCCATGTCCTCGACCCACTGAAGCAGCCTCCCCTACACAATACATCGGAGATGTCGCCTCTGCCATCTGCAGCTGTTGTACAGATCGAGTAGCCTCGGTGCTATGATACGGCCCTGCGGCTGAGCGCCTCACACACGTTCATGAAAGATTCAGCTCGGAGCTATTCTTTAAAGTAGAAAGCAACACGGGGCACCTTGCCAGGACCACGGCCAACTCCAAGCAGCACTCAGGTAGTGGAGATGAATAACCTATTGAAAATGGAGTTAGAGCTTGGCTTGCCCAGGGCTGTAGCTTCAAGGGAACCAGGGGTGCTGAGTCCAGAGATCCCTAGGGCGTTCAGGTTCGGGGTAGGTTTGCAGCATCACTACAGAGCAGGATCAGGCCCAGGAACAGGGTCAGAGCAGGATCAGGATGAGGCAGAGTTGGGACAAGTGGAAACAGGCTCAGAGAGGAATCAAGGCGGGGGTGTGGGCTACGGAGCAGACAGAACTGGAGGCAGGCAAGACTAGGAACAAAACCGATGTAAAGCTGCTGACACCGCCGTTTGGGGGATGGGCAGCACTATTTTACACATGTGGAAACGGTTTGGGTTTTTTTGTTTTTTTAAAAAATTATTGTGTTTATCAAAATCGGAACTGGGGGAAATTCCTATTTCAGCCCTAATTCAAACCACCCCTAACACAGAGTGACTAGTGACTCGGACAGGCATTTAGCAGACAGGGATATGTTTGGGGAGGTTTATACTTGAATTTTAATCTATTTTTCTGGTGTTCTGCTCTGAGCCCTTGGGATAGAGCAGGCTATAAATGAATTAATAAATGGGAGAGGATTGCAGCTAGCCTCTGTGTGAATAAAGTACCAGTCTCTCCTGAAAGTGGCTTGGGAAGCCACTAGGTGATGGCGAGTTAGTAGAGAGGTGTGGGGAAGGGGGAGCAGGAGGTAGGTAGCCTCCAGCTACCAGAATGTATTGTGGCCCCACATTTCTCCGAACAGGTCTGTATGCCTCCTCCATTCTCCCCAACAGCGATGAGCTATCACCCAAACTATTTCAGTTCAGCCACTTAACAGTCAGGACCCAGCATGCAAAAGCGTGGGTAGAAAACAGCCCTGTCCTTACTCCACTGCCTTCTTCCCCCTGCACCCAAAGTCTCAACAGGGACAGTCCCTGTCTTCAGCTTTCTTCAGCCCAGGCTCTCCCTCCTTTCCTTGGTTTGCCACCTGTAACCTTGAAAGGTCTGGAGAAACAGCCAAGCGAGAGCTCTGTTGAGGTAGATAACAAGATACAGTTCCCTTTCTCAAAAGAAAACACTGTGAGAAAACTGATACCTAAACTTTACTCGGAACACAGAACACTACTGAAAGGATACCAGATTTTCTCCTCACAAAGAGAAAAGAGAAAGCAGCAAAGAAAGTTAGAGGGAAATAAAAAGAACAAAGTATTGGGCAGTAATATACCCACTGTAAAGTAGAAGTCTTTGAAAAGTACGTCTCATCTGTACGCCCACCTTGAAATGACTCCCGGTCATGTACAAAACACAGTCCATATACCCCAAGGCGTACGTGGATTAATCAGGATCAGATCCTGATAACTGCCCCCCCCCCATATCAGACACCTCACAAAAGACATATTTAATTAGGCAAACTCAACTGGGTTGAAATAACCTGCTTGCATCTCATGAAATCCCCAAAGAGAAAGATATTTTGAGTATTTACTTTCCGGCACTCAAGCCTTTTTATCAGTTCTCTGTAACATCAACAATTTCCAGAAGCTTCAACCAACCTTTTCCTTAGTTAGCTCGACTCATGAAGCATCCACCTATGAAGTCTGCTTCACATAATACCCTTTTGCGGGGAAACCAAGGCAAGAGTTTGCACACACACACCCCCACCTCACCCCAGGACAGCACCCTGTGGGAGCAGGTACCTTGGACTTCCAAGAGGTAGCTCTGAGAGGAGTTCCCAGCGGGGTTCACTGCCGTACAGGTATAGAGGCCATTGTCCATCACCCTGGGCTCAGCCAGCCGGAGCGCTCCTGAAGGGAGGATGCTGTACCTGAAGCAAGAGAGGAACAAGACCAAAAAGAAAACTCCAAGAACTGGGAAAATAGCTCATTCTTTAAAGTAGAAAGAAGTTTCTTTCTAGCATGTGTGCAGGCATCTTGGAATAGGGACAATCTTACCCGGTCGAGGCTAGGGTGGCCAGATATGCACATTTTAGAGGACACTAAAGGAGGAAGGAGCAGAGTGCTAGGCTGAACAGAAGCCCAAGAAACCAGCGAAGGGGGACGAGCTATCCATGGAGATTGGCTTCTGCAGCTGGGCTCAACCGCAGACTTCACCTGGGTTCTTCCAGACGTGACATCATCTCCGCCTACATCCCAGAGACTCCTCGTCATGCATTCCCACAAACCATTAGAGGCAGCTGTCCTAAAGTGGCCTGCAGAGCCAGGGGCGAGGGTGGCAGGGAACAGAAGGCAGCCAAAGGAAGTTTAAAATGAGAAAAGAGGGGGAAATTTCCCAGGGGTGGGGGACAGAGTATCGGTGTCTGTCTGCACAGGTGGAGCTTAAAAGAACCCAACTAGGGATGCCACTTATGCGATCTCTGCTTGCAGTAGTCCCTCCTCCTCCTCCCTCCCGTCTTGTGTGCAAGCCGTCTCAGGGGTGTGGAACCTCAAGCTCGGGAGCCAAATGAGGATCTGACCCCTGGATTCAGTTCCTAGCTCCAAGCAAAGGGAGCTCAGAAGATGAGACATATATTCAAAAAGAGAGGGAATGGATCCATAGCATAGATCCACAATCTGGACTCTCCCCTTCCTTCCCCCATCAGGAGCCCACCCCTTAAGTACCCCTGCTCCCTGCTCTTGTGAGCCACTGAGCTTGAACTCATTTTCAAAGTGGCCCCTGGGATGGAAAAGGTTCTCCACCGCTGCTGCAATTCAGGGCAATTTCCCACATGACAAAATGCACTTTTGTGGAAACTTCACTTGGGCAGGAAGAGGTGATAGCAAGGGAGCAGAGGAAGAGAAATGACATCTACTGGTTAACGTCTGAGAGACGGAAAGAAAATGAAGATGTGGAGAGAACAGGCAGCAACAATGAGGACGCTTTCCCACGTGACAAAATACGCCTAATTTGCCTCCAGGAAAAGCTCCGGGAGGCAAATCAGGCGCGGGTTTTGTCATGTGGGAAAGCTAACCCGCGCGGCTTTGGCAGCAATCCCGTGCCGTGGGGGATGCAAAGCTGGATTTAGCGGCACTGCATCCCCCGCAGGATTGCTGTCAAAGCCACGCGGGTTAGCTTTCCCACATGACGAAACCCGTGTCTGATTTGCCTCCAGGAGCTTTTCCTGGAGGCAAATTAGGCGTATTTTGTCATGTGGGAAAGTGCCCTCATAGTTGCTGCCTGTTCTCACCACATCTAGATTTTCTTTCTGTCTCTCCGACATTAACCAGCAGATGTTGTTTCTTTTCCTCCGCACCCTTGCTATCACCTCTTCCTGCCCAAGCGAAGATTCCCCAAAAGCAACATAAGAGAATTGCTGTCTCTTGGACAAGAACAAGTCACGGGTTAGCAGACAGGAGACCGAGCTACCTAAACACAGAGCCACGATTTTGGTTTGGCCCATTCCAGAAGTAAGACGGCAGCTGGGAATGTCAGGCCTGGATCTGGACAGGGAATTCAAGATTTGGGGGTGGATGGTTAGTGGCTTCGAACCCAGGATTTTGGTTGTGGCCAATCACTAGTAAACAGACAGAAGGTGAGTGCCACATGGGATCAAACAGTCAAGCAAGGGAGTACCGTTTGTGTCGAAATCAGGCAACTGACTGGATGCCAAACATTCTAGCAGACTGCAAGCATTTATTTGAGAAGAGTCACTTCCACCTCTTCCTCAGCCACTCACAAGGCAGGCTAAATCTCGAGAGAATCACATGACGAAATTATTCAAAAAAGAAAGACTCGGCTCTCTTCGTTTGTCTTCCCATTAGTCACCTTTCCCATGCTGAGAAACTTTTACAAAAATAAAGCTGAAATTCTTGTGGTTTCATTACAAGACTCGCGACTTAATCTCTGACAAAAATCATTCAAGTCCGGAGATGCTTGAATCGCGACTGCTTGATGGTTCCACCTTTGGCAAGAAGGCAAATCAGCTCCTGTGGAAATCGCACGGATCTTGCTTGCAAGTCTGAAGTCTGATCCTGTATGTTGGAGGTAGGGAGCCCCCCAGCCTGTGGGACAAATCTGGTCCCTAACTGCTCCTTATTTGGCCCGTTTCCCAATTCCTGAATCTGGCCATAGTTCCAGCCCCTATCTGTAGAGGGACTGTCTATAAAGTACGTTACGCAAGAAGGGGCGGGACATAGCAAACAAATTGACCATCACAATGATTTCTTGTTACTCATTTTGCAAGTATGGTTCTGTGTTTGAAACTCTGGG
>QEPC01005805.1:1474824-1502408 GCA_003113815.1 Sphenodon punctatus
TTTTTTTAAAATCGCACAAATCAGAACGTCTGAATCCCCCCTCTAATAATAAATAATCCCTTACACTGAATAAACTGAGCTCTGCGTTACTAGTATTTTAAACAAGTGCGAGGGGAGGGGGCAGGATTGGTGTGACGTACTTTCTGGATGGGGAGGGCTGCAGTAGAGGGACAAACTGTGGATGCAGCCACATGAGCAACAAGGGCCCAATCCCCACACAGCCCTGTGGAGTGCAAGAGTCCCCATGCTGCAGGGCCAGCACAGGGAGCAGGGCACATTGCGGCTGGGCCACTCTCTCAGAGCTGCTGCCACAACCCGGGAAGGCTCTGGTGCCGTTCACACAAGCCCTGTAATTTTTCCGAGGACACGTTGCGTAGCAGCCAGCTGCTTGCCTGCCGGGGGGGGGGTGGTGGTAAGGGGGACAGGGACATCTGGCAGACAGCTGTCACACAATGCACTACATCGTGTGGCCTGGCTGCCCAGAGTGGGGTAAGGCTACTCAACGCATGGTAGCTACACCGTGATGGGATGGCAGGGGGGGCTAAAAATGGGAACAAAAAAAACAAACTATGGCACTCTGTGAACAGCAGCTTGAGCACTGAAAGAGTGAGCTCAGGGGAAGAGAGATGAGCATGCACTTGAGGATAGGGCATGGATCCATGATCTGGACTCCCTCCATCTTGAACACACCCCTTTAAATGCCTCCCCTCCCCAAACATCTAAACAGCCCACAGAGCTTGTACTAATTTTCTGATTGGCCCACATGAGAGAACAAGTCCCACCCCATGCTCGATACTTTTAATCACCTGACGAAACACAGAAGTGCCTTGCACAAGTTATCATCCCAGGAATAGAGTGCTTTGTCGTGTTTCTTTGCCTTTTAGGCTTCAGAAAAGCCTCTGCCTCTGTGTTTGTACAGAGCCAGATGCACCATTAGCGCCTGAAAAGAACCACAGAAAGGAGGAATGGGAAGAAGCACGTGACGTGTGGGAAGTGGGGCTTCCACATCTGGCCAGATGCGAGCATGTGTTAATTAAATTCCAGCCGAGGTCTATAAAGCCTATTTAGCCGGGATTAGCTGTGTGCTATCAATATGTCTGGCTTTCACTGCCGAACCTCCATTACAGACACACTTGGCGCCTGATGCCTTGCTCTAGTCAGCACGGAGTTAAGTGCGTTCACGATGCATCGCTCAAAACCTTTCCAACTCTCGCCTTCTTCCAGTACGCTCTTGGCTTTTTAATCTGCTCACATTTCTCCCCGCTCTCAACAGCACCAGCCAGGAATGCACCAAAAGCCAGATGTGTTAGGGAGCCGGGGTGCAGAACCCACCGTCTGTCAATGTAAAGTCTGTGCGGTTCCAGCGAGTGTAGCCACGCAGATTTAAAAATGGTCTGGATGCAGATGGGGTGTCCGCACAGATGTTCGATAAAAGGAGGGGAGACAAATACAAGCGCTCGTTCTGGCTTCTTTCAAGGGCCCATGCCAACAGCTGAGATCATCTGACTGCAGGGCCAAGGGGCTTCTCCAGAGAGGCACCACCTGGGATCCAGCTAGCCAGCTCCGCCCAACAAAGGATGCAGCCCGACTGCTAAGGAAACCCCATGGCAAGCTCTGGGTAGGCAACTTTCTGGGCTGCTGCACTCATCCGGCACGCTTTGGAATCAGTGTTAACAGATGCAGTGCTAGATGCGTGCTAGCATGTCTGTCTGTTAACACCTCATGTGTTCCCCGCTAAGCGTTGCCTCTGCACTTGCTACTCATTTGGGGCTGCTCCCAAAGACTCACTACAACTGCTACCGCCACTCCTGGGCTCCAGAGGATAAGCCTTACCCCTGGCCTCCTCCTGGGTAGCCATGGGCACAAACATCAGCTACCTGATACCGTGTGTCTGGGCCTCCAGCTAGGAGCCTGGGATGAGAAACATGGGGTGGATTTTCCCTGTGTTTCCCATCATGTCTGTTAGGGATTGGGGTTGGAACTTGGTTGGGGGGGATTATATGGGGTTGTGGGAAGTGGGCAGGGAAGTTTTTGGAGGGGGGCTTTAGGGGTAGGGGTTTGGGGTAGGAAATAGGGGGTGTTGTGTGTTTTCAAGATTTTTTATTAATCGTGAGTCACTTTGGGAAGGGTGTCTAAAATAATAAATAAATAAATAAATATCACATGGTCTTAGAGACTAAGAAAAGCGAAGCTGTGTGGCTACAGCCAGTGCACCCCAAACATCCCCTGAGCCTCCCAGCTCCTTACCTGGCTGTGAGAAGCGGCAGAGCTCTGGATTCCTGCATCCATATCACCAGAGGGGGCGGATCCCCTTGCACCTCGCAAGGCAGCGTGATCTCCTGTCCAACCACCGCTAAGATTCCAATTGGTCCAGCAGACTCATGTGACCTATTGGTGCTAATCCTGGGTTTAGCTAATTTTGTCAGGGAATGAAGACAAGGGGGGGAGAATCAGATGTTTGGAGGATGTGAAGCTCAAAGGGGTTTTAAGCATTTCTAGAAGATTGTAGGGGAGGGGCACAGAGTACAGGACTGTGGAGAATGCCATACCTCCCCTTTAAAAGAGGACACTTATGAAAAATACATGTTGCACGGCTGCATTGGTTCCATTGAAGCCCTGCACCATGTATTTTTCATAAGCATCCTCTTTTAAAGGGGAGGTATGGCCACACTACATATAGTGCTGGCAGAGACAACCAAATCCCTCCTCCCCAAATCCCACCATTGATCTTGCTGCTGTAGGGATAAGAGGGAGTCTCCTTCTCCATGCCCAGTTCAGCCTCTGGGTCTCGGTCAAGTGCCCACAGCCAGTGGGGGTGTCTCCTAGGACAAATGCCAGCCAAAATGATTAGTGTTGTAACAGTGGCACCTAGAGATCTCTGTTGTGCTAGGTCGGGAGTGGGCAGACTTTGATTTTTATTTGTCCTCTTTTCAATTTCTGGATCAAGATCCAGCCCCCGAGCCCAGGGATGGGGAACCTCGAGCCTGGGGGCCAAATGCGGCCCATGGCAAGTTTTTATGTGGCCCCTTTCCACTTCCTGGATCTGGCCCTTAAATCAAGTTCTTGCCTCCAATCACTGAAAAACTGGGCTCAAGGGAAGGGAGCAAAGATGAGGTCCATGCAAACAAGGATAGGAGGCCAGTTCCATGGCACAGATCCATGATCTGGACCTTGAGCGCATCCCTTAAGCAACCCCGCCCCAGCTTCTGTGCGGCCCTCAGAGCTTGTGCAAGCTTTCCAAGTGGTCCCCTGGGAGGGAAAAGGCTCCCCATCCCTGCCCTAGCCCAAAGGGAAGCCAAGAGGCAGATCACAAAATCTACTGGCCGATCACAAGCTAGTCTCCAGTCGATCAAAGTGAAGAAAGGGGAACCAGCACCTCAGAGACGGTCTCTAGGGGGAAGTGCGGGACCGGGTGCACCAGGGAGTGCTTCTAGGTAGGAGCCAGGCAAGGAGAGCTCCTCCAGCGTGGCAGGGGAGGCTTACTATCCAGGGGAATGCTTCTCTACGCTCCCAAGCTCAGTTGCTGAGATGCCCTAGAGGCGAGCTGGGAGGCAGCGGAGAAGGGGTCCTGGCTTGGAGCCCCGGAGCCAGTAGGAGAGGCCCTGATGTTGATGCCTGGATCAAGTGGTTCGAGTCTGGCCACCCTTGCCCCTACTCTTGAACACTGAAAGCACGGGGAAGGGCGTGAAGATCAGGGCACGCACTCAAGGACAGGAGGTAGAGCCGTGACCTGGACAATCCCCTTCTTTCCCCCATTCCGATCACACCACCCAAGCACCCCTGCCCCAAACTCCTATACAGCACAGAAAGTTCAGACTAAGGGCGTTTATAGACGATCCCGCTTACAAGCGGGATCGTCAAACGCCGGCTTTCCCCCCTGCGCAGTCTCTGCGAGCCGTGTCTGCAGTTCAGACACGGCGCAGAGTGCGAGTGCGCATGCGCGCCCTTCTGCGCATGCGCACTCGCCCGGGGAACCAGGAAGTGCGGCGTAAAGCCGGCACTTCGGGAATCCGCGTCACAGGGGGCAGGCGAGCCGACGCGGATTAAAAAGCGGCCCCAGCAATTAGACGAGTGCCAAGAAAGGCGGCTGATCAAAGGATCAGCCGCCTTTTTGGTCTCGTCTATAAACGCCCTAATTTTCAAAGTGGCCCATGGGAGGGAAAAGGTTCCCCGCCCCTGCTCTGGGTGCTGTTCATACACAGAGGGGGTTTTAAACGAGCACGGCTAAGGTGTGTCCATGGGCACTGAGTTGTCACAGCCGCGGAGCAGCCACTCAGGTGGAGTGCACAGGGAGGGAGTCTAACGGGTAGTTCCCAGCGTGGTTACCGTGGCAGCTCCCTTGCACCCCCACCCCCACAGACCATGGGGGAGGGGGAAGCAGGCTGGGCTGGCCCCCACCCCAGGCATGCATGCGCACTGGGAAACCGTCTCCCCAGCACTTTCTGACAGTTCCTGTGTGACCTGCCCACAGTGCCTAGGAGCGGGGGACTTGTCTGCTGGCGTGAGTGGCCGCCCCGGTTCATACGGGCCAGGGATGTGTGGGCGCCTGTTGCCACGCACTTTTTTGGCTTGCCCCATACGGGGCACTCTGAATTTTTCGGCAGTGCTCCATGAGTGTCCATGAGCGGGTGCTCCATGGCTCATAGGAGCGCACATCCCCCCGCTCCACCTTCAAACAGACGGTCCGATGAGCGGTTACCAGGCGGCCACTCAGGGTAGCATCTTGTTTGAAAGCACCCAGAGACAGTCCCTGCTCTGAACAGCTTGCAAATAGGAAATGGAAAGTGAGATGTAGGAACTAGTGGAAGTGACATGCCCAAGACCCTGCAGCAGGTCAGGAGAGAAGATGGAAGCAGGACCTAGATTTCCTGGCGCCCTTCCCAGTGCCTTATCTACTAGATCCCACTGCCTCTCCAAACTCCTCAAGGCAAAGAGTTCCAAGCAGCCGTGGCCCTGCCACGGGATGGGATACAATGGCTTTCTACATCTCTTATGTCTCAAAAACAAATGGGAAAGTGAGAGAGGGTTCAACAGGAGTAAAGCGCTAACCCAAACAAACACCCCCCTAACGTCCCTGCTGCCCGCGACCTGTTGGCAACAGAGGGAGCTATTTTAAGCAGGTGATTGCTTCAGTCTCCTGTAAAACTCACTGTTGACAAAGAGCTGGATTTCCTGGCTAGCAGAGCCCACGGGGTTGGAGGCGGTGCAGATGTAGACCCCCGAATGTCCAGTCGAGGGCAGGGGGATAAGGAGGCTCCCGTCGCTGTTGAGGTGGTAGTGGGGGCTTTGAGAAAATATGGGCTCTGTTTCCTTTAAAAAATAAAATACAGCAGAGGTTCCTGGGTTACCTAACTGATCAAATGAGGCAGAAATGTGGGGGAAGAGGATTCAACCTACTGCTTCTGTCAGGCCTTCTGCAACTCCTCCCCCTCCTAGATTGCTCATTTAGCCTTCTGCTCACAGTCTCACCCTTCCTGCTTTGTGACCAAGCCAAGCGTGGGCACCTGCAATGAAAGCTTCCCCGTCCCTTTCTAGGTGTCCTTCCCCTCGTCCATTCTAGATTGTAAGTCCCTTGGGGCAGGGACCTGTCTCTAACCATTAACTGTTCACTGCTAGGCACATTGCTGATGCTATATTAATAGTGACTAACAAATTAGTCCTAACGTTCCCATTGTTTCAAAGCTAGAAACTTAAGTTTACTTTTAAATGACAAACAGGATTCCAGAGAACAAAGAGACAGCTGCAGAGAAGCGCTGGCTTGCTGGGCTGCTACATACACCATCTCTTTCCGATCCTGGCTTCCATCCACTGCTAACCTAATTCATACTGGCGGCCCCCAACTTACCTTTGTCCAGACAACGGCGGGGAGAGGAAATCCACTGGAATTACATGGCAAAGTGACAGCAACTCCCTCATTGGTGGTGTAGAAAGCAGGGCCAGGCTGAATGGCAGGTGGAACTGTGAAGAAGGAAAGCATCCTCATTACCAACAGTATTAGGGATGTCCATTACGGATTTGGGTAACCGTTTTGGTGAAGGGCAGCAGCCATTTTGCACATACGCAAAACGCCCCCCCCCCCCCCCCCGCGCAGCACGCGCAAAATGGCTGCCGCCCTTAACCAAAATGGCGGTGACATTTTGGCTGCCGCTATTTTGGTTAAGGGCAGCAGCCATTTTGCATATGTACAAAACAGGCCCGGCGGCCATTTTCCACACGCGCACGGATGAGCGTGGAGCTCAGCAGCGGGAGGCCCCCCCCCAGCCTGCCTCCCCCCCCACGGTAGTGACAGGCCAGCGGAGCTTCAGTCAAGTCCTCCAAGGCCGGTAAGTACATGCCAGGGCCACAGGGGTGGGAATGGGGACAAACAGGGCCCTGGGAGTGGGGGAGGTCGGACTCGGACCTGTTTTCCATTTAATTCAAATCTGAACATTTCCCATTGATTTCAATCGGATCCAAATCCAAACCAAAATGGATCGGAAAGTTACAGAACCAAATCCATAATTTGATCCAAATGCTCCTCCCTAAATCATTATTAAGCAGCATTTATATAGCACTAGCAACCGACCTGGCTTCTGCCTCCTGAACTGCAAAGCCACTGAACAATCATTAGTTAGAAACAGGTCTCTCCTCCAAGGGGCTTACTGAGACAGACAAGGGTGGCCCTAGTGGATCAGATGTTGGACTTGGGGCCTGGGACACGAGGGTTCAAATCTCATCTTCGCCATGAATTCACGGGGTGGCCTTGGGCAAGGCACTCTCAGCTTAGGTTCCCCAGCTGCAACATTGGGGTTAATAAGGATTTACCTCACTGGGCTATTGTGCGGGGTGAACTAGATAAGGATTGTAAAACACACAGAAAGCATAATAATAAACTATTATATAAGACACAGTGAACTAAATGGCCATCAAGCAGCAAGAAAGAAAAGAGAGACAGAATTAGCAACCACTGACTACACCCCTCTCTATCAATTGGTGGCTAGAGCGCATTCACACATACACAAAAACGCTGGTATTTCTAAATAGAGTCAATTTCAAAATGCGCTTACATTTATTCACACCTGCATTTAATTTGTGCATTCAAGCCATTTAAAAGAATGCGCCTTTCCCATTCCCACATTACTACTGACTAGCCTAGTCAGTATCAGCCGGCTCTCGCTCTGGAGAGGGGGAGAGGCAGAGCGAGGGGCTGTGTAACTGACTAGGCTAGTCAGTATCATGTCAGTTACACAGCCCTCACTTCCCGGCTCAGCTCCTCTCCCCTCCGGGAGCCGGGAAATGAAGCGCTTTGTAACCGACATGCGGACACCGACATTCTGACACGAGGATTTATGCGGGTCATTTCAAAGCCGCTCTTGTAAAGGTAGGTTTTGGCCGCTTGCCAGTGCGCTTAAAAAACAAACGCAAGGACGGTTAAAGAAGCGCAGAGAGTCTTTCGCGCATCAAGGTAATATGCGGGGAAAAGAAAAAAGTGCTGGTCTGCCGAATGTGGGAATGTGCCTAACACAGCAGCAAAGAAAGGAAGAAGGAGATTCCCTCAACGCAGCCAGCAGTGAGATCCTTTCAGTTCAGCAGCCCCAGTGGTTATAAACCTAGCAAAATACACACAAGGGGTGGGGGTGGGGGTGTGAAGAGTGCAGCTCCCAGATCTTGAGGAACTAGTTGTTGATTAGTTAAAATATCACATCCCCTTTATGACTGACTAGATCCGGGTGGGAGCCAGAGATGAGTTTCTGAAGGACACAGGGCATCTCCCCTAGTTTGGGTCCTTTTGCCCCTTGATAGCGAACACCCACTGGAGTCATTCTTCGCTGCTGGATTCAGGACACTCACTATGGATGGTTAGAGTCACGTTCCAGCTGCGAGAGCCAACGGCATTGGTGATCACACAGGAGTACTTCCCAGCATCTTCCCTTAAGGCCTGGTCTATGTGGAGACTGCCATCTGTACGCACATAATGGTGCCTGCTGCGAGTTATCTGGAAGAGAATGGGAGCCATGTCTCAAGGCTGACGGCCAGTTCTCTGAGGCATGACCTTCCCGTCCCTCCAGCCTTTTTAGAAAATAGCTGAAGTTCCAGGGCCAGATCCTCAGTTGGTGTAAATCAGTCTCTCTCTATTGACTGTAGTGGGGCCAACTGGCACCCGCTGGGCATCTGGCCCTGAGCAACAATTATGGATTGCTCGGAGAAGAGTGGCAGCGCTTAGCAAGGAGCTGTAGGCCTTGAATAAAGATTAAACAGAGCTATAGATGTGTAGCTTGGTATAATGACTATAGGGTTGCCAGTTGTGGTGGTTTTTTACCTGACACCAGTTGTGGTGGGTTTTTTTTTTACCTGACACCAGTTGTGGTGGGGTTTTTTTTTTACCTGAGGCCACTTTCTAACGAGGCGCTTAGAAGCGCCTCCTGAGCCCCACGGTCAGAGAAAAGCTGCACGGGAAGTGTTTACATGCTCCCCGCGCTGACGGAAGTGATGTGCTGCCCACTGCCAGCGGCGGCGGCAGCTGGAGACACGGGGTTTTGAAGGTGTGTGTTCTGAAAGCCTGAAAACGGAGGCTTTCAGAACATGCCTCTTCAAAACCCCGCGTCTCCAACAGGCAGCACGTCACTTCCAGCAGCGCGGGGGAGAGTGTAAACACTCCACACGCAGCTTTTCTCTGACCGCGGGGCTCAGGCGGCGCTTCTACGCCTCGTTTGAAAGTGGCCTGACGCCAAAATGGAAGTGTCAGGTAAAATACGACCAAAAGGTGGCTGGCAACCCTAAAATGACTAAGGAGCAACCTGGTAACAGCTCACTGGGATCTGAAAAGGAAAACAGAGAAGCGAGAGGAGTCGGCAAGAGCTTGTCTCTATGCGAGGTTTATAACTAGGCTTTAGGAAGCCAAAATAAAAATAAGTAATTCCCTGCAGCAAAAGACTCAAATTAAGGAAGGCAAGGGAGGGTCACTGGGGGAGGGGGGGGGGCAGCACTCATGTGGGTGGGGCAGTTAGGGCTGAGGAAGCCCTTATAGGCCTGATACCACCGCTTCCAAAAGGCCCCTGCAATCCATGCCATGAGCCTCAGGAGCAGCAGCAGTGAAGCTCCCAGGACCCCTCCAGAGCAGCACCGTCAGCAGGGCTCCTGCAGTCTCTCAGGAGTGGCAGTGGGGCTGTGCCCCAGTTCCCAAAGGGCCCAGTGCCCTGTCACTCCCGCTCCCAAGGGCCTTCACAAGCCCTGCTGCAACAGCAAAGAGCAGGGCTGCTCACAGGTACCTCAGGAGCAGCACTGGCTTCTGGGGCCCCTCAAGAGCGTCTGCCAGTGGGGACCTAAAGGTATGGGGTCTACGGTGGCTGCTCCGTCTAACCAGCCCTAAGGCTGGCTCTGCCCGACCCACAGTTTGGGAGTCTCTGGTGTACATCAATGGGATTTTTGCAGCTACAAGAAGGAGTCGTATCTCCCAACCAGGTACACATCTCGTTAAAACACAAATTTGGATCCCTATTTACCTTTGGGCCTTCTGCCCCTCAGTCAAATCTGACTTGAAATAGCCTGTGGAATCAAAGGTTATTAAGGGACACACACCCCTCTCAAAAAAGCACCAGCAAAAGCGCTGGCATCAGAAGACTGAAGAGAACAGTCTTCCCAGAGTCACTGAACTCATCACTCTAACAATCCAATTTAACATGCATTTGTTTTAACTCCCCCAGGTAATCACGCTTTACTGTGGATTAAGTTCCCACTTGGAAATGGCAATCTTAATCTGGAGTTGTTGTGTCTGCATGGAGTCGCCATAGGGACTGACTGACCGACCATGAGTACAGCAAGTAGACCCCTTCCCTGGTGCACTCCCCTCTGCCATTTCAGCTGCTGCAGCCAAGGAATTCCCAGCAAAGAGTAGAGTTACCATTTCTCGGAGTTTTCAGGCATCATCTCCTGACTCAGAGTTAAGCAAGTGATTCTCAGGATTAGTTGATCATTCTCAGGATCTCTCAAATATCACGTTATATTTTACAGCCTTTGTATGTGCTGGAGAAGGGAGAGGGAGCTGGGCCGTGTTATCCAGGCTCTTGCTTTGGTTGCTGCCAGTGAGAGAGGAGGCCCTTGGCTTTGGGAGCCGCTCTGTATATGGGCTACAGGGCTGCCCATATATATACCCTAGCACCCTTATGACTTTGCATCCAGTCCCTATGCCATGTAGCCCATGCCAACCTCCTGCACCAAGCTCTTTATTCACCAACCAGAAAGGTTTGTGTAAATTTGCATACAATTATGTAAATCACATTTATGCAAATTAGCATGGATCCAGGTTTTCCACCCAGGAGAGGCAGTAACCCCAGCAGAGAGTGGACCGGGGAAGCCCCCAGTTGGCTTCCCATCAGCATTTCAGCTCCTGCCCCCATTCTAAACAGCAATGAGCAGTGAGAGCAGGAGCAAATCCACTTCTCCTGCTGTTAGAGCCTGGTGCTAGGGTGGGGGTTCTGTGTCGTTATTGTAAGATCCTCTTTACACCTCACAACGGCTACGCGAAACCCCTTGGCCCACAATGGGCCCAGTGACTGGTGCAAGGGGAGGGCACAGCTATGGGCATCAGGAGGGAGGCACAAGCGGGTATGAATGCACCCCCCTGGTTCCCACCTGGCCCTGTCTCTACCAAGCATTGGGATATCACGATTCTGGGGAAAGAGGCATGGTGCAAAAGCAGCTCTCCCCTGAACCTAATTCTGCCGCCACCATTGAGCATTGAGTCTAAGTAGCTGCCAGCAGCTCCCAGTTGGGAGAGGTTACCGTGAGCGGTGACTGTTAACACTGAAAACACCCAATCGGTTCAAACTGAGACAGGGAAAATTCAGAGAAACATCGCTGGCAGCAAGCTCTGCAGTGAACCAGGCCTGGGGTCTTGGCATCTGTTGCACAGACTTGATGTTCTTCTCAGGGGATTGCTGGTGTTTCACATAGCTCCTTGACCCGTCTCCTTGCACAACGCTATGTTCTAGTCAATATCAATCAGTTTTATCTGCAGCGTTCCAACACCACACATGGGGGCTCTGCTGATCTGCCTGTTACTTGGCGGGATCTCTCTCACTCTCTCCCTGCTCAGCAAATTCCAGCCTATTTTAGAGGGAGCCAAGGTACAAGGGGGCCCATGGACTTACCGGCTGTCCATCCTTAAGCCAGTGTCTGTCTGGAAGAGGCTTTCCCGCCAGGATCACACAGGACAGAGAAACAGGATGACCCTCTAGGGCTCGAACCATTGGGCTGCTGGCAGCAATTTCTGGGGCAACTGAAAAGGAAGAAGGAAACATTAACCGGGGACAAATGGAACAAATTTAAGAGGCCTGGAGAATCATTTCCTCTCCTGCTTCTTGGCATGTTCTCTACATTAGCTTCCAGGATGAAAAATCATTAATGTCAGCACACTCCAGCTTCTCAAAGACAAAATAACCAGCGAGGTCTCAATCGCACCATGGGATAAGGCTCCATGCAGTAACAGGAGTAGACTTATCAGTGACCTATAACAACAGCCCTAGACAAAACACCCAATCAGGAACTGATCATGTATTTGTGCCTCCGTCTGCTCTTACAAATGTGAAAAGTGCACACTGGCCTCTGCCGAACAGAATGCTGAAACAGCATGAGGGAAAGAGAATGATCAAATCATACTCTAAGGCCACATTAAAGATTATACAAGATGTTATAAAAGCTGGAGTTTTGTAATGTGTGAATGCACTATTCCCCTTTTATGCAGTGAGATCTTGCAGCCTTGTAAGAGTCAGGCCACTTTTACATGAGGCACTTAGAAGCCTCAATTTTCAGGTCTATAGAACGTGCCTCTTGAAAGCCCTGCGTCTGCAGCCGCCGCCGCTGAAGAGAATGGGCGGCACGTCACTTTCAGTAGTGCAGGGAGCATGTAAATGCCCCCACACGACTTTCCTCTTCAATACGGGCTCCAGAGGCGCTTCTAAGCATCTCGTGTAAAAGCGCCTCCTTCTGGTGGGTCTTACAAGGCTGCGAGATCTGGCTGTATAAAAGTGGAATAGTGCGTTCACACATTACAAAACTCCAGCATTTGTAACACCCAGTATAATTTTGAGCATTAATAAGAACCCATTTTTGTCATGTGTAAAAGAGGCCTTATTTAGTTTGCTTGTACCTTGGGATCGTTCACACGTCAGAAAATCATATTCAGGAGTCGGAGGTGAAGCATGTGCTCTGGAAAGATCAGGAGCAGATACTTCCGTCCCCTTTGCTTTCTAAACTGAAGTAGCTCCTAAGGTGGAACCCTTTCCAAGTTTGGTTGGCAAACGCAGTATGCAGAGCAATCCCAGGCTGCAGTGCAATACGTCTCCCGGACCCCTACTGAGAACTCTATGGAACTCAGCCCAGAATGCTTGGTGTGCCAAGGCATGAAGGGACAGGTGTCAGCATGTGAACTTTCATGACATGGCCACTGGGGGCAGAGGGTGATGGTACTAACTATGGCTGAAATTCATTCTTGTCCTAGGTGAGAATCTCATCAAGAACAGTCTCCTTGACAAGATTCTCAAGGCTGAGAATCTCGCAAGAATCGCCGTTCTCTGAGAGATTCTCAAGGAATTAAAAATGGCCTCCAAAACATTCTGCGCATGTTCAAAATGGCTGCTGGCGGGGGGGGGCGCACCATATGCAGAATTGTTGCGGTGGCCATTTTGCACATGCGCAAAGCGTTTTTGTGCTCTCAAGAATCTCGTGCGATTTTCGAGAAGCCTCAAAACAGCTCTGCCCACGCGTAAAATGGCTGCTAGGGGCCACGCATGCGCAGATTAGCCACCGCGGCCATTTGCACATGCACAGAGTGCGATTGAGAAGGCACAGGATCTCGCAGATTCTTGCAAGAAAGCACACCATTTCATTTCAGGCCTAGTACTAACTCCGTTTTAGGGGGGTAGTGTGAACAATACCGAATTGAGTTGCTAAAATCGGAATCATTCCTTTGACTTTGATAAATCAGTTTCGTTTTGTACGTGTAAACACTGTCTAAAGCAGCAACACCTTGGGGATTATTCACATCGTGAGAGGCTAGACTGGGTGACCCATGAGGCCTCTTCCAGCCTTACAATCCGATGATTCTATTCTAGCGGCCACAGGCCAGAGTCCATTAGCTCTAAGGGCGATTTTATACGATCCTGCTCACAAGTGGGATTGTTCAGTGCCAACATCGGGCACCCGCCTTCCTCTCTACACCGCGTCTGATATTCAGAAGAGCATCAGACACGGCGTTGAGTGTATGTGCGCATGCGCGCCCTTCTGCGCGTGCGCACTCGGGCAAAGAACCCGGAAGTGCGGCGTGAAGCCGGCACAGCGGCGATCCGCCTTGAAGGGAGCAGGATCGCCGGGCCGGCTCCACACAGCAGAGATCCGGCGTTCGAGCGAGCCGAGGATTTAGACGAGCGGCAACAATGGCGGCTGATAAAGGGCTCAGCCGCCATTTGCGTCTCATCTAAAACCGCCCTAAGACTATTGTACAAACACCAGTGTTTTGCACCGTGAAATACACCAGCTTGAGACGGAGGACCATTTCCCTCTCTAGTAGCTAGGATCCATGACCATAACAGCCTACTACTCAAAGGAGCAGCTCCTTTAGTGTGAGCAGCGGACCCCTAGGTTCTTGGTACTGATGCTCCCTGTACAATCCTGGCCATTTTCAGAAGCATCTACATACACACACACACACACACACACACACACAGGGATGACCAATCGCAACCCACTACTGTGAGAAATGGATTGCAGAAGCCACCAGTTAAATCCTGGCTCTGTTTAAGTCAATGGCAACGTTCTCAGAGACTTCAAAGGAGCCAGGATTTATTCTGTACCTGAAGTTGAGTTTAGTTCTGTTCAAAGTTTGAATTCACATCCACTTTCCCCCGCAAAGAGCAAGGATGTTTGGCTACATGTGATGGGCACAGGATCATCTCTAGATACAATGTAATGCATGGAAAAAGTCAAAGGTTATTATAGTTAGCTAACTAACTAACCTGGCTAATTGAGTCAGATCAATGGTCCATCTTAGCCCAGTATTGTCACAGCCTGACACGGCAGCAGGGGTTTCAAATTTGGGTCCAAATCCAGCTCCTCCAGGGTCTCTGGCAGAGGCCATCCTGGCTTGCTACTTGAGACCCCTCCAAGCCCCCAGCAGAGGCCTCCCCCAGGAATCCTGAGGTGGAGATGCTGGGGATTGAACCTGGGACCTTATACATGCAAAGCACATGCTCTTACCACTTGAGCTACGCGCCCCCCCCAAGCTCTCAGCTAGAAGCCTTTACATTTTTAAGTTTTGTGTTCCAGGGAACGGACACTGCTAACAGGAGAGATTACAGTGGCTGTGTGTGACATATCCCTATTGGCAGGAAGGAACCCATACTCACGGCAGTTTCCCCGTTAGTGGCAATGGGGAAAATACAGTGATACGGTTCCCTGCCTGTTGCTACAGTCACTTACTGATTAGGGTTTGCACCTAATATTTAGCTTGCTTTAGCAAATCGCAGAATTAAAAATAATACACCAAAGGCATATTCCCATGTTCAATTAAATCAGTTTAATAAGTCCTTAACTCACTTCTCCTCTGGAATTGTTCACAGGTCAAACAACTTAAAACTAACAGCATTCCAGAGAAGGGAATTAAGTATGTGCCCTGGAAAAATTAGGAGTACATACCCCCCTTCACTTTTTATGTGAATCTTTCTGTGTTTGGGTGACAAACACGGTAGGGAATTCATTCCCAGATTGCACCACACAGTGCCACTCCTGATTCACAAGGTGCTGAAACATCCCAGAATGCTTAAAAAAAAAGAAAAAAAGGAAAAAAAAAAATAAAAAAAAATAAAAAAAAAAACAAAAAAGGGGAGTTTGGAGCGGTGCAAAATTGGTTTCGAAACCACAGTGTGAATGATACCAAAGGGAGGCAATAACACCAGTTTAATTCAATTTCCTTTGTTAAAAAGCTTTTTTCTCTATTTTGTCAGAATTTGCCCTAAAAGAAAAGAAAACAAAACAAACCATGTCCTGTGACTGTGAGCTCCACCTCAGCCTGGATCTTCCCAAAGACATTATGTGCTACACAGACATAGGTGCCCTGATCCTCCAGCGACACACCTGGGGGGCGGACAGAAAGAGGAGGTTTAGGTTCATCCCATAAATCTGGGATTTGGAAAAGCAAATTATGGGGCAGGGCTAGTTCTCCACTTCCTTACTCCTTGTGCAATGACTTACTTGTACCGGTGCAATGTGAACACGTTTCTGCACGAAACCTACAAACAGTTCGTGGGAATACGTGGTAAAGCTTGTGGCTGCAGTCCCCAAAGTTCCGATCGGTAGTTATTTACCACAGCATTTAATTTAACCCCAGGTAAGTATTTGTGCAGACACTGGTTTTGTGATAAGCAGTCTCCCCCCCTCCCACCCCCACACCCCCCAGCCACGCCCAGAGATATTCAGGCTTCTCTGGCCACTGAAGTCCCCACTATGATCCCATGGGACTTTCTGAATCATGGGATATGCTTTCCAATTCCCAGTCAGGATCTGGTGGGAGCAGGGCTTGGAAGTGGGCTCCTTACCCAGTCAGCCACCAGGACTACGGAGTGTTCTCACGGAGCTGGGGTCTCATGCTTCTCCACCCCCTACTCTCGCCTTGATTGGCTGGGCCCCAACTGTTTCCCTATTGGATGTCCTGGTCTATATAAAGAACCCACATGAAACGGGGTGTCTTTAGACATAATGGGAGTTTTTAGACGTAACAAAGATCGGGTGTTAAAACCCCTAAGCACGTGTTTGGCTGTTGTGTGTAAGCACCATAACAATCCACAACACCAATTTGGCCACCTGTTGAACACGCGTTGTACGAACACCATTGCATCACAAGGACAATTTGCGTGTTTCAGCTGAACACATGGCCAACATCTTGTGTAATGATATCGTGTGGCATGTAAGCAGCTTCAGCATGGGGAACAAGGTGGCAGCGTTTGAATGCTGAGATCGGGTGGCGAGCAAAACACTGATTTGCCCCAAGATGGGCGGTGTGTCTAAGCAGCGCCACATGGTGAACACACCAAACTGGTGTCATATCAAGGTCAAACACACACATTCAGACACCCGTTGACATAGTGTCAGCAGCACACTCCGAGCCAGATCCAACTAGGCTCCGACACCCACTAGACTTAGGCCAAGCCTGTGGTAGTTTAGACTGAGGTAAAAATGCTCATGAGGCCACTGAGATTTGAGGTTAGTTTACCGGGGTTACGTAAACACAACCTTCATGTTTTGTATGAACACCCAGCGCGAGATGTTTCCATGTCAGAATAATAGTATTCCACATGCCAAAATGGGTGCTTAGCATCCAAATCAGGTTCATCCGTTCGCAAATCTAGGTTTTGACACAACCAGTTACACACAGGCACCGCTAAGAAGGGCAGTCACTGAATGGTGTGCAGCAAGAGATCTCAACCAGTAGTGGTTATAACCACTACGCACTCCTGCCTCCCATGCACAAAAATGCTTCTCAACAGGCCTTTTTGCTTACTTTCCATGAAGAGCCCCCCAGACTCCATCTGGCTGGCACCACTGAGCAGAGTGAGCCCGGCAGTGGCCGTGCGGTCATTTTTGGACCATGTGATCCGTGGAGTGGGATGTCCTTCCACGCGGCATGGCAGATTAACGGGGTCTCCGATCTCAACAGACACATTTTGGGGACGTTCTGAAAACCGAGGAGCAGCTGGAAAAGAGAAAGAAGAATGTATAGTGGGGGGAAAACAAACACATTTCAGCCCTGGAGTCAACCAGGGGCATGTTTAAGGGTAGCAATCAAGTTAATTTCAAAGGAGGCCTCAGAACTTTGTCATGCTAGGAGCTTGACTTCTGTATCTTAGCCAAGTGCCCTTGAGCCTGAGCGGTGTTAAAGTGGACAGTAAGGTACAAAGTTAAAGCAGAATGTGACTCCTGTAAGTAAGCTATGGCCCGAACCGTTTCAGCTCCGTAGGCTGAAAGAGAGATCATCCGGCTGTAGTTTGATCCTATAAGCTCTCACTCACCCAAAGCATGAGCTTGGTCAAGCCCGGGAAAAGGCACTATAGAGGACACCCACAATTCTGGGTGCCAGGGGAACCACCCAACTCTTTGAAATTGTGGGTGTCTGTGAGCAAGCACTCCCGCTCCTGTCTCATCCAGCTGCAGCTGGGCCGGTCTCAGAGCAACATGTTCCGACAGCTCAGAAATCCTAGTAGGGGGTTCAGAATTCAGAAGCGTATCCACTTGCCAGTTCTGGGCTCTTGGGCATCACTTGTAAGTGAAGAAGTGACAAGGTGCCATTCAAATCCTCAAGGCAGGATGGTGAACCTCTGGCCTATGTTGGCCAAGTCTGGCCTGCAGCTGGGTTTTGTGGGTTTTGGGCCCCTCTTCTAGTTCCTGGATGTTGTCCCTGAATCCCGTCCCTACCCTCCAGCTCTGAAAGAGTGAGCTAGGACATCAATTCTGCAGGCGGTGGGGCCATGGAAAAGGAGCTGTCAAGTCCCTTTCTGGTGTAACCCTGCCCTTATGGATCATCATGATGCTCCATAGGGGTGGGGTCATGTAGAAGGGGATGGGAACGTCCTTATGGCCTGCCCCCTTTCTCATGTGGTCACTCCTGAAAGCCCTGATTTCTCCAGGGTACCAGCCAGGGGCTCCCCCGGCTGACCCAAAGAAATCAGACCCTGGAGCCACCTGAAACTCTAGGTACAGGCTCCTAGCGTGGAACCCAAATTCCGTTCTCTGTTCTGCCACAGACTTCCTGTGTAAACTCAGACAAAACATTTAGGGTGCAATCCTGCAGCCTTCGCAAACTGCACCTACGTGAGGCGCTGCCCCCTGCTGCTATCTGTGCACACAGGGCACATGCGCACCTGAGCATCCGCTGCTCAGGTCTCCACTGCACCTGCCACCAGCGTAAGCCGGCAGCAGGATTGCACCCTTAGTATCTTTGTGCCTCGGTTTCCCATCTTCAAAATGGGAATAGTATAGACCCGCTTCCTACAGAGGGGCTGTGGGATAAATATTATTATTATTATTATTAGCAAGCATTTATATAGCGCCAGCAACGTACCTGGTGCTTTACAAAGTAATGGAATAGACACGGTCCCTGCCCTAGGGCTTACAATCAGAGAGACAGGGGGTTGAAGGGGAGATGAAGGAAGGGGAACAGAGGGAGAGACAAGGGGTGTAACATTCACAAAGATGCGAGGTCTCAGGTGCACATGCTTGGCTTGGTTACATCGAGAATTATGGCTGGCTGGTCCGTGTGGTGAGGATATGAGTACACAGACCTCAGGTAACAGATTGTACTGGATGGAGGGTATCAGCAGGAGTTAGGTGAGGGGAGCGAGGAGTCGGGGAGGGCAGAGCGGAAGAGGTGGATCTTGAGGAGGAATTTGAAGGTACGAAGGGAGGGGGTGAGGTGGATGTGGGCAGGGAGGGAGTTCCAGGCGTGGGGGGCAGCTAGGGAGAAGGGATGAAGGCGGTTAGGGGAACAGGGAAGGCATGGGAGGGTGAGAGAGGGGACAGAGGAGGAGCGGAGTTCATAGACTGGAGCACGGAGGGAAATTAGCACAGAGGTAGGGGGGAGCAAGGTTGTGAAGAGCTTTATAGGTGAAGACTAGGAGCTTGTGCAGGATTCGTTCAGGAAGGGGGAGCCAATGAAGAGAGGAGAGGAGGGGCTGCACATGGTCAAAGCGATGGGCGAGGTGGATGACCCTGGCTGCAGAATTTTGGACGGAGATAAGGGGAGAAAGGTGAGAGTTGGCGGAGAGGACGTTGAGGCAGCAGGAGTAGTTTGGAAGCAAAAGGAAGGAGTGAGACAGAACGGTAGCTAGAAGAGTCAGAGGGGTCAAGAGTGGACTTTTTGAGGATAGGCGAAACAGTGGCGTGCTTGAAGGCAGAGGGGAAGGAGTAGTAGAGAGGGAGAGGTTGATGATGTGCAGGAGGGAAGGGGTAACAGTGGAAGCAATGGAGGTCAAGAGGCGGGAGGGGATGGGGTCAAGGGGGCAAGTGGAAGGGTTGGAGAAGGAGAGCAGGGAGGAGATTTCCTCAATGGAGGTGGGAGGAAAGGAGGACAGGAGAGAAAGAGGGGGAGGAGGGAGAGGGGAAGGAGTAGGAAGAGGAGACAAGTGGAAAGCAATGTCGAGGCGGATCTTGTCTATCTTGGAGGGGAAGGAGGAAGCAAGATCCTGAGCAGAAAGGGAAGAGGGAGGAGGAGGACAGGGGGGCTTGAGGAGGGAGTCAAAGGTGGAGAACAGATGGCGAGGGTCCCAAGAACAGAACTCAATGCGAGAGGCGTAGTAATTCTGTCTAGCGAGAGAGATAGCAGAAGTAAAGGAGGAGAGAGAGAATGTGAAGTGAAGGAAGTCAGCATGAGAGTGGGATTTGTGTCAGGCGTTCAGCAGCACGAGTGCAGGAGCAGAGATGGTGGATACTGGGGGTGAGTCAAGGATGGGGGTTGTAGGAGCGGGCGGGGCGGGAGGAGAGGGTTGCAAGGGAGTCAAGGGTGGAGGAGAGAGAGAGAGAGGAGACGACTGAGGGGAGAGAGAGAGAGGACGCAAAGTCCAGGGGGTTAATGGTCTGCAGGTCACAGAAGGGGCGTGGAGATGGAGAAGAGGAGGCGGGGCAGTGGGAGACGATGAAAGAGTAAGTACAGTAAAGACTGTGAAGCATTCAGAAGCTGTGGTGATGGGGCCCTTGTAAGTGCCTTTGATACGTTTGGTGTCAATGGCAGTCTTTCCACAGGCTTCTGACACTCCTGGGACAGACCCTCAGTGCCTCCCCACTGCAAGCATGACTCTGAAGACTCCAGGGTGAAGATGCTTCACAAGCACCACCATTGACCTTGCACAGTTTGCCTTCCTCTCCCACCGTGGGCCTAGTTTTCCAATATGGCCACCTGAGGCAGTTCCTCTGTGAGGCCCTTACGTGTCTCACTGAGTAACCGACCAACTATTTAAATCTCCCTGTCTAGTTTCCAGAGGCTGCTTTCGCACGAGACTCCTTGAGCAGGGTTTGGCACCGTGGGAGCATGCGCTAATCAAATGATGCGCAGCTCCAATCTCGTGGGAAAAGGCGGAAGTGCAGCTCTCCCGCCGGCAAGCTCGCGTATCGGACAGAGCGGTGAAATCCTACTCTGTCCAATGCACAAGCCTGCCGGCAGGAGAGCCACTCGTCCGCCTTTCCCACGAGATGGGAGCTGCGTGGCATTTGACTAGCGCATGCTCTCGCGGCACCAAAAGAGGTCTCGTGGGAAAGTAGCAGACTGTCCTTCAAAAATCCTGGGAGCCCAGTTTTCAGACAAAGGCTGCTTTCCCACGATTACTTTTTTAGCGCTCCCGCTGACATCTCCACTGCACCAAGGATCCAACAAGAGGAATTGCTCAAGTTCGGCTACTCCCACAGCCCTACCTTATGGTTCCCTCTGCCTTTTGTTGCATATGCTGGCTGTAAAACAAGGGTCGAGCCTGGAGGACCCCTGGCCTGTGAGCCAAGTCTAAAATTTTTGGTGGGTCATGGCCCATCATGGCTCATAGTGGTGTTTTGTTTGTTTGTTTTATTTGTCTCTTTTCCAATTCCAGGATCTTCCCTATGGGAAGGCAGCAGAGATGAGGACACACGCTCAAGGACTCTGAATGGATCCACAGCATAGAGCCATGATCGGACGCCCCCCTCCCTTCCCCCATCCTGAGCACACCTTTTAGGCGTCAGATGCCGCAGAGTTCGTACTAATTCTTAAAAGGTGGCCAGCGGGAGGGAAAAGGTTCCTCACGCCTGCTTTAAAGCCTTAGCCAGGTAATTTCCCCCCTCCCACACACGTCCACAATCACGCTGAGTAGGAGTCTAAAGTACCAGATGCCGCCTCCTCGGGCCTCGCTTGCCTTTGCTAATGAGTTTAACAGCTGCCTTGTTGGCCCTGTAGGGTCGGGGGGGAACAGTAACCAACAGCTGAGATGGGGGCAGCGGGGGCTGCTCTCAGGACAATGAATGCAGAACACACTCCTCAAGCTGCCTTTCCGATGCCAATGTTGAAAGGAATCACAAGCCCATCAAAATCCTCTCAGCAGCAGAAGTCAAGCAGACAGTCCTGGTCCCTTTCCTCTCCCGCTTCCGGCATAGCAAAACCTGGGCTTGCTCTGCAGCATCACAAAGAGCTTTGCCTGTGATTGTTTTAGCACACGGGAAACAGCAGCAGCTGGGGGCCCAGAGGAAGCCTCTTCCCCACCACCGACACATTGTCCGCACTCAGTTCCGAGCTCCCGTCGCACCAGAGCAGACAGAGACCAGCCTGCTTTCAGGAAGATGTGGGCCTCTTGCCTAATGCTTTGTGTTCCGGCGGCTGCTCTTCAAGCAGAGCAGAATGCCTTGTGTCCTCATCCCTGTTCCAGCACACGCACACCTTGGTTCAGATCCTCCCTGGATTCCCCCGGCTACAAGGCAGTGTTCGCCACTGTGACTGACCCTAATCTACAGCTCTGCAGGGACTCGCCACAGGCAGAACCATGGCCTCTGTTGACCTCTCTTGAAATAAGACACAGGGCTTAAGCAGTTTCCACCTTAGGCAGGGACTCAATTTTCCCAGTACCCAGTTCTCTTTAGGGTTACTATCCCTCTGGGTTTGACTTGGGTCAAAAGTAAACCTGGAGACTCCATCTTCTGCAGACTATGGGTGTAGTCCCTATTCCCCCCCCAAGCTTGCTGGGATGCTGCCACTACAATTTCTCGAGGGGTGTGGGGAAGGGAATGGGGTGATGCTCCCCCAGCCCTTTCTAACATGATCACTGCCCTCCCATCTCTATTCCCTCCCCCCCCCCCACAAGCTCACTCTTTCAGTACTTAAGGGGGCAGCCTGGATCCATGGGCCAGATCCAAGAACAGAAGAGGGGACAAAAAGAAACATCTGTCAGCAAGATTTGGCTCACGGGCTGGAGGGTCACCAGCCCTGCTCTAGGTAGGGCTGCCCCCTCTTGGGGGTTTGATCACAACACTCCCATTTTGGCCTATGGGATTGTCAAGGTCAAGACCACAAGCGATGGTAACCCTAGCTCCAAGACCTCCTCTTATCACACAACTCCTGCCCTGGCGAGTCCCTCCTTCTCCCTGACTATGGCCCGCTAGTCTCTTCCAGCCACAGCTGATCATAGCCAGCCTCCCCTCGTTGCCCTACCCTGCCATGCTACTCAGCCTGCAGCAAGGCAGCGGAGCCTGCTAACCCTACCACAGCTAGCTCACCCTGTGGCAGACTGACTCACCCCTCGTTTTCTAGTGATTCCCTTGAACTATTTATTCATTGTATTTAAATTTAACGCCCTGCCCTGCCCTGCCCCTAAGGCCCAGGGCAGATTACAATATAAAAACACATAAAATACATTCAAATCCCTTTAATCCCACTAAATATATAACCCTCACCCAACCCCTAGCCCCACCTGTCAAAAGGCTTTGCCAAAAAGCAAGGTCTTCCATTGCCTCCAGAATACACTCCGACTCCGGCAGATCTCCAGGGGGAGAGAGTTCCACAGCACTGGGGACAGCAACCACGGAGGTTTTTTAAAGAGGGACGCTACCACGCATGACCACCCATTAACCATGCATCCAACTGCTCATTTGAAGGTGGCGCGGGGGGATGGGCGCCCCCGAGAGCCACACAGCACCCACTCACGGCGCTGCTGAAAAATCTGGAGTCTGCCATGCAAGGCAAGGCAAACATGTTTGTGGGGACAGGCACTTGCATCCGCTGCCCATACGAACAGGGGCGCCCACTCATGCCAGCAGGCAGGTCTGCAGCCTCGCGACACAGGAGAGAAGAACCAACACCATGGAGGACAGCAGCTCAGAGAGCAGCTTCCTGCATGCCCACCCCAGTATGTGCCTCCGTCGTTGCCTGGGACTGCCAGCAGCTGCAGCGGCTCCCCTGGTCATGGGCAGGAAGGGGTTACTGGCCACAGCAGCCGTTTCCATGGTGTCCATCATTGGGTGTTGCCAGGCAGGGGTGGGGGTGGTTTGTCAGGCCGGACCATGGTGGTGGGAGTGTTAGGAAGCTGCCTGTGTGGGTGTGGTGGCTGCCATAGGTGCCGCCTGTTCGAATCCCTCCNCGCTACCACGCATGACCACCCATTAACCATGCATCCAACTGCTCATTTGAAGGTGGCGCGGGGGGATGGGCGCCCCCGAGAGCCACACAGCACCCGCTCCCCTGGTCATGGGCAGGAAGGGGTTACTGGCCACAGCAGCCGTTTCCATGGTGTCCATCATTGGGTGTTGCCAGGCAGGGGTGGGGAGGGGGAACAGCTGCTTGTGTGAGTGGTTTGTCAGGCCGGACCATGGTGGTGGGAGTGTTAGGAAGCTGCCTGTGTGGGTGTGGTGGCTGCCATAGGTGCCGCCTGTTCGAATCCCTCCCCACCTCACTCCACGTGCATGGGTGTTCCGTGGCTGTGTCACTCAGTGGCCACAGACCCCCGCCTCAAACCTTGCTCATTTAAAAAGCACCCCGAGAATGCCCCTCCACACGCCCTCATCGTATGAGCAAAACTGGCAGAGGATACCCGCAGAGGGTATTCCCGGCCGACTGCAGGATCGTGATAGAGCATAATCAGAGAGGCGGCCTTTCAGGGCTATATGGAGCCCAGGCTGTTTAGGGCTTTAAGGGTCAAACCAGCACCTTGAATTGTGGCCGGAAAGCTATTGGTAGCCAGTGCACACTCTGGAGCACCAATAGCCAGAGGTTGGATCTTCCAACGTACTTGACTAAGACACAACACCGATATCATCACGTTGCTCATACCGAAAGACTTTCATGCTCCAGGCTGCAACTTTCAAGGGGATCGCGTCTGTGCCGCAGCAGTAGCCACATTCAAATCCCATTATATCCCGTTCACACTTCAGCTTTTAACTGTGCTGCAATCAGCTCAGGAGGCAGCTGTGTTGTCCTGGTTATAGCTAAAGAAAACAGACAAGGCTCAAGTCCCCAGGAGAAGGGAGCATCTGGCTGGCTGGGATCCCTCTGGCTGATCCAGAAAGGGCACTGATGGTATCCAAGGAGAGACCTTCCTCCAGGCCTCAGCTGCAACTGCCAGAGGCTGAAATCTAAGGACTTGTCTGCACATGGTCAGAGCTACATCAACCCGGAAAGACACCTTATTCCAAGTCTTAATGCAGGGAGGCAGCTATATCAATACGTCTTGGTAGAATTAGCTCCTTTACAGGAACAAGGTGGACTTGGCTTGAACTGAAGCAGTGCACCAGTATAAAGACGTAGGATACTGTAGCAACACATGCTACTAAGCTCTCCCTGGACGTCCACCAGAGTCCGTGTGAAAAGGATCTAGGGATTGTGGTTGATGACAAACTAAACCTGATTCAGCAATGTGATGTGGCTTCAAAAAAGGCTAACGCAATTCTCAGCCGCATGGTTTCCAAGTCGACACAAGTAATAATTCCAAGCTCTTCAAGCACTGGTGAGATCTGGAGGTCTGCGTCCAGTTTGGGGCACCTCATTTTAAGCGGGACATTGACAAATTGGGAGCGAGCTCGGAGGAGGGCAACACAAATGATAAAGGGCCTGGAAAGCAAGTCCTATGAAGAAAGGTTGGCGGAACTGGGTGTGTTTAGCCTAGCAAAGAGGAGATTAAGAGGAGACACGAGAGCTGCTTTCAAAAACTTAAAGGGCTTCCACACAGAAGGTGGCAATGAACCGTTGCCCATGGCCACAGAGGGCAGGACTAGAAATAATGGGTTCAAATTACAGGAAGGGAGACGCCATTTAAATATTAGGAAAAACTTCCGAACAGTAAGAGGTGTTCCACAATGGAACAAATTGCCGAGGGAGGTTGTAGACTCTGTTGCTGGAGAATTTCAGCGTCTGGAAAGCCACGTGCCCGGGAGGTTGTAGCTGTGGACGTCCTGCATCAAAACAGGGAGTTGGACTAGATGAGGCTCGGGGTCCCTTCCAATTCTACGAAGCTTCTGACAATAGCGACGCACAAGAAAATTAAAACAATCCTCCGTCTAAACCAAGCGATCCCCAAACGCTATGGATCAATGGATCACTCAAGATTTCTCAGAAACCAGCGTGCAGCTGCCAGAGATGGCTACAGCCCAGGGAATGCTCCTTGAACGCTATACAAAACTGAGGTCTTCAGTCCCCAGTTCCAGATTTCCACACTCCAGCTGCTGTTGACCAGAGTCTTGTAAGACCGCCTGCTACCGCAGCTTGGACACCACTGTTGTATTACGCTAATACAGTTCTACCGAAGCAAGAACCAGACCTAAGATCTCAAGGGCAGAGGGGTAGTCAAGCAAATTTAGTGAAGGAGGGAATCCTCAGAGACTAGGATGATTTATTTATTAATGAGCTTGGCCCTGAACTGTCGTGATTAGATTCACCAGGAATCTCCAAAATGAACTGGTAAATGTTTGCCTTAGAAACACACTGCAAAGTAGATACAGAGAGATGCACTGGCCCAAAGGAGCCCAAGGGGAAAGCGCTGGGTCCAAGAATGCAGAGAAGTGCAATCTTTCCATTCTCATCTTCTTCCCACCTCACATGAACAGTGGGAGGCTTAAATGCTGAGGTTATTATTCAAACTTAGAACCAGTCTCTCTCTTCCTCCATGCTCAGGGAAATTAGAACCACGGAACAGGACTCTCCTCCCTCTTTCAGTGAACCAATATACTTAGGGCTCAGCTGTGCTCATCCTGTCAGTGTGTAGAGGGCTCCCTGCCCACCCACCCACCCCTTCATATCTCTTCTAAAAACCTACCTTGTGAATCAGGCTTTCCCTAGCTTCCCACAGATATGTTCCCTCTACTGCCTTCCCTTCAGGGTCCCCTTTCCCTCGGTAATTTAGCCAAGCACATGCACCTCCAACTTCCTAACAGTGTGAGACTGTGGCCTTTTTCACACGGACCCACTAACACTGATAAAATGGGTGTTACATTTTATTATACATGTTGCAGGGCATCCACAGAGCACACCTGCAACATGTATAACAAAATGTAACACCCATTTTATCAGTGTTAGAGTGTCTGTGTGAAAAGGGCCTATATCCCCATCTCTCCCAATGTTTTCCTTCCCTACCCCTAGATTAACTGTAACCAAGCCAAGCAGATGCACCTAAAACTTCGCAACCTTGTGAATGTATCCCTGTCTCTCCCTATGTTCCTCTCCCTCTTGTCTCTCCTAGATTGTAAACCCACTGGGGCAGGGATCGGTCTCTAATTGAGGATTATTCAGTGCCTGGTTCATTGCTGGCGATATATAAATGAATAAATAAATAATGGAGGAGCTTCCAGAACTGGGCTTGGGCTGCAGGCTCTTTATTACATGGCTGTAGCTAGCATGGTAAGATCTGCTGTAGCCAGCTAGCTTAGTTCCACAGTATGGGCATGAGTTAGAGACCAAGGGAAAGCCAAGGACCCCTGTCCCCAGACTAAGCCCTGGGTTGAGACAGCATTGCTCTTTGAGAGCGCAGAGCAGTAGACTAGAGGCTGCAGCAGGAAGAACAGTGAGGTCAGCAGTTGGCAGTCATGAGGGCTGGGAACAGCTGAAGGGAGGAGGATTATTCAGCAAGGTCCACAATACCAAGGTGGCTTCAAGTGACGCAGCTTCTTGGGTTCCTTGCCAGCCTGAAGAAAGAATCGTCCACACCCCAGAACCATCCCCCTTCCTTTCTGGATAGTCACCTTCTCCTCTCCGGATCAGATCAGACCCAGCGGAATAACTTCCCCCTCCCCTCTGTATCTGTACTCGGGCTGTGACTCATCCCACACCCCCTTTTGCTCCAGAGCATGTTTTGACCATTAAACACTTTCATTTAGCTGCTGTGGTGGAAACCGCCGAGCCAGCTCAACCCCAGCGATGCCTGCAGGTGCAGGGCTTTCAGACACAGCGTTTCCCAAGCCTCTAGCCTCCGAAGGAGGCAGGAAAGAATCACAAGTGGATCTTTTAGGCAGGATTTTCTAGCTGGGCCTGGAGCATGACATCTTTAGAATCCCTGTATGTTGCTATAAACTAAGCGTGGTCAGGTCCGTTGGGTACCTGGATGGGAGACCGCCAAGGAACACTTGGGTGTAGGGCTGAAAGAAGAAATCTGCCTGTTCTGATTTCCAATTGGAATTGGGCATTTTGTCAGAACGGGTGAAATATATTGAATGCCATTTGCGCCTGCACAAAATGGCTGCTGTGTCAATATGCACGTGGCCACTTGGTGCATGCGCGATGTCTATTTTTAAAAATTATTATTTCAGCTGGCACACCAATCAGAATTCTGGTTGAAGTAAGAGGCGGGGGAACTGTTCCGATTTCATGGAAATGCCCACAGAAATGGAACCGTTCTTTTGAACGACCCCCTACTATGATGGTCTAAGAAAGGATGTCATTAACTCAGTGGGTGGCAGTCTCCTCTACCAGCACCAGGTTAGAGAGCCTGTGTGGCCCAGTGGGCAGGAGACTCTATTCATGTCGCTGCCACTGACCTGCCGTGTGACCTCTCTCGTGTCACTTCAACTATCTATTTCTCCTCTCATCCTTTGTCTTATCCAGTCAGGGACAGCAGGAACAGCAGCCC
>QEPC01005805.1:1502433-1530632 GCA_003113815.1 Sphenodon punctatus
CCCCCCCCCCCCCCCCCCCAGAAAGGCTGCCCCCCAACCCATTGCACACTTCAGTGGAGCTTCAGGTGCTAAAGCAATATAAGTCACTGCTGAACATTCAAAAACCTAGCCTGGATCCCAAAAATCTCTGGAGCTAATTCTCAGGCATCTTTCACAGTGTCATAGACACCTGTAATGTGACAATGAGAGTCAGTCCAGCCTAGTTGCTAAGGTGCTGAACTTGGACCTGGGAGACCAGGGTTCAAATACCATTTTAGCCGATCAACTCACTTGGGCAAGTCACACTCTCTCAACCTCAGTTCCCTGTCTGTAAAATGGGGATAAATGATGACCCACCTCGCTAGGTTGTGGTGAGAGTGAACTAGAGAAGCACTTTTACTGAGCTAGTGCTGAAAAACCAAATATCCATGGTGAATATAATCCCCGACAATTCTGTCAGATTCAAACTGCAACCGTCAAAATGGATGAGGACCACTATTCTGGTCCAGATCTGCCAGGGGTCTGTTTCAAGGTTCCACATCTTATTTTCTTCCAGTTTTTCAATTATTCAATTGTCTGAGTCGCTGGATATTTGGTTACTTCATTTCAGCTATTTGCACATACACGGTCTTTGAAAACAAAGTAACTTTTGGGGGTGAACCATGGCTTAGGTGGTAGAGCACGTGCTTTGCATGTATAAGGTCCCAAGTTCAATCCCTCCACATCAGGATCTCTGGTAGCACGCCTGGGTGAGGCCTCTGCCATGGGATCCTGGAGGGTCTCATGGTAAGACGCCTGGGTGAGGCCTCTGCCATGGGATCCTGGAGGGTCTCAGGTAGCACGCCTGCGTGTGAGGCTTGAGCCAGATTTGAAACCCTGTTGCTATGTCAGGTTGTGACATTGGGCTAAGATGCATCATTGGTCTGACTCAGTTAGGCAGTTCCTTATAACTAAATATCCAAACAAACAAAAAAACTAGATTTGCAAATATCTGTTTTAGCCATAGATAATCATTCAGATGGCCAACCAAAAACATGAAAAATCTTATGGATCTGGGACCCACCCTGGAAATACAAAACCCACTCTTAGTTTAAGTACTTCACTGAATATTAAAAATAATAATGATTCCCAATGTACTGTAACCAAGCCAAGAGAGTGTACCTGAGTCTCGCATCCTCATGAATGTTGCATCCCTTGTCTCTCCCTCTGTTCCCCCTTCCCTGTCTCCCCTCCCCCTGTCTTCTTTAGATTGTGAGCTCTTGGGCAGGGACCGTGTCTATCTTGCTGTCTGTAAAGCGCCAGGTACATCGCTGGCATTATATAAATGCTAATAATAATAACAACAACAACAACAACATACAGGACAATGAAGCTCAGTGACCCAGAATGTCCATAGGATGCTTGCCCAAGCTTTAGGTGATAAGAGAGATCAGGGCTGTTCCCACAGGGATTTACACATGCTGTCTCCAGCAAGTATGGCATTTGCCACACAGTTAACTGGTTTCTCTTCTGTAGCTCGTGAAAGAGCTCAAAAGATTTAAGGGAAAGACTTACATCCAACTTCAAGCAGAATGGCATCAAAAGACGTCCCCGCCTCACTGACGGCCTCACAGATGTATTCTCCCGAATCCCCCTTCTGCACGGCCTGCAGATGCAGAATTCCACCTTGGGCGCTAGACGGAGAAGAAGGCACTTCCAGCTCCCCTGAACAAGGAAAGAAGAAGCCTGTCAAACCCTTCGTTCTCCTTGTTACCGACCCTCCTGCTTTCTCCTGTAGGGCTGCCAAATTGAAATTTCAAAAATGAGGGATACTACAGAGCCGTGGGATTCTGAAATAAGGGATGCCCATTATGTTTCATGGAGCTGTGATATTCAGGATAAGTGGGGACTGTGTGTTCTACGTTTTTTCACCCCAAATTCTGCAAGCAGAAAATCTGGCTTCTGCAAGCAGAATGAATGATGCAAATTAAGAAAAATCCTGCAATGCAAATTTTGAATGCAAATTAATTTCTCAGCATGCCTTTAAATCACTTTTGAACATTGAATTTGTTTTAAAAATACCTCACAAAATACCACAAGGTCCTACCAGCAGTGGCTCTTCTCTCCACTGAGTCATCATGGGCTGCCTCTCTTCAGAAGTTCTGGCAAAGGGCCCCACAGCACCAGAATATTTACCAGCAGCTAACACTGCCAGCACCCCATTGGCTAGCTCACAATGCCGACATCTGATTGGTTAGGTCTTAGTGCTCCCCACTCAGGTAGTAATTCTGCACTAGCAGAGGCAATTGTTCTGACAATTTGAGAAATGTAAAATTACATGAAAACGGCTGCAATTGCAGCAGTGCAGAAATACATGAGGCTTTGAGAATATGGGGCACCTGAAATAAAGGACATCCCTTGAAATAAGGGACACCTGACTTCCCTATCCTCCTGGGAAGCGTTCCCCTTCATTAGTTTGGTTGTCTGCTAAGGTGAGGGGGGAACCTTGTTTCGATGTTGAATCAAGGCTTCTTCAAGGCACACAGGCCTCTCTCAGAATACTTACTGCCAGGGTGGATTAATGGGGTTGCACTCTAGATGGGAGAGAACCCAGCTGCAGCAGTGAAACCAAACAAAGCGTAGTGCACAATGCAGGCAGCAGTAGTTTGCTACTGGTTAGCTGCATCGCTTGGGAGAACAGAATAGAAGGCGACACTATAGGCTGAATAGAGGAGCAAGTCCGCTGGAGCCAGGAGGAGCGCACCCAGAAAATGGTTACGGCGGGAGAGGGGCTAGAGAGGCGGTAGCTGAAGAAACCCCACCCCTCCTTTGCACAGTACCGCTTTCTCCGTGCTCCCGCGCATGAAGGGACCCTGCCAGGCTGCTATTAGAGGTGAAACGAGAATCCTGCGAGATTCTCGCACCTCCAGAGATATCGAGCAAGATCTCATGGATTCTCGAAAATCCCCCAAACGCTCTGCACACGCGCAACATGGCCGCCGTGGCTAGTCTGCACATGTGCAGAACATTTTGAGGGGTCGCTTTGCCGCGCTTGAGAATCTCACAAGAACGGCGGCGAGAACGCCGATTCTCGGGAGAGTCTTGACTTGGAAAATCTCATTGAGAAGCCCATTCTCAAGGAGATTTTCGAGTAGGTCGAAATCTCATTTCACCCCTATTGAAGACATGGGACTGGTGATATAGGTCTCCATGGGCACCTGGTCACCCCCTGCAGTCAGCCAAAGGCAGTAGAGGGGGCACTGGCCTGGGAATGCTTCATGCAGGGGTGGCAGCAATGGGGGCTCCCCTAGTTACACCCTGTAGGAGAAGGGAACTAGGGTAGGATGAAGAACCTATTGTGATAAGGGGTGAGCATATTAACCTGTCACCACATCCCACCCCCATGCCCGACATTTCCCCGTCTTCTTCCAGCCGTACCTTTGTACCATACAATGTCGGGTGGGGGCACCCCAGAAACGTGGCACTCCAGCACCGCCTCCTCCCCAGCCAGGGTACGCACAACAGGGTTCACGGCAGCGACGTGGGGAGATTCTGAACTCAAGACAACAACAAAAGGCTTCCGTTTACTCCAAGCTGGAGTAGAACTTGCATGATTTCAGAGCGACTTCTGCCTCCCCCAGGAGGAATTAAGAGTTCATGGGACCTTGGGTCCAGAGATCATTGCCCTGACCGCCACCCTCAATAATCCTGCACGCGCGCGCACACACACACACACACACACACACACACACGCTTTCTCTCTGGCAATGGCAGCACAGATCCGTCACCACCTAACCAGGTGCTGCCTACTCTGACAAACTGTTCCTGTGGAATGACTGCAGCAGTGGCAGCTTCCAAATGGGCGAGGTTTATTTAATCCACCCCTGCTGCCCCAACCTCCCTAGCTCTGCACGTTTAGCTTTTACACTGACCATCAATTTAGCCAGAAGAGGATCGTTAATTATATTTAGTGTTTAGGAGCCCAAGGCCTGGACTGGGTGCCATACAGACACATAACAAAGCCGCGATCCTGGCCCTTGAGGGGCTTTGCAAGGTACAGGATTTCAGATTGCTTACTGATCAGCTCAGAGGTGGCTCAGCATTGCACAAGCCAAGATGAACACACAGAAGAGAGGTGGTAAGTCCCTATGTCCTACCCCCCCATCACATGACTACCCTGTTGCCCGCCCCTATTTACTAGGGGCACCCCAGCTGACCCAGAGCAACTGGGGCTTCCCTTGGAGCCCAGAAATTCTGGGTCAAAACCCAAAGAGTTGGAAATCCTAGGGAGTTGCATATATCGGATAAATTCTGTTTTTAAGCAATTTTAGTTAAAACGGGTACCATTTTCTCATGGACACAAGCTTTTTGTTGCCCGTGGTCCTTATCCAGTGCCCATTTGCTCTAGTGAGTCTGGCTCTAGATACCTATTGAAAGGTTTTATTTAATTTATTGATTAAAATTCATATCCCACCCTTCCCTGAAGGCTCAGGGCGGTTTACAAAATCAACCCCCACCCCTCCAAAATTGTAAAGATACAAAATAATAAAATCCCCTAAAAATCCCTACCCTCACCCCAAAACCCCACCCAACCTCTATCCCCACCTGCCAAAAGCTCTGCCAAAGAGAAACGTTTTACACCACCTCCGGAATATGCTCAAGGTCGGGCTCTTGCAGATCTCATGGGGAAGGGAGTTCCATAGCACTGGGGCAGCAACAGAGAATGCCCCTCTACAGGCCTTTGTCGTACAGACAGAATTGGCCGATGGTACCCACAAGAGAGTGGCCCCGGTGACTGCAGGGGTTGCAGTAGAACATGGAAGGAGAGACGGGTCTTGCAGATACATAGGGCCCAAGCCGTTTAGGGCTTTAAAGGTCAAAACCAGTAGCAGGTTCCATCTGTAGCCAGGTGAACCCTGAACTAGTGATCTTACAACCCACCCACCCCTGCCGAGGGCCCTGATCTCTACGGATCTGGCTACAGGTGCTGAGGCCAGCTGGTACCTGTGTACTCCAGGATGACTGTTTTCTCATCCCAGCCAATCATATTGGTGGCGTAACAGCTATAATTCCCAGCATCTTGTGGCCCAGCTTCCAGGATTATCAGGGTGCCCTGAGCATTCACAAAGAACCTGGGGCAAAAAAAGTAAGAAAGACTTTGTTAAAAAAACAGAGTTCCTGACGATCCCCTCATGGGACAAGAAGAGTAGGGGAGAATCAAGCTCTAATCACACAGCATGGTCCCCCAGGCACCAGAAAAGGGAGGGGAGGAGGAGACGACTTTGCCTGCCTCTGCCCCGTCGCAGCGGTGGTGTTGTGAGGCTTCCTAAGGGGTGTGGCCATGTCAAATAGGGACGGGCCAAAGGGACTCTCCTGTCTCCTCCTTCCGACACGCCCACACCCATTTTGGAGTGCCGTAATGCCGTGTGGCACTCCAGAGGGGCAGGGGTAGAGGGCAAGAGCCCCATCTTGATCCTCCCTTCTGGCAGCCACGACGAATCCGTTGACCCTGCTTCTTTGCAACTTGGATCCACCCTCCATTCCCCCTCATAGACATTCTGGCAGGGGCTGTTGTTAGCGACCTTTGACCTGTTGCAAACATGGATCCTAGCAGCAGCATAACTTGACCCTTCTTTATTCCAGACTTGCTTTAGGAATCCCTCCCTTATCTGGACCCCCTCTCTAATCCAGACCATGACCTCCCCGCAGGATAGACCATGCAGTGCGCAAGCAGCCCATAACCCTGTTTCGCAATCTAGCCCGACGTTTTGGCCCGATCCAGAGGACTGCTATCAGCAGGCAAATGGGAAATTCCCATTAGGAATCCCACTTTCGGTTGCACACGGCAGGAAGGGTATTTCTACCCCTACACTTTGCTGAGCTGAAACGAGCCATGGCAGCCCAAGCATGGAAGCCCAGAGAGGGATGTTCTTGGAGTCGATGGGGTTACCTGCTGCCCTCTTCCAGGGCATTGCTCCAGCGTTTCCAGGAGATCTGGGGCACTGGGTGGACCAGGGCTGTGCAGTTGATCCTCAACTCCCTGCTTCTGGTGAACCGCTGAGAGCTGGCATCGAGCCTCACCCGAGGAGCCTCTACACAAAGAGAAACTCAAGGTATCAGGCACCAGACTGAACGCCTGCTCCCAACATCAGAGCCCCGGCACCCGCTTCTCCCTCCTGCTTCAGAGCGGGACAAACTCCTAGAAGTGCAGATCTAATAGGCCAGAAGGGCAAAGGAACTATGGGTGTTACCAGATACGATGCTAGCTACTCGTTTCGGCCTTAAACACACGTATGGTTGCTAACATGCTTGTGCAAACACACACCCTTATCATGGCTTGGAATCTGAATAATAATGGCTGCACTTAACACAGCTGCAGCTAGCCACTGTTGGGGGGGGGGGGGGGGAGGTTTTTCACTAGTTGCTCCATGCATGGGGATAGGTGAAGATGGGTGGGTCGTGGGAGCGTGCACCTACCCACCGCCACTTTTACACGGCCGCTCTCCCACATGTCCGCTAGGTGGCCATGCGGGGGAGCGTCTCATGTAAAAGCAGCCCTAGTCCAGACCCGGGTTTGGTTATCCAGAGAGACAGCTCTTCATGAAGGGCCAGATTAGCTCCTGCACATTTCTACGGTGTCTCTGGCGAGCAGGGAGATGACAAGGCGGAAGACAGAGCATCGAACAGGGAGGGTAACTAGGGGAAGAGACTGGGGGTGATCACTTTTACAGAAGAGCTGCTCTCGTCTGGAGTCAGATTCTCTTTGAAAGGAAGGTTTGCCCATGCAGTTCCAGCCGTTTCTCTTCTCAGGCTGCCAGCCCCTTTGCCAGCCTACTTGTCTCTCCCGCAGCTAGGAACATTGCCCCCAAGGGACATCATCTGGGAAAACAGCTGGTGGGAGGATACACTCGGGCAGCTGCAAACACGCAGCGGCATAAATGTCTGTTCACACCTAGGGTGACATCATGGAATTCCATAGGTCATATCTGCACAAGTTTATCATTACATCTAGTAACACTCCATGGCGGGGAGCAGTCAAACTGGGCATATGGGACACAGAGGTTCTTTGGGCAGGCTGGACACTGGGTTGTGTGATCACACTGGCCAGCGGTATAAACTGCTACCCCCTCCAGTCCCAGGGGTAAAAGGAGAGATTCTGGCTAGAGCCATGAGCTGGGAAGCTAGCTTTGGACGTGAAGGCGTTGTACTGTTGATATCCATTTTTAATTTTGTTCATTTTTTGTATGGAAGGTAATGGGGAGAGGGAGTGAGAATTGGGGGTGCGGAATGCAAAAAAACAAAAAAAAACAAAATGGTGAGGGGGTTATGAGCGTGGGGGGTGGAATCAGGGTGGCAATGCCGTAACCCCCCCCCAAGTGAGGGGGGGATAGGAGTGGGATCGCTGGAGGGGTATATAGGGTGGGGACTTTGTGGATGAGAGTCAAGGGAGCAGGAGTGAGTGGGATGGGAGAGTGGGGGGGATTTCTATATATGTATTTCAAATCAAGATTTGTCTCTATTATTCTAAGCGACCCTGAGACTCTGAGATAGAGCAGGGAATAAATTGAATACTAACAATAATAAGAGCAGAGAGACCTAAGTGATCACTTAGCATGACAGGCCAATCCTGATCTCAGCTCCTCCCAGAGCCCTTTGGACATACTGTCCTCTGCACTGTTCGGCCCACGCAGACCTACAGGGAAAACACACAACCCTTCCAAGCTGCCTCCCCACCCCAAGGCTCGATGGAAGTCATCTCTGAGCGCTGCTACCCTGCCAACACCTGCACCTTCAAGTGGCAAGACCTGGAGCTACCCACAAGAGACTGGAAAGAGCCTAACTCCCCATCTGTTCAGAAGATTCCAGCCAGCGGCTGATCATGGTCTTGGACACAGCGCTAGGACGCTGTGTAGAGGCAAGACGTCTTCTTACCCTGTACAAAGAGCCAGATGGAGGCTGTTTCCATCCCCTGGGCGTTTCCTGCAGTACAATCGTACTGGCCAGCATCGCCCAACTGCACGCCGACGATCTCCAGCGAGAGATTCCCGAGGATACTCACTCTCCCCTTGCCCGGCTCCAACATCTTCCCATCCTGGGCCCAGGTCAAATTATGAACAACTTCTTCCGAGAGGTGGCAAGACATGACTACTCCTTGGCCTGGGGAAGCCGTGATGTTCTCAGGGGGCACCAGGCGAGGGGGCGGCTCTGGAGGAAACACAAAGGGGTCTGACTGACAGAGGGGCCGAGGACGGCAGAGGTGGATGGTCAGTCACTTTCAATTCAGCTAAGTCCCATTTGAGAACTGTTCAGGCTGGAGCTACAGCCCCGCTGCAACAGGCTAACCTCATGCCCATTGCAGTAGGGAGGTGGCCTTACATAAGGACATCACGACACTATGGGCACTTTTAGATGAGACACTTTTAATGTGGCTTTGTAAACGCACATTTAAATAATGCGCATTTTTAAAAACCGGTTTTGGCATCCCCTGATCATCAAAGGGGCTCACAACCGGTTTGAAATCAGACAAAACCACATTCAAAACGGTTCTGGCTTTTACACGATCCTGGCAAAGGTACATTTAAAATGGTTTAGATGTTTAAACAAGCATTAAAACATACGCATTTTTCACCAATCATGCACAAAATTTGTCTCGTCTAAAAGCGGCCTATGGCATCATGACTGATTGATTTATTTTGACATTTATTACCCCATTTATGATCCTGCCTTAGGCAGCTCTGGGCGGGTCACAAAAACGGGTAACACTGTAACTGGTGGAGTGCCAGGAAAAGGGCAGGGTAAAGGCCGTCTCCCACGCCTCATGACATCACAGCACTTCCTAAGGGGCGGGGCCTCCCCAGCTGGGGAATCTGGCCGGTCAGGTTTACGGTCCCCAGATTGTGGGTGAATTTGAAGGCACGTTGTGGCAGGATCGGGTCTAGGGCAAAGTCTGGAATGGAAACAGGTCCAGAGTGGAGGCAGCAATGGGCCTGAAAGGCAGACTCCGGGATTGAAAGCGAGTTAGGGTAACAGAACCAGGCAGTGAAAACAGAAGGTACTCTGCATCGCGCTAGTTTTAGCTCTATCATGGTGGGCTTTACAGAAAGAGGAAGATGAGTGGCCGCAGCCCTCTGCGCCGTGAAACTAACGCTCATCTATACCTTCTCAGACCCACCCTCTTCCAGAACTAACCTGTGACTGAGAGGTATGTGCGAGCCTCCCCCGACCCAGTCTTGCTGCTGGCTGTGCACTCGTAAAAGCCTTCATCTTGCTTGGAAACCCTGGTGATCTCCCAGCTGCTGTTCCCAGATTCCCTGGAACAAAAAGCAAGCAAGCAAAGATTCCTCTCAGGAGTCTGGAAACTCTCGTCCATTCTGTTTTAAGGCTCACAGAGTTTGGCATTTCTCTCCTTCCTGCAATATGAGCAGTGGAACCTCAAAAAGAAGGTCAGGCTTCAGGAGGGACCTAGTTCCATGTTGCCATATCCCTACAGGAGGAAATCCAGATAGGGAAAAAGGACTTCAGAGAGGGTGGGGCAAAATAATGTCACGCCCCTTTCAGTTTCTGAAATAACCCCACTCTTTATGTAGCCTGGCGACAACACTCCACAGGGGGGCCACATCGAAAAGGAGGCGGGGCAAACGTAGGATTTCCACTTATGCAAATGTTTAAGGAACACTTATGAAAAATACATGTTGCAGGGCCTGCATTGGCACCTTAGGCAAAGGGGCTGCCACCCCTCTTTTGTGATGTAACCGTGCTTCTTATGGGCAGTCGTAATGTCTCAGTAACGCTGCAGGAGATGGGGCCACGTTGGAAACAGGGCGGGGCAAAGGGGCTGCCACACCTCTTTCTAATGTAACTGCGCCCCTTATGAGGTAGAACGACTTCACGGTGCGTCACAGGGGCAGGCCCACATCAGAAAGGAGTGTGGGAAAGTCCCTATGACATGGCTGCCTCTGGAAGCCCCAATATTCTCCAGGTTAGTCATGGGCGCCCCTGTCTGGCCTAGTGAAATTGAGGCTTCCTTCAGAGCCTCTTGGAGACTCTGGGGTGGTATTCCTCTCCAGAGGACAACAGCTCACACCCTCCCAAACTTTGAGGCTCTGTGCTTTCCGGCGGACCTGGTTTAAATTGGATAAAGCTGGCAGCTGTTATGAAGTTTGCTCCGAGATACAATGCAGTCTGTCAGAACTCAAGAAGCTCTTCTGAAGGATCACAGAGCAATTTGGTGAGATTAACAGTCCTTGGAGTCAGAATCCTGGCAGGGGTAACAGTGGGGGACTATGCCTCTCTGTTGGCAACTAAGCTTTATTTCCAACCTTGGACAACAGACCTAGAGACTTACGTGAAATACCGTTCCTCTCCTAGCTTCTCGCCAGCCCGACTAAGTGCCAGTTGGAAGGGAATCTCACTCTGAGCAGAGCAGGTGATCGACAGGGGCTGGTGATGATAGGCCTGGATTTTGCTGGGCATGCTCAGTACAGGTACGCCTGGAGGCATGGAGAAAGAGGGTCAATCATTTGCAGAAAGGGAACAATTAAAACCAAACATTTCCCTTGCTTCAATGCAGTTTGTGCCAGAGGAGCATTCTGAGACTCAAGCTAGAAGTGAGGCAGAGACGGTAGGAGGAATCTAACTGGGTGGGAACGGAGGCCCATGTTTCAGGAAATGTCCTTCCTTCAAGAATAAGCAGCCTCTGTTTTGCTGCTGAAGTATATTCCCTATAACTATCCTAACAACGAAAGGAAGGGTCTGATTTTGGTAAGTACTGGCCTTTTTGCCTGCTCTAATAATATGTCCACTCACATTGCATTAACTAGATGTCTCTATGTGCTGCGCTGAATTCTAGGCAAGGTGGTTCCTGGTAAACAAGGGAGACCAAGATGGCACTCAAGTTGTGTGGAAGCTTTTTTGTTGGTGCCCATAACAGCATCGGTTTTGTTTAAAAAAAAGGCCTCCCATTTAGGAAAGACTGTGGCTCCATACTATATATCAGGAGCTGGGCAGCTTTTTCCTCCTTCAGGCACAGGTTCTGCAGGACAGATAGGGTTTGCAGGGAGCAGCACTCAAGTGTGCACTCAGGGTGGGGGAAGAAGGGCAGAATCCATATTATGAATCTATGCCATGGATCAATCCAATGTCGCTGAGTGCATGCCCTCATCCCCCTTCTCTTCCTCCAAACTCACTCTTCCAGTCCTTGACAAAAGGAATTGGATTCAAGAACTGGAAAGGACAATTTAAAAAAAAAGAAAAAAAAAGAAAAGAAAAGCAGCCATGGGTCAGGATCTGGCTTACCCCTGCTGTTATATCATGACTTGTGCTACCCCTCTCTCCCATTTATCTAGACCATTACAGAATAGGCATTCTCTTAACATCTGCCTGTCTCATTCCCATCCAAACAGAGATCCTTTCTCCTTGATTCGAACAGAACCTGGGCAGATGCTAAAAACTGTACTGGTTCTGCGCCTCCTTTACAAGAAGAGGGCTGTGTTTTCTGCTTGTAACAGCTGGAGAGATCCCCATGGGCTTGGTGAGGGTGGGGGAGAAGAGATGGAGTAAAGGAGAGCTATCCCTGGCTGCACGTGCTTATTCAGAACCTGCAACAGGCGAGCCAGTTGGTGTTGTCACTTAGCTGGGTTTCACCTGGAGACTTGGGGCTTTGGCTCAGAATCTCTGAGAAACCTCCAGTTTCTCTGGGTCAGCCGGGTGCACATGGCTTACCTGGATCATTGGGCTTGGGGGGTGGGGAGAGAACAACCACATCAGAAAGGGGGGGCATAGAGGCTTTCCACCTGCCCCCTCCCACTCCTACAGAGCTCCATGATGTCACAACACCCTGCACAGGGGTGTGGCAGCCCTTACCTCTCCCCCCTACCAATGTGGTCCCACCACCTCTAGGTTCGTCTGGGGGGCGGGGAGGGGGCAATCCTAGACCCAACATCAGCAGTTTCTAGTGTTTGTGTGCAGGTTGAATAGAAGCTGGTTGAAGTAGCCCTTCCCGTAGGCACGCGGGAGAACTCTAAGATGACACCGTGGAAAAAAGCTCTCTCAGGTGCCGCGTGGCTGCGATCAGAGCGAGGCAAAAGAGTTACTCACCCGGCACCCTGCTGGTGTAGGCAACCCCGGAGAGACGCTGCAGGGGGTAACCGGCCGAGTCTTCCCCCGTCACTTTCAGAAAGAAGCTCTCTTCAGGCACCTGGAATTGGGGTCCTACCCACAACTGGCTGGAGGAGCCATTGTTGGGGAAACGCTGCGTCGGCAAGGAAAGGAGGGGCTGCCCAGAGCTGTCGTACAGCTCGACCGCTTTCAGGTGCCCTGGGGGCTCCAGGCCAGTGCAGTTAATCAGGATGGAGACGGGGATCCCTGCAGAGATACGGGACAGTTAATGGGAATTTATCGCTAAGCACTGGCCTAGCAAGCCGACATTTCTCAGGAACCACAGATCTCAGTGCTGTTCTCCATGGCTACCACCTGCAGGGGGCGATAGCAAGCTCCCCTTACAGTAGCCTAGATGACAGCCGACATTTCACCAAACAAAAATCCTCAGCAGCAGAAAAACATCCGTCAGAAAATTGAAGGGAGGGAGAAGCAATGCCATCTCTGACACTCCTGGCAACCCCAGCACAGCTGCCCCACTGCTCCTATCCCGCTGCTGGCTCAGCTGCTCTGGAAGGGAGAGGTCGTCTGGGATGCAAGCAGACATTAGGAACAGGGCTGCCACCTCGCCAAGTTTCACCCACAGAAGAGGGGCCGTTGGGACTTGCTTGCCCTTTTCTGACATGGCCTCGCCCCTATCCAGCATTGCAACATCACAATTATCTGTAAGGGGCAGGGTTATGTCAGAAAAGGCCATAACATCTCCTTTGCCCCAGAGGGAGGTGGGTGGCAACCCTAGCTGGGAAACAAGAACATGGCTGGGAGACTGGAGCAGGGGGTGGTCGACCCGCTCCAGGAATAGATATAACAAAGGCAAACAGGAAGTGAGGGGCTGCTTCCTGTAGCTTCCGGATGGCCTTTTATCCGGCAGGCAGCCAATCAGGAAGTTGAGGGAGGGGCATGGCAAGGGGATGACTAGACATAGGCTGAGCACAGCATGCTGGAGAGCTGGCTACTGTCCCAAAACCCTGGAGGTGCCAATTCGAGGCTTGGGACCTGCCAGCCTCGCCATAGTGCTGTTGAATTACTACTAAGTGTGCAAGCAAGAGCAACCCAATCCAGCTGCAGCTCCTCCCCTTCCTGTAGGTGGCCAGATATGCAAATTTCAGCACACTTATGAAAAATACAGGTTGCAGGGCTGCAGTGGCGCCAGTGCAGCCCTGCAGCCTGTATTTCTCATAAGTGTCCTCTGAAATTTGCATATCTGGCCATGCCACCCTACCTTCCTTAGCTGCCATTTTGCAATACACTGGGAGCTACCAGAACAGGCAGGGGAGAGATCCACCACACATTGATGCTCCCATGCTTAGCAGGACAGAGTAGTGGGAACTTCCTCCTTCTGGTATAAAGGTCATCTCCCCTTCCCCACCCACAAACCCTAGGGGGTACCATGCACAGGCTGCTCTCTAGCTTGGTGGAGCTCCGGCGTAGGCTGGGGAGAGAAGCTGGCTCGAAAATTGATGCTGCTGACTCCCGTGATCCTCACTGAATGGCGCCCACTGCTCTGGATCTGAAAGACAGAAGCAAACCGAAATACAAAGACATTACTATGGCATGTACGGGGAGGGGGCAGACCAGACCTCCGAGGCTGTCTGAGCTACAGGATCAGAAACGTGGGGAGAAAGAGGGGTAGCTGCCGTCCCCTCATCCCAGGCAGGGAATTCAGAGTTACTCTCATTTATATAGCGCTAGCACTAAACCATAATTAATTAGAGGTCTCTGCCTCCAACTTACAATCTAGGAAAGACAGGAGAGAAACAAGGGAAACATTGGGAGAGACAGGGATACATTCATTCAGTGGAGAGATCACAGGTGCACATGTTTAGCTTGGTTACAGGGAAGAAGGTGACCCTGGATGGCAGGACAGTAAAAGGAGCATCATGTGGAGAGGTGAGGGAGTGAGAAGCTAAAGAAAGCCTGACCAAGCAGTAGGTTTTCAGACAGGATTTGAAGGTTGGGAAGAAGAGAGCAGAATAAATGAATTCGGGGTGGGAGTTCCAGGCATGGGGGGGCGGGGAGCAAGGGAAAAGGGACAAAGACATTTCAGGGAGCAAGAGGCTCTGGGGTGAGCGAGGGTGGTCACTGGTCAGAGAGGAGAAGCGAAGCTCCCAGGTGGAAAAACAGCAGGAAACAAAGGCATAAGGGGAAACAAGGCCATGAAGCACCTTGAAGCTAAAGGGGCTTGTGCTGAATGCGATTGGGGAGAGGGAGCCATTGGAGAGAGGGGAGGAGAGGCACGATCAAAGCGATGGGTGAGGTGGATGACCTTGGCAGCAGGTCATTGAACATATGTGAAGGGTCGAGGTGAGACCTGGGGAGGCCGGTAAGGAGAAGGTCACAGAAGTCACAGTGAGAAATGACTAGTTGCAGCCCTGAGACATGAACTGGGAGGTACGATAAGAGGAATGGAGTGAGGTTTATTTGGGGCCAGATTATCTACTGTTGCAAAGGGGGAAACCCTGCCATTGACTTTATTGGAGCCTTGTCCTTCCAGCAATAGAGAATTTGGCTCTGGAGCTACAGAACAGACCCAAAAGCTCCCTCCCTGGTTCTGATCCTATTGCAACTCAGTCTGGGCTCTGACCTGATGCCCTGGTTCAAGTCTCACCTGCCAGAAACTCACTGGGTGACCTTGGGCCAGTCACAATATTCTCTCAGCCTAACCTACCTCACAGGGTTGTTGTGAGGACTACAAGTTGTGTTATATGTTAAGTGCTTTAAGCGCAATGGCGAGGTGGTGCTATATAAAAATAAACATTAAGATTATTAGGAGGGACCCACACCACCATTCCCTGGTTCCAGCACTGGCTCTCTGCTACATAGGGGAGAAATTGCAGGGGGGGAGGGGGGGACTGTGGAGGAGACAGGGAGAGGAAATGTTCAGGTTTCTCTGTGTCTCTTGACCCAGACAAGCACAAGCTTGACGGGCGAGTAGCAGAGTCCTTCCAACCTGCCTAAAGAAACAAGTCACTAGACTAAGACCCAGCCTAGCTTAGTGGATAAAGGTGTTGCACGGAGACAAGGATTCAAATCCTGTCTCAGCCATGAATACAATGGGTGGCCTCAGGCAAACCACCGTCTCTCAACCTCAGTTTTGTAAACAGCCCGTTTACAAACCATGGAAAATAATGACCAGCCTCACTGGGTTGTTGGGAGGGTGAATTAGATAAGGATTGCAAAGCACTCTGAACCCTGAAAGCATACGATAAAAGATTCATAACAACAGATGGATTCTCAGCTTGCCAACCCCTATGACTTTTCTCTCTCTCTCTCCTACCTTGACTGACCACAAGCCTGGCATGTGGGGCTTGACAGCCAGGACCTTGGCAGAATCTGGGATGTGGAGGAGCTCTTCCATGCCTCGGCCCTTCTGAAGTATCTTCCCTGCAACAGAATCCCCAAGTCAGAGTATTTGGGGGGCTCCCCTCACCCCACCTTTCTTCAGGAGAGCTGGGGCATCTGTACAGCGGAGGTTGGAGAATACCCAGTGGCAGAAGCAGGAGCCTCATCAGCAGAAGAGGCTCACTATGGAAGGTCTGTAACTGGCGGTGAAGGAAGGAGCAAAGCAGGACCCAGCTGGAGGCCTTCACACTAGGGCTGAAATTCTGTTTAGATTGATCCGGCAAAAAAAATAAAATAAAAATGAAACGGCAGGCGTTCCAACGATCCGCTGCCTAGCGCACAAAATGGTAGCGCCCTATACACAGCTGCCATTTTCTACATCTGCGGCGCAGTCATTTGGCGCACGCGCACTAGGTGCCAAAATAGGTCCAGTCGAAATGCAGACTGCGGTTCTGAAAGCGCGCCAAGATTCTGTGAAAATGGAAGGGCTGCTTCAACTCAGCCATACCCCACGCGTCTCAGCAGGAGCTTGTGTGCCCTTAACTTGCACACACGAGCCCACCTCCAGTCCTGAGAGAACTGGAGAGTTGGAAGGGAACTGAAAAGGTCATCTAGCCCAACCCTCTCAAGTCAAGATACCCTTATACCTAGAGCATCCCTGATGGATGCCTGGCCAGTCTCTTCTCCAGGGAAGGAGGTTTCACAATCAACAGTAATAATAATAATAATAATTAATTAATGAGATGATAACTTCTCTAGACAGCTTGTTCCATCACTAAACTGTTCTAAAAGTAAGACATTTCCCCTAATATTTAGCCTAAACCTTCCTTTCTGCAATTTAAACTCATTGTTTTTTGCCCTCTCTTCAGTGACAATGGAGAACAAATGCTTTCCATCCCTTTTTGTTGTTTTTGTGGCATCCGTCAACATGCCCCCACCTCCTTAATTTACTCTAGATTAAACATGTCCTTTTAGGGTAAAAGTTATCTTTTACTCATATGGCTTCTATTTTGGACCCGTGATCATCTTCACTGTTCTCTTCTCTTCCAAGTTTTTTTCAGTTTGTCAGCTTTCAGCGTCTGGAGTTGAACACAGTACTCCCGCCTCGCTCTGAAGCTTGAAACTGCAGCTGGCCAAAACCCACCATCTTTGTGTTTACACATACACACAAAATTCACCACAGAATTTTGACAAAAAATTGAACATTTTAAATATTTTTCTCAGAATTTCAATTTTAAACATTTAGAAATGAAACAATTTAATTTTCTTGACAACGTAAAAAAAAAATATATTTGGATTCCTCCTCCCCCCCCGCTCCAAATTCAAAAAGGTCCACAAGTTTCTAAACTGAGTTCTTCAGTGAAATTTCATTTCAGTTAAAGAATTCATAGCACTTGGTGCGCAAAGTCTGTTCTGGGTGGTTGATGGCCGACCAGCCGGGTAGCATCTCCTTCCGAACCAGGCTAAATTTCACACACACACCCCAAACCCTGCAAAACAAACCTGTCCATCAGGTCTCCTCAGGAGAGATGCACTGGCTGAAGCACAGGTCTTTGCCACCGGGTCTACACCCCAGATGGTATTTTTCAGATTTTTTCACAGACCACAGATTTACCAGGAAATGAAAGCATTCACATGCAATAAATAAATCTGTGGTGAAATACCACATGGAGCTGTTTCAACTTTTCTGTGGGCATTACCACTTGATAACTTGATGTTTGAATGTACCCCTAAGGGCCAGTTCACACATTGTTCTCTGAGCAGAGGGAGCTGACAAGGACAGCAGCCCCTGCTGGCTTCTCCCATGAGTGGGATGACATATATAAAGGGATTTTTGAGACAAGGAAACCCACTGGGAGGACAATTTGTGAATGAGCCCTAAACTCGGCAAGAAACAGCAGCATCTGGTTTACCTTCCATCTCAGAAGGGGATTGTGAGGGAGCAGACATTGGCTCCTTTAAGAGGGCATCAGCTTGAGCCCACCTCCTCTAAGGGGTATAAGAGCAGCATGCTCAGGAGCTAAGTCAGTCTGCTGTTGGCCACCAAGCCAGGAGGATCTGAGGTAAATTTGTGTTGGGTTTAGTTGGCCAGGAGGATGCACATCCCAAGAGGGTAGGAGCTGGCCAAGGTGGTGGTCCCAGGAGGACAGTAAGTTGTAGGCACTAAATAAAGGGCTGAAGCCCCAGTTGGGGTGAGTGGTTTGGGCTGGAGCCTGCAAGGATTCACAGCAGGGAGAGGGGGGTGGGTAGGAGAAACAGCTGCACCCTTCTATAGGGACGTAAACTTGAATCTCCACGTCACTAATGATACCGCCTTCCTGACAAGGTCGCAAGTGCTCCTGGTACATACCTGAGGGGTCTCGGACTTCAATTTCAGGGGCAGGCCCGCTTAGAGAGATGGTGACCTCCTTCAGGCTAGAGTCAAAGGGGACCTGCCAGGTGTTCTCCTCCCCACGCTCATGGTCCGTGGAAAGCAGGTGGACTTTGGAGGTCTGGATAGCCTCCTCAACCCACTTCAGCACCTGAGGAGGCAGGAAGGGATGTTGTGGAGACCAGAAGACAGCCACAGGAGTTTTGCTAATAGGCAGTGGGTGGGTTTGGCTTGAGGGGGCTTAATCAGAAATGTTTATTCGGAATGAATGTTTCATGGTTAGAGATGAGGGAGGAGGCAGGGAGAGGAAGGAAAATGAGCCAAAGACAAGGAATGATCCTTTCCAGTCACAAAGAGAACACACAGATTGGCTGATGTAAAAGGACTTAGGGAATTTGGCTCCATTACCATTGCCAGATGGCTCCTGCTCAGTCATTCCGAGCAGACTAATTATTACCCTGCAGCCTGCCCACGGGAACACAAGTCATTCGAATATGCAACAACTCCTGGCGGGGATGGAGCAGGAAAGGCAGACGCAGAACCTGCTGGGAAACGGCTGCTCCAAATCATAGGAGGAGAAGGTTTTGCCCTTCCTTGGCTTCCAGAGACTTTGGCCAAACTGGGATTGGCAAAAACAGGACCAGACTTCGAATTCCCTAAGATCACCGGCAACGGGCATCCAGAGTCCATAGGTAGGGTTGCCCTAGGTGCACATTTTTCCAGGACACTTATGAAAAATACATGTTGCAGGGCCTGCATTGGTGCCTTAGGCAGACCCTTCATGTATTTTTCATAAGTGTCCCAGGCAAATGTGCAGATCATAAAGCCACCTACGGGTAGGGTTGCCCTAGAAGTCCTGCCCTTCTATCCCTCCCCACCAAGCCTATATCCCGCAAATCGGGGTGGAGCAGCTTTCCCTTTCCATGGGCCACTTTGAAAATTCGTGCAAGCTCCACAGGATGGGTCAGGTGAGAGTTGAGAGGGAGGGTACTTAATGGGTGAGCTTAGGGCAGGGATGAAAGGGGAGGGTCCAGGTCATGGATCCATCCTCTAGCCTTAAGTGCACGTTCTCATCTCCACTCCCATCCTCCGAGCTCGTTTTTCCCAGGCTTGAGGGGAGGGGCTGGATCAATAGGGTCACATCCAGGAATTGCCAAGGGGCCAAATGAAAAATAGTCACGGGCCAGATTGGGCTGTCAGGCCACAGGTCCCCCATCCCGACCATAAATCATTAGTTCTCCTCACTGATTTTCTCAAGTGCTGGGCAAACATCTCTGACCCAATCCCAAAGCCACCCCCCCACAAGGCACCATTTCAGGCCCTGCTTTCAAGCACATAGAAGCCAGAGACCGCAGCCAGGTTTTTCTCTGCTCACCTCATTCACCTGTTGCTTGTCCAGATGGAAAACCTGCCCAGAGCTGGTAGCAGCAATTTCTTCATACACCCGATATCCAGGATGGCTTCTGTCACCGCAGTCACCCGTCAGCACAAATACAACCTGCAACAGCCCAGCGTGGAATCACGCACCCAGCCAGGAGAGGACACGCAGGATGGGGAGAAGGATAGTATCATTGTCCAAGCCCCTCTCTCACCAAGCAGTGGATTAGGGTAGCATAAGTAATAACGTAGTGGACTAGCGTAGCGTAGAAAAATGATCCAGTCACTTCTCATCAATAGATCAGGGATGTTATAAAGGAAGTGGAGTTATGCCCATTTTAAAGATGCAAAGTCGGAGTCCCATAGATTCTGCGCTCGCCACCATTTTCATGAAATTTTGAACTTGGTTAAATTGTTGCAGAAATTGCCTCTGGCAGTGTAGAATTATGGCCCGAGTGGGAAGCCCTATGGACTAGCCAATCAGATGTCAGCACTATGAGCTAACCGACAGGGTGCTAGTACTGCTGCTGGTATATATACTGGGGCTGTGGGCCCCTGTGTCACTCAGGGGAGAGATGAGCCCCCTCCCCTCAGTCTGTGCGACATTTTGTGAGTTGTTTTTTAAGTGTAAGATGTTTGAAATGTATGTGATAGCGTACTGAGAAATTCATTTGCATTTCAAATGTACATAGTCTGCAGACTTTGATTAGTTTGCATAATTCATTCCGCTTGCAGAATCTGGATTTGCTGCTTAGGATTCCTGGTTGCAGAATTTGGTTCCGAGTTGGCAGATTGCACAATACAAGGGTCCCCATGCTAAGCAGTGAGCACATAAGGTCACCTTGGAGAACAGTGAGAGTCAGGAGTAGCGCTCAGATCTCCTGAGCCTCAAGTCAGCGACCTTCCCCACTAGGCCACACCATCTCTGTAATTTGGGCTACACACAAAGGACAATCCCCTGGAAGATTCAGGGAGCAGCTCTTCTGAAGGAACATCTCCAGGATTAGGGTCAGTGATTCTAGCTAGCTGTACTCTCACCTGGGACTGCTTGAGCTGCAGAAGCTGCATCACTTCCTGCTTCAGCTTGTAGTCTTTGGCCCGTGCATCTGAGAAGACGTAAATAAATGATCCGGGCTGCGAGACCTCTAGGGCCAGCTTGACGGCTCCGACACTCATCTCGGGACAATCCCCTCCACCCTGAAAGCAGACCAGGAGCAATCAGCAAAGCACCCATATCCTGATGGGAGTCCAAAAGGGACCACCCTGGGAGAGGTGGGGGGAATCCAGTGAGTTCTCTTATCAGCACTACCTTGAGTCTATGGGACAAATCCAGCCCATGGCTGGTTTCTATATGGCCCCTTTCCAATTCCTCTATCGAACCCTTGGATACAGCTCCTACCCCGAAGCATCGAGAGTGCACACACACCCGTAACTCCTACCCGGCCTGTGGAGCTTGTATTCATTTTCCGAGTGACCTCTGGGAGGGAAAAGATTCCCCACCCCTGGAGGAAGGCGTTGGCCAGTAACAAGAATTGTAAATGTAAACCAAAGCAAAGCCATCATTTCTGCTGGCAGAACTCACCCCAGATTCGGGCACACGCATGCACCAGAACTCCCCTGGATTTGAATGGTGAAGGATTACACCCTGCCGTTTTCTTTAGATCAGGTATAGACTTGCCACAGACGGGGCTTGTATTAGGCCTCCCCCCAGGAAGAAAGTCCAGTCCAGGCAGTGGGTTTAGGGAATTTTGGCAGCATAATGGCCTTTGGGCTTGCAGCAACGTGGGTTGGAACAAGCCACAGGACTGCCAAGACCTCCGCTTGGAAATCCTGGCAGCCCAAGGAGAAGAATCTGGTGATCGGCAATCTCGCCCGCCTTTCACATCCAGCACAAACTCCTTGTCTTCACCTTCAAGGCTCTTCCAGTTCCGGGCCTGGCTCCTCCCTAGCTTTCAGTCCTTGTTTCCCACTACATTCCCACCCAGAACTTCACTCCTCCTCCTCCAGAGTCTTCTGCTTCCTAAAGAATCTTTGTCCCTTCTCCCATGTTGCCCCTATGCTTGGAATCCCCCTCCCAAACACATATGCTTTGCTCCCTCCCTCCCTCCCTCCCAACCTTCAAACCTCTCCTGAAAGCCTACCTTCTTCGGCCAGGCTTTCCCTAGCTGCTCCTACTGGCCTTTCATTCAGGGTTTACTTCTCCCCCGTAACTAAGCTAAGCACGTACACCTGCCACTTCTCAATTTCATGAATGTATCCCTGTCTCTCCCTATGTTTCCCTCTCCCTTGTCTCCCCTTGACTGTAAGCCCTTTGGGGCAGGGACCTGTCTCTAATTAATGATTGTACAGTGCCAGGTACATTGCTGGTGCTATATAAATACGTCACAGAAAGAAGAGACTGGCAGAGCAGAGGCAGCTACAAAGCCACTCTCTTGTCTTCCTGCCCCCAATGCAATGAGGCCCAGATGAACGACATCAAAGAGCTCTGTTCTTCTGTTGCTTAATTGGAATCTAAAGTGCAATGGGAACCATTTCTTCCAGGACAGTTCTTCATGCTTCCCGAAGGCTCCTTACACTAGTCGACATACCCAACTTCCAAAGCTAGTCAATTCCAGGTCCAACAACCCCTGTCCTGCTCCTCCAGGCTTTCAGCAAGCCATGCTGCAGAGCTAGAACAGAATACACATGCAAACTGTACCTGAACATAGAGATCGTTGAGCTCCCGCAGGAATTCCCTGGGGTCTGTCGTGAGCGTAGCCGGCCCAATCTCTGTCAAAGAGACCAAGAAAGCAGACATCATCTCAGTCAAAATTTCTCCTACCTGGAATCTGGTTTCATCCTAAAATCTACCTCAATCATCCTGTCACGTGGTACCAATTTTCATGGGTCTCATTCCTGCCTCCTTCTGGAAACTGCATGGCTTTCTGTAAACCAATACTCCCTTGTTCACAGGAGAGTGGCCTCCAGAGTTGTGCAGACGGTGAGTGTGTAATCACACAGACATGCCTAATGTTGGGGCTCTCAGGGTCACCAAAACATGGAGTCCAAAACGTACCTCTCAACAGTTCCTACTTTGGAAGGACAGTCCCTCTTTGGGTGCTGAGTCCCACTGTCCCTCTTTCAGGAGAGAGCGGGACAAGTCAAAAAGATTGTAAGCTGACCTGTGAACTGAATTCCAATCAGTAAAACTCCATTCCCCTCCCGAGAAACCCTCCCCAAAAAACCTTTCCTCCCCCAACCACACACAACCAACCCCAATCCCTATCCCTGCCTGCCAAATGCCTTCCTGTAAACAAAAACATTTTGAATTGCCTCCAGAAGATGCTCAGACTCGGGCTTGAGTGAACATCTGGGGGAAGGGACTTCCATAACAGTGGGGGGAGTCCCCTACACGCACCCATTCCACAGACCAGAGCAACAGATGGAACCTGCAGAACGATGCTTCCGGCAGAAGGCAGGGACTGCGATAGAGCATAGTAGGACAGGTGAGCTAGTTCAGATACATGGTGGACTTTATCCACTTGGAATGTTGAGAAGAGTGTGCGCCCATGTAAGTGCACGGAGGGGGTGGAGCTTATTGACCAAGGGGGTGGGGCTTGTCCCTTTTTGGCTGCTGGAAATGTTGGCAGGTATACACAAATCTTGAAATGATAATAGTGCAAGAAAGACTGGTGTAAAATATGGTCCATAAACCATGCCTTAACTGTAGGTTTGGGCCTATTTTGCAAGGACAATCATTTATCTATAAATTATGATAAAACAAAGAGGACTGATTTTCGAAGCGCCCTTACAAATATACTTGGAAGCTCGATGACATTTTGTTGGAGCAAGTAGATGGATATAAATATTTGGGACTTATCTTTTATTACACAGGTCACTGGTTGAAACATGTGGATTATGTTAAATTACAAGCGTCCCGATGTCTCAGGGCAATTTTGAAATTTTGACAAACTCAAGGGGGCAAGCTGGTAGAACCAGCACTTAAGTTGGTGGAATATAAGCTTGCCCCTCAGATATTGTATGGAGCAGAACTGTGGGGGAGAGTGGCTTTGGTAGGTTTAGATTCTGTTCAGAACAAGGTTTTGTGCTCTATTTTAGGAGTGTCATGCGGAATTCCCGCTTGTATGTTGAGAGTCAAGACAGGCATCCTACCTCTGCATTCAAAAATACCGGCTCAGATCGGTTCCTATTGGTTGAAGTTAAGAACTATGCCTGATTCCAGGCTCCCTAACCTTTGCTACTTGGAGCAACTGACCAGCTCGCAATTTTTTTGTGGTGCAAGAAATTGCATCAAATGCTGCATCATGCTGGTTATGCATTTCAGTTTTTTGCAATCAGCTCTACTCATCAAGCAACATTTTTTATTAAGTCCTGGTTATATGATATTGCGAAACAAACTGATATGGGAGATTTAGCCAGAGTTAGGATTGCCCTGTGGTATTACAAATTTAAGCTGTTCCATGGCTTTGAGCCTTACCCTTAGCAAAATTGTTAATTTTGTTATTCAAAGAGCCCTAACGCCGGTTCATTTTCAGCAAACATCATCAAGTATTTTGGATGGCAGATACGATCAAATCCCAACTCACTTGAGACTTTGCTCCCTGTGGGAGCAATGAGCTTAAAGATCTGTTGCAATATTTATTTAAATGCTCTTGCTCCCTTGAGGTGCGAGTTAAATTTCTCGAGCTTTTGCTGATAGGCAAAGGCCATTGGGATATGGAGTATAAAATCAACTATCTCCTGGCAAACACTCAGGAATCTTTAATGAGAAAAGCTGCTAATTTGATGCATGCCCTTGCAATATGCAGACATAAGGCTCTGGAGAAATTGCTTTAGTTGGGTTTGGGTTTTTTTAGGATTGGTTTAGTGTTTGCTATTGAATGTTACTTTGTGTATATGTTATATTTTATGTGTGATTGTATTCTTTTTTGTATAACCTTATGGTTGAGACAAGTAAATAACTAACTTAAATGTAGGAGAGCAGTCTACCGAAGGCCTTACCACATGGGGGCCAATGAGTAAGCTTGAAATAACAGCATATGCACAACACATGAGCTTGCAGTTCAGAGAGAGCCCTGGCCCCTGAGAGGATGTTTAGTTGAACAATTAATTACAGCAACATTTTCCTTTTTTTGGATGAGCACATCAGTGTCTCTCTGCTGGAGCCCACATCATCATTTTGCTCTGGGCCCAAATTTCTGTGGATCCAGCACAGGCTCATGGAAAGAGTTAACGCAGGCTTAGACTTCAGGAGCTGCTGGCCCTTAGTCCTGTGCTCACACGACAAGACCATGGAAAAAATGATTCAGGATCACTGTTTTCCCATGAAATTCAAAAATGAATCAAAGATGCTAATTATCTTTGTTTATTTTTATCTTTTTTGCATGTGAAAAAAATTCTATGGGGTCTTGAGTTCATAAACATCTCCTAACGAAGAGTGTTTCTCCACGTTGCACGCAGCGGCAGAACTGAATCCAAGTGGGAGCCTTTGAGATAGGAACCATTCAGGTGAACTTAGATTGTTTTTTAAACCCTTTCTTTTCAGTAGCGGCTAACTTTTTCCTTGTTTAACTTAGCTTGGACTTAACTACTTCTTACAAAGTATTTGCTGAAAGTGTTTACAGGACTCCAAAGTGGTCCTCTGTTTTAGATACAGAAGCTTGTCTGCTTTTAGAGGCAAAGTACAATCATGTCAGTAAGAAAAAGCGTTAGCATTCTTCCCTAGTGTAGACAGGGTGAGTGCTTCAATCTCCCCATTTCTCTGTTGGAAATAAAGTGACCTCCATTTAATCAGAGACAAAGTAGTGTAGAGATACGACCTATTTTGGGGACCAACACGGCAACACACACTCTCTCTGTGCCCATTTAATCAGGACATTGATCATTGGAAGTGCTGCAATGAGAGGTAGCCATTTCTTCAAAGCCCAAGAAGAGCAGCTTGGGGACCAGAAGAAGGTCTAGATTAGGGCTGAAAGGAGCAGCTAAATTGCTGCTTGTGAGAAGTTTCACCATTATCAAGACCACCCATCACAGAACAAATAAACTCAAACCTATTACAGACAAAAGAACCCACCAGCAGCCCAATCCCACCTCCCCCATACAGAAAGTTCACCGCCAAGTACCATCACGGCATCACATCTGCACAGCAAGGGCAGGCAGAGAGAGAGATGTTTTCAGGGGCTGCACCATATCTTTGGAATTTCCTTGCCCTGGAGGTTCTGCCAAAACCCAAGCATTTTTCTGGACTGGAGGCAATGTAAAGCCTTTTTGTTTGGCCTGGCATTTAGAGGGCAGGGATAGGGCTTGGAGGGAGAGTGGGGGGAGGATTTTAGAAGGGGAGGTTGCAACTTGCTCTCTCTATTTGTTGTTGTAAGCCTACAGAAATAGGGAAGGGCAGTAAATCTAAATAAATTAATCTCCTTGTTTCCCTGTCTCACTCGGAGTTGGTTTTTGTTTGCTTGCTGACAGCGTCTCCATTGTGGCTCGTAGACTAATAAATGCTTATAAATGTCATTCCTGGCTTTGTTTGTGGGAGATCGCCCTGATGCTAGGAGGGACTGGATCTGCCCATTCTATGTAGCTGATACTGGCCTGCTGTGAGCAGCATGCATTCAGTTACGGCCATTTCTGATGGGTGCATTATGCTCTGAAGGGCTTAATGTGTAGCTTAAACATGCCCCAGATGCTTGCCCTAGGTGACCTGAGTCCAGAGCACAGGCAGACTCAAGGATCAGATCAGGAGGGGTCAAAGCAGGGGTCAAGGGTTCAGAGCCAACAGCTCCCTCCCCTCCAACAGGCAGATGCACCAGCACACACCAAGGCAGCGCAAGCAACAGCCCCCCACCCCTGTGTATCGTCAGGGATGTGCACAGCAGACAGATCCTATCTCATCCTGAAAAGTCATTTAGTGCTCCTTCTATCTCCTACTTCTTCCTTCATTTTTTAAAAATTCAGGTTTTTCATTACACCTTGCTTTTACAAATCACGACACAGCTATTTTATTCCAGATAGATAGTGTTCTTCCCCCAGAAGGATCTAGGGGCACTTTCAAATGAGATGCTAAATCCAGAAAGAAAGAAAAATACTCTTTCCTGTGTTTGTTTTTCGTTAATGTGGGCCTCGGGAGGTTGAAGCATGAAGGGAGGCAGTTAGAGCGATGGTAGTGCCGTACTCGCGCCCAAGATGACCGATTGAGACAGAGAGCATTTTTGAAGGCCTATGCCGTGACTGCGTGGGAAGCAAAGAAACGGTTCCCTCATAGCATCTGCTCAGTCGCGTCCAAAGGAGCGGTTCCAGGTGGTGAGGGGGTTGGTCAGTCCACCCTGTCTCCATCTGGAACCAGATTCATCTAGGGCCCACTGACATGATTTTGATTTTTTTTGCAGATAAAATCACTCGCATTGAGCACGACTTCAACCCCGCCACTTTAGAAGCAATGGCAGAGTGAGAGGTTAGGAATGGCCCGTCTGGTCCTGTATCGTGGGATGAATTTCAGTTGGTGACACCGGCCGAGGCAGCCGATGCCCTGGGGTCTGTTCGGGTCACAACTTGTGTACTAGATCCTTGCCCGTCCTGGTTGGTCAAAGCCTCCAGGGAGACATTAGGATCGGTGCTGGCCGGGGTAATTAACACCTCTCTCCGGGGGGGGAAAGGGTGCTGGACTGCCTCAAGGAGGCTGTGGTCCACCCCCTCCTCAAGAAACCATCTCTCGATGTGGATGCCCCGGCAAGTTACTGACCTGTCTCTAACCTTCCCTTTTTAGGGAAGGTTATTGAACAGGTGGTGGCCCAAAAGCTGCAGGCACATCTCGATCGCACCAGCTTTCTTGATCCTACGCAGTCAGGCTTTCGTCTGGGTTATGGCACGGAGACAACAAGCCGTAGGCAGGGACCGCGTCTATCTTATTGTTCTGTAAAGCGTCAGGTACACAGCTGGCGCTATACAAATGCTTATAACAACAACATTAGTGGCTTTTGGTCGATGAGCTAGATAGGGGTCGGATAACACTTCTAGTTCTACTGGATTTGTCAGCAGCCTTCGATACCGTTAACCACGAGATGTTGGTGACTCACCTGCGAGACCTAGCCGGGGTGGACAGAGCGGTCTTACAATGGCGGCAGATCACAGCAAGTAGTTCTAGGGGATTATACTTCATCCCCCGCGGCTCTCTCGTGTGGGTTCCATTCGGTCCCCTCTCCTGTTTAACGTGTATATGCAGCCACTTGGGGAGTAGGGGTGGGACACTGGGGAGAATATCGGATACCGGATTTATCAGTATCGGATTTACCGGCATCAGCATACTGATTATTTAACATTGGCCGGTTTACCAGGGTTTTTTACATTGCGGCCATTTATTTCAATGGCCGCGATGTAAAAAAACAGGTAAAGTGGCCAATGTTAAAAAAACTATATGCCGATACCAGTGATTATCGGATGAATCCGATATACCCGATTATCGGGTGTATCGGATTAATCCAATACCGATATTCCCACCCCTAGTGTACACAGCTGAGGCGTTTGTTTGCCATCAATATTCAGACGACAACCAGCTGTATTTATCCCTTTTTATTCAACCCAGGCGCTGCTGTGTCCTTGTTATCTCAGTGGGTGATTTCAGACGTTACACGGTCCCGATTCACCACAGTGGATCCCCAGCAGTGGCGAGCCGAACAACCACTCCCTGTGGTCTGGGAAGGCCCCGAACAGACGTGCCGGGACCGGGACCACGGCAGGGAATCGGACCGACAGACCACGGCCTGGGGCAGCGCAACAGACGTGACGCCAATTCCCAGCCGTGGTCAAAACACCCAGCAGGCACCAGGGAGGGGTGGGAGGCAGACATGGCCTGCTGAGGGCAAAGGAAGCCAAAAGCGCCAAAAGGAGACGCCCACACAAGGGAAACAGGAAGGGAGGGGGAGGAGGGAGAAGAGCCGCTGAGGCGGCACACACAACAGGCACAGAGACAACGAGCTCACAGTGGAACACACAGCACAAA